>JAOUZG010006873.1:1078424-1103290 GCA_026289955.1 Argiope argentata
ATATATAATTTTAATAATTATTTTAAACGCTATCGGTAAAAACAAAAGCAAAAATGTCACAGGTTGGGTACATTACTTATTTAATTAAATATCTTTAAATATTTTTTATAATTGGAAATTAAGTAATAGATATAAAAATGGATTTCATATGAACAAATTCAAATTTCATGCGAATTCGTTATTTCAAAATAGTTCTTATGGCACATTTGTTTTTAATAATGTTCTCCCTAGTAATATTCACAATAGATTAATTTTCTTATAGTATTATTTTCAACAACTAGAGATTTTATAATTTCATTTTTGACTTAATTGAAGTTTTTAACAAAACATCATTTGCTGTTTTTTTTTTGTTCTCTTAATTAGAACATATTCTAATGTTAGTTATTATTATTTTTCATCTTTTGATATATCCTATAATTTATAATATAAATGTAGGATATCCCACAGAGCTATTTTGTTTAACCATCATTTTAACTTTCATTTTTTTCTTTTATAAACGTTTGATGGTAGACGTAATTCAAAGTGAGAATTGTAAAAAGTTAGATCATTTCCCAGAGGACCATAATTTCAATTAATACAACATTCCAGAGCAACGCCATCATCGAGCTTCTGAAAAACTGTCCCAATTAATATTCAGGCAGAGGCCCACTAATAACCGTAAGATAAAGACGTGTCCACGCGTCAGCGTTTCTCGCTCGCAAAGCTACGCGGTTATATGTGTTCAGTCACATAATGTTTTTTTGTTACTTACGACGTCCTCCAAAAGGAAATAATCTAACTTTCTGTTTATTTGATATCTCCATGTTTTAATCCATTTAATATTTCCCTGTAAATACTCACCTCCATAAATTTTCCGCTTTAACTCTAAATAAATTCTATCATTTGAAAGAAGTCTCTTCATCCTTCGTTTGTATTATTTTATCTTAGTTTTCAAACTGAACCCGTAATTTATTAAAAAACCCCTAAATGCCATGTCACTAAAACCCCGCTATCTGAAGAATTTAATATTTTTAGAAGATTTGGTTAGCCTCACACAAAAATATTAAGAAAATTTTAATATATATTTATTTTCAATTTCATTGCCAGATAATGATATTTATTAAGAATAAAAAATATTAATTAATTAATAATTTTAAAATGTTAAATTGCCTTCAGAAGCATGTTATTATATAAAATTTTAGAATACTAATACTATAGCAGAAGAAGTAAATGATAAATCGATTAAACATTCTATCTTTATTAATATGAAAGAATACATGTAAAATAAAAGTATGTAAAAATAATAGTCCATGTAATCGAGTAGAAAATAGTTAATTAAAATAGCAACATGTTTAAGCATGTTCAAAAATAGCAACATGTTCCTTCTAATAAATTGCCCCCATTTATGTTCAGATATTGTTTTAAAATAGATAATACAAACATGAGTAAAATCAGTTATCTTCCTTAATTGTTTTAAATACTGATTGATAGTTTTATAAAAATTAAATTCAGTGGTTACCACACAATCATTTCTTATTTTTAAAATTATCAGATAAGTGTAATCAACTTGGTAATTAAACTAATATTTTGGCTAAATTATCATTAAAATTTATGTTAGTTTATGATTATCTAAAATTTGCATTTGTCAATTTCAAGTTTTGTTTTAATATATATGTTTTATTTCAGCAAATGTAGCAACAAAGGCCTTGAAAATTAATGGAACTAAATGACCATATACATATCAAGGAGACAAACATTATCACTCACAAAAAAAGTAAATATCAAAGTTTTTTTCCAATTATCTAAAATTGACTTTATTCTTATATATGTTGATTGTATTCCATGTAATTTATTACATGTCATTGACTGTATGCTATATAATTTATCATAAAACATTGATTGTATTCCCTATAATTTATTACATGTCATTTATATGCTATATAATTTATCATAAAACATTGATTGTATTCCATTTAATTTATTACATGTCATTGACTATACACTAAGTAATTTGTTTTAAAACATTAACTGTATTCAATATAATTTATTATAAGTCATTGACAATATACTATATAATTTATCATAAAACATTGATTGTATTCCATATTATTTATTACATGTCATTGACTATATACTAATTTGTCATAAAACATTAATTGTATTCCATATAATTTATTACATGTCATTGACTATATTCTATATTATTTATCATAAAACATTGATTGTATTCCATATATTTATTACATGTCACAGACTATATGCTGTATAATTTATCATAAAACAATAATTGCATTCCATATTATTTATTACATGTCATTGACTAAATACTTTATAATATATCTCAAAACATTGATCTCAGTTTTATACCACTAAGTGCATTCTTTTTTTATTTGTAATATGCCATTGACCATATGTCTTTTTTAAAATATAAACACTTCAGGAAAAAAATTATTCGTTGTATTCTACAATAATAAATATTTTTCTTAAGAACTAATATGAGTGCACTTAAGAATATTGGTAAATTGTATTACATTTTAAAATGTTCCTTGAAGACATTCGGAAATTATATGCGTAACTGTTCAAATAATGTAACAAGATTATATTAAAATAACAAATTTAACTGCCAAAAAACAGAAATTCTTTCTATAGAATATATTTATCTCTACTAATGATAGAGTTGAATATGTGTCTATGTGTTGGCCCTCTATCTGAGATCATTAGACTTATAACTATCAAACTTGGCACAGATATATTTGGGAACATGGAAATGAGTGCTGTAGGGCTATTTTAAATTAGAATTTTAATTGAAAATTTAAAAAAAAAACTTACTTTTAGTATTTACTACCATAATATCTTTAACAAATTATACTACTTAGGCAATTTTTACGCCGTTTCAATATTCAGAGGAAGATCTTTTCAGTGATTTCAATTTACCTGTCATAAATATCTTGTCTAATTTTAAATATGTTTTACAATAATATTTACATTGCAAAATTAAAAAAATTTCTCTTCATTGTTATATATATTTCATCTGGATTTTTCTTCTATTATTGATGGTCAAAATTGTTGGCCTATTTCTATCTTTATATTGAAATTATTTTTTGTTTAAAGATATTCTTCACAAAATTTGGCTTTTAAATTATGTGGTAAAAGTTACGGTGTAAGACAGTGCAACTTCAATTTAAAACGAAAACTTTTAAAAACTTATTTTTAAAGCTGTTAATTTTAATGTAATAAAATGTAAAAACAAAATATTATCGCTTTTTTAGTTTAATGTTTTGCTTTCTTATAGTAATACATTGAATTTTGAATATTGAGTCAAAGGAATTTCTATTGAATATTTTTTTAGTATCTAAAGCAATCATGAAATGGATTCTACATTTCACAAAAAATTTCATTTTTGAACTATTTTATCTCTATCTTTATATTTTTAAAAACTTGTTTCAATTCATCGAGAATATTATTGAATTAGTAAAATTTTATTACCACTTCTTTTAAAATTGAACTTCAAATTTTAAACGAAGTGACAATTAAAAAAATATTAAAATTAAAACTGCTCTGCATATTTCAATACATCGTGTCAGAGTATCATTTCTTGAACGGCCAAGCACCACGTGCTCGTGCGAGTTCAATTATATTTTTATTCATTTTAATCGTTTCATCGAATGAGTCACTTTAGTACCGCAAACGATTAAAAAAAAACTTTGTCTCGCATTTATTGTTTTAAAAAATATTATATTTCCTATTTATTTCATTTCATATAATCTTATGCTCAAAATGACATTCTTCCAGGTTTTATTTGCTGCAGTCAATAATAATTTTTTTAAAAAATCAGAGCTTTTGTAAATGCATTGGCAATGCGTTATTAAAAGCCGATTTTTTTTTGAAATGCTCGTGTAGATAATAAGATTTTTATTTTTCGCCTACGGAATTTTGTTGACGCCAGAAAACTTCATTCCCAAGACAATATCATGTTCTGACATGATAATAAAGAAACACAAAGCGCAATTAACATCTAAAAGCAAACCTTTTAAATAATTCAAATTACATTTTTATCAAAATTTGGAATATAAAAATACTTTTTTGAAGGTGCATTAGGACTGATTTACGTACGAAAATATTAATCGAAATTAGAGGTAACTAGTAATCCAGAAGAACTAACCTCTTGCCTTAGGTGTCTAATAAATAAATAAATGAAGTCAATTTTTTTTAAAAAAAAATTTGATTTAGTCAAAACACAAAATATTTGTTCTTCATATGCATGCAAAATCATAACTTTTCGAATACAGGCTCTTCATCAATTTTTTTTTAATTGCTGACTTCGTTCTGAAGTGGAAATAATTTTGGGCCAGACAAAATTACAAACTACATACCAAAATGGAATGTTTTCTTTTTGCTGATAGTGGAAAAAATAACCCAGGAAACAGAACCAAGAGCAATCTAGTGGCGTAACTACGGTAAGGCAAGGCATGGGGAATAAAAGTGACATAATTTCTAAGGGGAATAAAAGTAAGGAATCAATTCGTTGAATTTAAAAGAAAATTTGCGAAAAACTCTTATTTCCAATATTTTAAAAAATTAAAAGGTTTTAAGTAAAATGGGGGAAAAAATAAGAACGTTCAAAAGGCAATAAACGTTCCTAATTGGGCACAAGAGTTCATGTGAAAATTGTTAATTATTATCATGTCAGAATATGATGTTGTTTTTGAGTTGAGGTTTGTGGCGTCAACAAAAACCCTTAGGCAAAAAAAATAATAAAATTCGTAGCCGAAAAATAAAAATTGTATTATCTGCACGAGCATCTCAAAAAAGTCAGCTTTTAATACCGCGTTGCCATTGCATTTACAAAAATGCAATGGCAACGTCTACAGCAAATAAAATCTAGAAAAATGTTATATTGAGCAAGTGGTTATTTGAAATGAACTAAAAAGGAAATGGGATGTTTTTTTAAGCAATAAATGCGGGACAAAGGTTTTGGATCGTTTGCAACACTAAAGGGACTCATTCCATGAAACAATTAAAATGAAATAAAAAATATAATTCAACTTGCACGAGCACGTGGTGCTTGGTTGTTCAAGAAATGATACTCTGACACGATACATTGAAATATGCAGAGCAGATTTCATTTTAATCTTTTTAGCTTTTTACTTAACGCTTATGGCTATTTTAAATGTTAACCAGAGTAAATTATAATCAAATTCACATTAGATAACTTCATGTTTTTTGGATGAAAAAGAAGGTCTAAGGATTATAAATCTTTGAGTATTACTTGAAAAGAAAGAGATTTTTTTTGGTATAATTCGTTTGCAATGGTAAAAAAAGGCAGCAAGAAAAATTTCGCCAAATTATAAAAATATACTCAGGTCCATATAGTGCTAATATACAGTTTGACATTTGAAATCGCCAAATCTGGGAACTTTTTTCTTGGCGCTTTTTTGGTCGCCATTACAATCGAAAATACACCGATTTTCTTTTTGATTCTAGCGGAAGCAAAGAAAATTAACTACAGCATACATGAGACTGTATAAATTTCAAAATCTTTTTATAAGTCATATGTGTTCCAGAAAAGAATAGTTTTTCAAATCTCAGGGCAGCAAAACAGATGATAGTAAACTACGTTCTTAAAAAAAATCGAATCAAAAAATATATTAATGATTGATATAACTGTGATATATATATAGATATATCAGGGTAAAATAATGAATGGAAAGTTCTCATAATAAAACAAAATATCCCATTTTTCACTTTTGATGAGTCAACACAAGATGGGAGAAAAACCATGGCGCCAGATTAGACGTAAATTGGCGCCAAAGATTATTTTTATTCAACCTATTAATAAAAAAAAGATCAACAGTGTTCTGAATGACTGATCTTTTTAATGCATTTGAATCCGAAAACTGGAAATAGTTTTCATTAAAAAACCTATCATTGTAATTGTAACGAAAATACGTATCATGATTTAAAATGGTGTAGTTACAATAGCCGAAAGTCAATCGGATATTATTTTTAATACAACATAGATTCATAAATTTAATATGTGATGCAGTTCAGATGAATCAAAGTGGAAGCTGAGATAATTTTTTTAGCTTAATAAAAGCGTGTATTTTCATTTTTCATAGTGCTTTAGTTACGACAAAAAGGGGAAAAAAAGACTAATTTAAATTTAAAGGCATGAACTTTATTTCAACAAAATTGTAAGATGAAGTTAAAACATTTTCGAAACTTTAAGGCTTCAAAGTAATATTTTTCATATATTACTTTTTATGTATATGAAAGATTTTTTCTAAAATTATAGCAATTTTACATGTCATAGACCCGAATGTATGGCGGCAGGCGCTCGTTAAATCTGTTCCTGGTCGCAAAATCCTCCATATCTAGAGTAATATCACTGGGGTACTGGGTCAGAGGTGATCGTTCTCTGTTCCGGCTCTAAATTACCATCTGAGATGAATGAATGAATTTGCATGAATGAAGCCCGCCCCTAAAAAGGGCTGTGTCGTGTGTGTAGCTAAGTCGTACTCTTGACCCTAGATGGCGCTACTTGTAAAAAAACAAAGAGACGCATTTCTTAGGCTTAAGATCTGCTGATCGTATCAGCGGAGGCTTGTTCACGGCAAGTGCCATTAGTCACAACAACACATGTCGTAGACAAATTAATAAGGAATTAATTCATATATGAACCCGATCTTTGAGTTTTTGTGTAATTGCATACTTTTTAAATGTAATGCAATACATTTTAACTTCACAACTTCGTTAGATTCAGCATTAAACGTTATTAATTGTAAAATTTGATAGATAAATTTAATGAAATGTGTGAAATAACTCTGCATATTATTATAGATATTAATTTAATTATCAAGACTTTTGAAGAGTTTTGTAGGTTTGTGGCAAGTAAAGGTCGTGGTACGTCTCGTGACGCTAGGGCCAGTTGTCGAGTAACATGACCACAATACTAAAAGTAAACTTGGGTATCATAGATGCTATCTGGCTTATGAAGCTAGTGCCGCAGGTTAACAAATTATTTATTTCAATATTATGAGTTTTAATGCACCTTTTCATTGTTATTTGCGCGCACGCACGCACGCACACACATTCCTTCTGATAAATTAAAATAGAAGTGAACATTATATATATTTTTTAATAATATGTTATAAATAGAAATCCTTTTGTTATTTCTATTCCACTAATGTAAAAAACTCCATACTAACAACTATTTGTGTTTTTTTTATTTGAAACTTATTACAACTACTCAAATTAAAATAGAAAAATTCTTTATAAGTGTAGTATAAAACTTTAAAACCAATTCTACAAAATTTGTTTTCCAATTATTTTTTGAAATTTTTTATGATACTTTTCGTATTTAAGTACTGTTCATACTTAACAATAAATTTGAAGCTATTTGTATTGTTAAAATCATATTAATTCCAAAGTATTTTACATAGCATTATTTAGATTTAATTGGACCGGGGACAAGATGCTATTTAATTTTTTAAAAAATTTCTTGTCCCATTAACTGCTTTGTTCTATTTGTGATATTTTGATTGAGTTTGCTGATAGATTGTTTTTGTATATAATATCACTCAAGTCTAAAAATTAACAACATCTAATAAAAAGCCCCATATCTAACCCTAGATTTCACTTTTTAAAATTTGTAAATGTTTTATTAATAAATGGTGACAGAAATATGCATAAGTATTTAATTTTCTAATGCTATAATGCATTAAATACCTTAAAAAATGTTGGAATTTTGTTGTTGTTGAAAAAACGAAATTTTCTCTCTCAAAATCTTTTGATCGTCGCTTTACAGCATATTTTCATATTTATTTATTGTTCGTCCCCCCTTTTTTAAGCAGGAAGAGCATAACATATGCCCTTTAGAGAGAGATCGTAGTTAATTTTAAAAAATTGCGAAAATACTGTACAATACTATTACGAATTTATAATTTTGATTCCTGCGCACTAGGTCCAAAGATAGTTTTACAAATATAATTTTGGTAGCTGAATGAATGCCGTGGCAATGATTCCCGACTTTCGAGGCCAAACTTGTTGGTTATTTGAAGACAAAAATGAAAATTTTCAAATACTCAAGAATCTTGGGTATACCCTCATATGAATTCAAGTTCAAATTTGTTAAGAACATTGGGTACCCTGTATTGGATGCCATAAAATTCAAAGAGATAGAATTAATCAGCAGCAATTGAGTTGAACTCAAGAGAGTAGTTCAGCGAAATCTATGTTTGGAACGTTGATCTCTAACGAGATTTTCTGAGCGCTCTGCGATATTGTGGTCATTTAATAGCCATTTTGTCGTTTGTGTGCTGTTTATTTCTGAAAATGATATTTTGTGTACATTTCTCCTGAGTCTTTTCGCGTTATTGAATCTATTGGATATTTTCTCGTATATTTATTGGGCGGATTTTCTGTAAAAATATGCCTTCTTTTATCGTAAAATATTTAAACTACTATGATTTAGAAAGATAATTGTTCGCATTTTTAAATGATAATGTAATTATTTTCGTGAAACAATTCCTTTGAAATAAATACCTAACAAAATGACAGAAAATATCAAAACTGGTTTGAATTGTTTTTTTAAAAAAAGTTTGAAGAAAAAGGGCTTTGATATGTAGAATTAAAAGCATAATTTAGTCCAATTCCGCATACAGATTTTTGCTTTAACCAAGCAATTTTAGTAATCACATTTATAATTTTTTTGTAAATATGCGCAGTAAAAAAATATGTGAAAAATAATACCAGGATGAAGAATTTTCAATATATATATCCCCTAAAATGTATAGAGTTCTCGTTGATTGAAAATATATCTCCTGATGCAAAAAGTTATAAGATTCCTTAGCTCACGGAAAAAATAGTGATTTTCGGGAATTTAGAGATTCTCTTTTTTCTATAGAATACATAGAATATTCATAGAATTAGATTATTTATAGAATATTCAGAATTCTATAGAATATTTTATAGTTAAAAGTATTAAAATATTATTTTAATACTTTTAACTATAAAATATTCTATAGAATTTCAGTTAATTCTTAATCTATTTGTGTTCTAAACCTTCTTAAGATGTGGGGGATAGTGTGAAGTTCAGTCAACTCAAGTAGAATTCAAATTAAAATTTTTCTTATAAAACCATGCCAGAAACAATTCTGAAAAAGGAATTATTTTTGAATTGTATTTTTAAAGAAAATATTTCTAACTAGCCGCCTTTGGCGACCAGTCGGTTCGCCAGTATTAATGCTCGCTAAAATTTTCATATAATATTTTATGTAGCTGTGTCTCATAACAGGTTTTTCACCAAATTATTTTGAAACCAAATTTTGATAATCATATAATTCATTTATATTATTATTTTCTTCAGATGTTCTGTTCATTGTACTACTCATCTTTCTCTTTCTATCCCAGCAACGATTGTCCCGGAATTGATATTTTACTTAAATGGTGGAGGGAAAGGTCTAAAATTCTACGTTTTTATAGAATAATGAGATTCAAATTGTCATAAATGTAAACACACTAAACAAATAAAGATACAATTGGTTTTCAAGAGATGCGAAAGTTTAAAAAGTTTGGAAAATGCCGCGCACAGAGGAAATAATGGTGACACACACACACACACACACACACCCTTCTTTTATTTCTTTTTTTTTTTCCCTGTTCAGACTTTATTTTGATCAGTCATTGATTAAATATTCATACAGACTAATAATAAAAGCAACTATTTTCTTTCTTTTTTAAACATCCCGTTATCTATGAATGAAAACCCACTGACTTCGCGCATTTCTTTCTAAACAAATGATAATTTATTACTTCCTGCTATCTTACTCAGTGTGGGGGAAGGAAATGAAGATTTTTGGCGGGAAAGTAAGAAAAGTGTCGTTTTAACTATTTTCCTCGCAGTTTTTTAATTTTTTCTCTCCATAAGAACCATCCTCGTGTCTCAACGAAAATATTAAAATAAAAATTAGCCGAATCGGTCGAGCCGTTCTCTAGTTTTGCGCTTAGCAACGCATTTCGAGAAGCATTTTTATTAATATAGATAACATTAAAAAGTTAATTTTCATCGTGTGAGAACATGAGGGTTTTTTTTGAGGTTTTTGAAGCCTCAAAATACGTAAGCAACAAATTGGTGATTTGTCGCTTTATTCATCAATTTTCAGCTTTTACAGTTATTAGAAAATAATGCAGAGGGTTTTCACATTTGGTGATTATCGCCAAAAAAGCATTTGAAAATGGAAGCTTAATTTTTAATTCAAAAGTTTAACTCAATGGCAATTTTCTTACAATTTTGTTGTTGTTAAAATGCTTTTATTATGTGAGAACATGATGTTATATTGGTTTGAGGGTTTTGAAGCCACAAAATGACCAGGCAGAAAATTGGCGATTTGGGCATTGATTTTCCGCTTTTAAGGTTATTGGAAAATAATAAAAATGGTAGTCCTATTTGGCGACTTATCACGTAATAAAAAGTTACAACTAGGCGCGAATGTCCGCCATACACACGATTTTCAATATATCGACCCTTGCAAATTCTGATAGTCACATGATTGTTTCAGACCCGTTTAAATTGGTTAATGACTAAAATTAATGAAGATAAACTATGCCTTAAAGATAATAATGTTCTCACACGATAACACGCAATTTGCGATTGCAGATTTTATTTCATTATAAAGTGCATTTTTAATGAACCATTTTTACAGATACTGTCAATAATAAAATAATTACAATTTTGAATTCCATGCATAATAAATTTTGGATTAATACAATAACATAATAATTATTGGAAAGCTCCGAAATCGTTGTAACAATATTTGAAAAAATAAATATTCTATATTTAAAAATATCACATTGAGTGGTTTCAGGCATTTTTATTGATTTATAAACTAATATTGTACTTATTAAAAAAGTTAAAACTGCATTATAGTTATAGACTATATATAGTTATAGACTATATATATAGTTATAGACTATAGACTGCCTTAGCTATAGAAGAATAAATAAGTGTTTTATCCGATCAATTTGTTTTAAATCAAATTTAAGTAATATATAAATGTATATATTTCATTAACGAACAGAAACGGAGTATAAATATACAATTGCTCAATATTATTTCAGCAAAATGTAAAAACTGTGTTTATTTAATAAAATCAGTTATTAAAAATTTATTATCAATGACATTTTTGATTAAAAATTTTAAAAATCGTTGTGTAAAGAGCTCGGTACTGTTACAACTAACCACTAACTTCCCTTTAAAAAATGAAGATGCCCCCAATTTTTTTTCGACATTTTGACGAATTTTCATTTTTATTGGCGAATTTTCAGAATTTTTGGATTTATATCACTCTATCTGATAGTTGCTCTGTTTCTCTGTTTTTGCTTGAGCTTAGAAAATGTATTGAAGTAAGAAGATGAAATTTGTTGGTTCTAATACGTGGATTTGCACACCTGTGTGGATATTTGTGCAACGCTGTTTGGTATAGATTATGAAGATAACTTTTTCATATTTTTCAATTTATTTTTAATGTTGTTGTTTCTTATGTCGTTTGCGAGGGACAAGCTTGCTGAGGTAGTCAGCGCTTGAAGCCTAATCAGCGTCTCTTGTTTTGTAGTAGCACCAACTAGGGCCAAGAGTACGCCTTTTGCTACTCACTCATCACATTCGCTTGCACGGCCCCTTTTTACAGGGAAGCACATCCATGCACCTTACAGACAGAAAACAGAAAAACAACCATGCCCGAACCGGAACTTGAACCCGAGGCATCCATACCATGGGGAAGACGCGCTGCCTCTATGCCAGGAAGCCGGCACATATTTTTAATAATTCATTAATGTTAATGATTCATTTTATCTTATTCATTTTTATTTTCTAACATTATGAAAATACAATTTCTGTTTACCTGTTTTGACGCCAGAATGCTCTGCTTCTACTCTAGTATTATTGAAGCATGCGATCAGTTATTCAAAAACTGTAATAACTAAATGCGCGTAACTTAACTTGGTACTTACGTATTATACTGTCTCCGCCAACGGTTTAGTAACTCATTGACGACGAATTTAAATTTGGCGATAAAAATTAACGGGTTACACCATTGCCGGATTGCCATAATTGGCGGTATAGCAATTCATTGGCGATGATTTCAAATTTGGCGGTAAAGTTGGGCGGTATAATACGTAAGTACCCTAAATTTATCAATGCTTGGCAAATTATACTTGATAAAATGTTATAATGTAATGTAAATATTTTATAATTCTTAAAATTTGTGTTTTTTTATAAACTTATTTGCTTGAAAATTAGGAAATTAAAATTTTTATCACCTAACCTTAGGAAAGTGCTAGATGAAAATTCTCCGACGGTTTCTATATACGACAGTTGAGGGAAGAATATTCTACCAGTTAAAATTGGAGCGAACATAAATTATAGTAATATTGTTATTTAATAAGACACATTAGTTAATGTCATGAAATGTTGTTAGTTGATTTTTAACCCTTTGGCTACCAAACCGGCCCAACTGGCCATATGAATTCTATCCTGGTAGACCATTTTCTGTTTCAGACGACAAGGGCAGGATATAAAACGAGTCATCAACAGAGAAATTCTCGCTTTACATCCTGCATCTCTCTTTTGAAACCGAGAGCGGCAATCCAGGATAAAATTTGTGTTTGGGTTGGGCGGAACAGTAGTGAAAGGGTTAAGGAAAAAATTCCCAACTTATGAAAAGTCATCAGTTCAAACATTTCATCATGGTTGTTGTTACTAATGGCACTTACCATTAGTAACAACAACCATGATGAAATGTTACAAACGAGCTGATGACCGTCAGCGATTTTAAGCCGAGTGAGCGTCTCTTGTTTTCGAAGTAGCACCAACTAGGGACAAGAGTACAACTTAGTTACACGCTCATTACATTCTCTTGCACGGACCCTTTTTACAGGGGGGAACATTCACACAACTCACAGATAGTCGATAGAAAAACAACCATGCTCGAACAGGGACTCGAACCCTGGACTTCCAGAACACGAGGAAGACGCGCTATTTATGTACGCTGCCATATTTTTATGGTAATATTATGTAGGTAATTCTCATAATAGAAATATAGTTTTTTTATTTTAATTTTTAATTTTTTAAGTGACGCTTATGTATGAATGAATCTAAAATAACCAAATTTTCATTTTATTTCGCTAATATTTGAAAATGTTCTGAATTATTGAGATATGAAACATGGAAAAATTATTAAAATTAGTTAATATAATCTGTTCTGGTAAAAGGCTTGCCAATGGTAAATTTCCAACCAGGACCACTAGGCTGAGATAAAAACACAATAAGGTAGATTAAAACCTTTAATTTCCATTTGTCAAATAAATAAATTGTAATTAATGCAAATCTAAGGAATGATATTAGGATAAATAATAGGGTTAAAATAATATTAATATTTTATCAAGCATAATTGGTCAGATTATTTTATCTTTTCTTACAATCATTTAGTTACCACATTGAAGCAAATATAAAACTAAATATTTGCTTCAGTTTAGTATAAAGACAGATGCCAAGCAATCTGGAGTTAAATTAATGAAAAGAAGTGCATATTCATAAAGACAATAAGTTAAAAAGTATTAACCTAAAATAAACAATGAATACGCAAAAATGTGCTGAAATATGAAAATAAAACAGCCATCTTAGTAAAACATAAACTTCATAATGTATACCATCTAAGTCGGAAAGTATCTTATTCCACTACTGGGACTTGGAAATTGCAAGAAGTATTAAATATAGACTGTCTTTATCATTAATTTATAAAATTTCTTTTTTTTCCTATTTGTTATAATATTATCTGATAAGTATCCAACTTACTCTGAGTAATAATTTTTTAAAATCCAAATCGGTCAATAATTTCTTTCCTGTCACACTTGCAGCAGGTCCATATATGTCTGTATGTGATTTTTTTTTTCAAATTAACTACCTATGTGTGAGGTGTGTGAACGTGCCCCCTTTAAAGAAAGGGCTTTATAAGCGAATGTGATGCATGAGTAGCTAATATGTACTTTAGGCCCTAGTTGGCGCTACTCAAAACAACAGACGCACCCTCGGCTTAAAATCGCTGACTGCCTCAGCGAGCTTCTCCGTTGCAAGTGCCACTAGGAACAACAGCAACAACTAATTAATTATGACGATATCTAAAATATCCAGTTTATTTATGCACCAAAATAAAGGTGATTATTTAATAAAAGTCATGGCTCTGTATTGTATTGCAAGAGAAAAATAGATTTCATTAATATATAAATTCAGATGTATTCAGTTAATACCAGAGAATGAACCATTGCGATTGAAACAGACAAGGAAAAAAAAAGATTAAAATGAAATCTGCCATGCATATTTATATGTATCATGTCAGAATATCATTTCTTGAACGGCCAAGCACCCCGTGTTCGTGCGAGTTCAATTATATTTTTATTCATTTTAATTGTTTCATTGAATGAGTCACTTTGGTATTGCAAACGATCCAAAATAAACTTTGTCTCACATTGATTGTTTCAAAAAAATATCCCGTTTCCTATTTATTTCATTTCATATAATCGCGTGCTCACAATTACATTTTTCTAGGTTTTATTTGCTGTTGTCGTTAACTTATTTTTTTTTAAATCAGAGCTTTTTTAAATGTAATTACATCGCGTTATTAAAAGCTGATTTTTTGAGATACTCGTGCAGATAATTAAATTTTTATTTTTCGCCTACAGATTTTTGTTGACGCCAAAACCTCATTCCAAAAACAACATCATGACCTGACATGATAAAAAAAAAGATTTATACTGAATTCCAGATATGTTACAACACATTAATATCAAAACTTCTTGTAACAAAATGCCCCCCTCCCTTAAAAATAACATTCTCTACCTTATGGCATGGCATTGCAACGAGAAGCTTTGAAAAGGAAATATTGTTTCCCTAATAAGAATGAATTGCAAGAATACACAAATTAACCGAGCTTTATGTAAATATTTCCTCTTTTAAAACATTTTCAAGACTTTGAACTCTTTTTCCAAGCTCATATTGCTCATTCTCTTTACTTGTTTATGCATAGTATAGATTTTATAATCATCTATCCTATGAATAATCAAGTGAAGAGAATGAATGCTAATGCTATGTTGTGAAAAGAATGAAACTGCTAATGCTATAGTTGCTAATATGTACTATCTAATTTGCTCGATTTGAAGCATTATTAACAAAGTAAACGCTTTTACAAAAGATTAATAACAATTTTAGTCTCATTATACTTTTTCTTTTTAATTATTTCGTTATACTTATAACTCAAAAATTCTTTGGGTTAGATGGATGAATAATGGTGTGTGTATTAAGGATCAAATTTCTGGATGATGATGATGACGTATTCGTTTTACAATGGAAAGAGGGGAGCAGTAACTTCTGCGGGTAGGGAGCCCTGAGCTCCCGAGGGCAAAAGTCTGCCTTCTAGTTCATAAATTTTTTTATTGAATTAAAATTTATCAAATAATTTTTTAATTGAATTATTTATTGTATTTTTAGAATTTTTATTTGAATGAAATCCTTTTATAAGAACTGGTTGTTTGAACACGATTACTTGAAAATGCAATAAGATAGGGGTATAAAATTCATTTATCGGTTGATAGAATTTCAGCATATTATAGGTACAATTTTGGCATATTATAAGTAGAATTTCGGCATATTATAGGTATATAAATACCATTCACAGGAATGCTTATGCCTGATTGTTTTATAAGGGAACTCGATTACTAGAAAAAGCAATAAGATAGCTATATAAAATTCGTATACAGGTAGATAGAATTTCAGCATATTATAGGTAGAATTTCAGCATATTATAAGTATATAAATATATGGATAGATAAAATTCCATGCGCAATGCTTAAAATGTGCTCATCAAACTTTAAACCAAATCTGCGAAACGTTTGACCGTCTGTCGGTCTGTACTTATGTATACATATAAACGCAATAGCTCATAAAATGAAGTGATATAAATGAATAAAATATGGTATGCGATTTTGGAACTGCAACTGTAGTTTCATGCTAGATTTTGTACAAAATACATATTTTAGCTATAATTTCAATTAAAGTTCTTAATTCAGGCCAAAGAACTATATTTGGTAACTGTCGTCAACAACGCCATGCAAGTTATTAGTGGTCATGATTATGTGGTTATTAGCAGATCGAGCTAGGCCCGAACTCCCAATGGCTAGAACATAGAACTCCCAATGGCTAGTAGCCGAGTAATATGCCGATCAAGCAAAAGGGACCCTTCAATTCGAGAGATGTTATCTGGCTTATATAGCTTTCACCACAATTCTATTTTTTTTCCATCAACATTTCTATGTCGAGAAAATTAAACGTAGTTTGTATTGAAGTGTCTGAACCACGAAACCTTAGGAGGTAACAATGACACTGGTTTAAATAATTATATTCTGTAATTTTCAACGCTGAATTGTTATTTATTTTTAATTAATTTATTAAAAATAATTCTGTTCTTTGAGTTTGTGTCAAGTAAAAATAAAGTTTAAAGCAAAAAAAAAAAAAAAATCCAAAATGTCAATCTTGTATACTTAATGATTACAGAAAAAAAAATAAAAAGATTAAAATGAAATCTGCTGTGCATATTTCAATGTATCGTGTCAGAACATCATTTCTTGAACGACCAAGCACCACGTGCTCGTGCGAGTTGAATTATATTTTTATTCATTTCAATGGTTTCACTGAATGAGTCACTTTAGTACTGCGAACGATCCAAATAAAACTTTGTCTCGCATTTATTATTTTAAAAAAATATCCCATTTCCTATTTATTTCATTTCATATAAACACGGGCTCAAAATGACATGTTTCTAGGTTTTATTTGTTGGAGTCAGTAACATATTTTATTTAATCAGAGCTTTTGTAAATGAGATGGCAACGTGCTATTAAAAGCTGATTGATTGAGAAGCTCAAGCAAATAATAACATTTTTATTTTTCATCTACGGATTTTTGTTAACGCCAGAAAACCTCATTTCCAAAACAATATCATGTTCTGACATGATAACAAATGCTTTAGAAATGCTTTTGTTTCAGATGATAGTAAGGAATAAATCAGTGTAGGTGGTTAGAAAATACATGAGTATATTGTCGTCGGGACAGAATGGTTCACTAGGTGATACTCTAACGACCATGTTGTGTAATGCTGATAAAAATATCACCATGACACTTTATATCATCTTGGTATAAATATCATTTTGATACTGGTGATACAATATCGCTCAACTTAAGCCTTGACTGGTATTTTATGATGAGACAAAAATAATTCAAAATTGGAATTGCGCTTGTTTGGAAGAGACGGTGATCTTGATTTTGAACATTGATTGACTGAGATTGAGAAGAGGTTAGGCTTTTCTGATTGTATAGGAAATGCCGAGGGAGTGTTCAGTAGAAATTGTATAGTAACATGATGTAAAGGACAGATATATTTGTTAATGAAATATACATTTTCATACTGTGGACAGAGTAACGCGTTAAACTAGAGCAGGGCTGGCGAATCTTTATAGCTCAACGTCCTTTTTTTTTCTAAAGAGATGTTTAATGAAGGATAGACATGCCGTCAAATAATTATACCTTGTGATCATTGAAGAAATAATAATAAAGAATAAAATGAAATCTGCTATGCATATTTCAATGTATCATGTCAGAACACCATATCTTGAACGGCCAAGCACCACGTGCTCGTGCGAATTAAAATATATTTTTATTCCTTTTAATTATTTCTTTGAATGAGTCACTTTAGTATCGCAAACGATCCGAAAGAACTTTGTCTCGAATTTACTGTTTTAAAAAAAATAGCACATTTCCTATTTATTTCATTTCACATCATCACGCGCTCAAAATGACATTTCTCTAGGTTTTATTTGCTGTATTAATTAACATATTTTTTTTTAAATCACAGTTTTTGTAAATGGGATGGCATCACGCTATTAAAAGCTGAAATGCTCGAGCAGATAATAAAATTTCAATTTTTCGCCTACGTGTTTTTGTTGGCGCCACAAAACTTCATTCCCAAAACAATATCATGTTCTGACATGATAATAAACACTAACAACTCGAAACTCTTTATTTACTAATTAAAAATATATTTTACCTTGTAATTAAAGCAATTCAAATTAAAGTAACATTAGTGAAACTTCTGCTATTGCAAATTAGATGACAAATAACATATACTAGGATTGTAAGATATTACTTTTAGATGAATGCATGCTGAATTGTCATCTTCCAAATGATTTCTAAATTTTATATTTTGCAGATAAAATCGTTAATGAATGTTAAAAATTCATCTGTGGAAACTAGGACTGCTGATATTTATAAAGAGATACTAAATGTTTTCATATATCTGTATGAACCTAAGTGAAAGGTAAAAATTGTCTATATTTTTGCAAAATGAAATGTTATTTGAATTTTTTATAAAACATTATAAGAAAATTTTGATAAATATACTAATACTTTTTTTTCAGAATATTTTGGAAAGTTTTGTATTTGCTTTAATATATAATACTGATTGTGTATAATAATTAATATTAGTTTTGTTACTGTTTGTATTGTGATATTAATAAAAATGCAAGAATTTTAGGTATCCATGATTAACAAACTATTTAAGAAAGGAAAAAATGTTGTAAATGTTAAGATTTTCTGATTGAAAGATATTTAGCAATGATGAAAAACTGTGTTTATGTTTATATGTTTATTTAAAACTTGAAGTATATTTATTTCACCGATGAAAAATACTTTAATACTCTTAAGATGCTAAAATTAATTCATGTGATGACCTATTCTATCTTGGAATGTCAAGAGTATTTTGACTCCTTTATTCTGATTAAAATCCTGCCATTTTTACTTTCTCATATAAGAAATATTGAAAAAGTATAGTAATTGTCAAAAAACTCAAATTCCAGATTTTGAAGAACCACCATATTTCAGACTTTTCTGTGTTCGATAAATTTATTTTTCAATTCCTACTAATTATTTCACACTCTCCCTATATATATATCTTGTTCAAATTTTTAATCGTATATAAAATACTTTTTATTCATCCAATCAAGTTCAAGTATTTTTTTTAAAACTTGTGGATGGTATTTGTTGTTAATACAATTTTTTCAAATATTAATTCATTCATTTTTTATTAATTTATTAATAACTAAATTTCCCGCCAAAAAACTTCATTTCCCCATCGCCGAATAATCAACGAATTCAGTTTGTTTTTTCGTCACGCTACTGAGGTTAGGTTTAACATGATTTCGACCGATTATTTTAAACGATTCTGCTTATTTTCGTAATATTTGATGCATTTAAAAGTAAACCTTGTTAATTAATCGATTATTCTGTTTCCTATTGAAGTACTTTTGAATTAAAATACTAAATTTCTAATTTCTAATATATATTGCATTATCTCAACAGGTGTAGAAAATTCACACATTTTGCGTTGCCACAATTGGCTTTGAATACTCGATTGACGTTAAAAATTCAAAGTTGGTATAATTTTTTGATCAATTATTTATAGTAATAGTAATCGTTAGGATGAAATAGCTTCGTTGGTTGGGCGTTGGATTTGCATCTCTTGGGCTGCGAGTTCGAACCTGCCAGTCGAAGACTCTACGTGGGTGTTGTGGACGTTAAAATCGCACGTGGTCACAAAGTTCTCTATGTCGAAAGTAATACCATTAGGAGTACTGGATTAGAGGTGATCGTTCTCTGTTTCAGATCTAAATGACGATCTGTAGATGACTGAATGAAATGCATGATATGAAATCTGCTCCGTAAAAATGGTATGTGTCATTTGTGAGCTTGAAGCTAGACTTTTGTCCTCAGGTGCTCAGGGGTCCATATTCTCAGAAACTATTGTATAGCTCCGTCCGTTAAATCGGAACACGGGAACAATAATTGTAATTGCAGCAGCTTACCCTATGCGACTTTTATGGTGTTACCTCAAGTCCAAGGTCTATCAAGCAGTTGTCCGGGACCTAGCTAAGTTGAAGGATAATATATCACGGACTGTACGGGAGATTCCTGAAGTCATGTTACTTTCTGCTGTTGTGAATACTGTGCACAGAATGCAATATGTGGTCCACAAACACAGCAGCCGCATTGAACATGATCTGAATGTGTAAAATAAAAGGTAATTTTATTTTCACATTGATCTGCATTTGTTAACACTCTATTTTCTATTACACAGGGCCACATATTCCCCTAGCAGTGACTTTTGGAACTATTTCTTTTTTCGCGGAATCCTTCGTCTCCCGTCTTGTTTAATCCTCCTACAAAATGTGGCGTCATTCTGGCAAATAGATCGCGCTACAGAACATTGTGAGCACTGTCAGTTTAATTATGGCTACCCTGTATATCTAGAATATATATAATCTTCAAAAGAAAATAATAATTTTGCACCTAATTTGAAAAAAAAAATTAAATAACAATGCTGTGAAATTTGAAAGAATTATTAATTTTGAACAACGTATTAGCAAAATTCGTAGCTTTGTAAATGAAGCTTAATTTACGAATTCCTAATTGAACTGTAATCTATATTAATAAAAATGCAAATCGAAATGCGTTGCTAAGCGCAAAACTGGAGAACGGCTCGACCGATTCGGCTAATTTTTTTTAAATATTTTCGTTAAGACACGAGGATGGTTCTTATGGAGAGAAAAAATGAAAAAACTGCGTGGAAAATAGTTAAAACGACACTTTTCTTACTTTCCCGCCAAAAATCTTCATTTCCTTCCCCCACACCAACCGAGTAAGATAGCAGGAAGTAATAAATTATGATTTGTTTAGAAAGAAATACGCGAAGTCAGTTGGTTTTCATTTATAGATAACGGGATGTTTAAAAAAGAAAGAAAATAGTTGCTTTTGTTATTAGTCTGTATGGATATTTAATTTATGCCTGCTCAAAACAAAGTCTGGGCAGGGAAGAAAAAAAAAGAAATAAAAGAAGGGTGTGCATTATTTCCTCTGTGCGCGGCATTTTCCAAGCTGTTTTTAAACTTTCGCATCTCTTGAAAACCAATTGTGTCTTTATTTGTTTGGTGTGTTTACATTTATGAAAATTTGAATCTCATTATTCTATAAAAACGTAGAATTTTATACCTTTCCCTCTACCATTTAAGTAAAATATCAATTCCGGGACAATCATTGCTCGGATAGAAAGATGAGTAGTACAATGAACAGAACATCTGAAGAAAATAATACTATAAATGAATTATATGATTATCAAAATTTATTTGGTTTAAAAATATTTTGGTTAAAAACCTGTTTTGAAACATAAAATATTATATGAAAATTTTAGCGAGCATTAATACTGGCGAACCGACTGGTCGCCAAAGGCGGCTAGTACTTATAATATACTTTCCTATGAAATAATCTTGATAATGCAAGGTATAATCATATGATTACACATATAGCAAATATTAAATTTAAATTCAGTGGCAAAATATGAGCAATGATTAGCAGTCTAAAGGATATTTCCAAATGAATTCTCGTTTTGATCATTCGAGATGTAATAGAGAGTTCATTAATAAATTCGTCTATTTTAACGTTTTAATACTTTGTTTTGCTGTTACAATATTATTATTATATAACATGTGATAAAAATGGATATTTCTAATAATTATTATTATTTTGATTTTCTATATGAATTATACTAGGAACTTAATGAAATTATATTCTAATTTTAATTCGATATGTATACATGAATACACTGCTTCTGTGGAGTTTATTTCGAAAGATAAATCGTTTCAAAAAATTCTTTATTCCTTAAAATAGCATCATTAATTTTGTCCAAAAATATTATTTTTTTAGTTTTAACGAAAACACCCTCTCTAAATTTTTGGAAATATGTAAAAAAAATGCTAAAAGAAAAAAAATTATAAACATTTACATCTAATAAAGATTTGAGGTGTATATTTTTTCATCTTTAAAAATGTATTCGTTGCTGTATGGAAATATTTATCAATGTTTATTTATGATTAATATTTTAATATCTTTAATATCAGTTTGAAATTTCACATAATATTGCAATCCTTTGTAGTTTACTTACATTTCCTGAATATATATATATATATATATATATATATATATATATATATATATATATATGCAGTGGTTTAATTTAAAATATTTTAGATATGTTGTTGCTACGTGAAAATTTCAACTTTATTCTGTGATCTGCTTTAAATAATCATAATGTATCTTTAAAATCCGCTCCAAAATTATCATAATGTATCTTTAACATTAACGCCTAAAAAATTCTAGAAACTTGTTCAAGTACATTCACTTTCTTTATATTTTTATATCAATGTATTGTTTCAATTAATTGTATAGATTTCTTGTAATATAGTTTAAAGAAAAGCTAAAAAAATATCGAGAAAAAATTACGAGTAAGAAAAAAGTCCCCGCATAGTCTCAGAAGTGGACCTAAAAAGAAAATCTAAAATATATGCCTTTTTAATGTAATCATTTTCTTTTATTGTTTATATTATTGATTCAATAAATTATATAAATTTGCAGTCATAAATTGCTTTAAGAAAAGTATACAATATCTAAAAAAAGAAAGGTTGCCCTTGTATTGCAGTGAAATTATTTCATCAAATATTTTATCCCATCATTTATTATTATTTATTATTTCATCAAATATTTTATCCCAACATTTTTTATTATTTATTATTTCATCAAATATTTTATCTATAAATAAAATTCAGCTTAAAATTTGTATTTATTCAAATATTTTGTCTAAAAATATCAAATTTTCAATTTTTTACATAATCTTAGATTGTAAGATATTATAGAGTAATTTTTTCTTTCCAGTTCCCTACCCCCCCCAAAAAAAATTAATACACTTTTAAAAATATTTCTTGTAATTTTCAGTTATAGTTTTCATTGTTACAGTGAAATTATTTCATCAAATATTTTATTTCACAATTTATTATTATTTATTTATTTCATCAAATATTTTGTATAAAAATAAAATTCAGCTTAAAATTTGTATTTATTTTTAGCAAAATTTTATAGTAACGATTCAATAAATTACACAAACTTTTCGTTGCATTAATTTTAGGCAAGCTTAAAACAACTGAGAGTTAAAACACACATAGCATAGTTAATAAGATGAAATTGTTTTGCCTGTTTCTATATATATGTAACACATAATAATTTGGTATTTGAAGCAGAAGTGGTCGGAATCAGGAAGAAGACAGGTTTAATTTTTAATTTTTTAAAATTCTATCTCGAGAGGAGGCAAGCATTACGTACAGACAGAACGGCACAAAAACAGAGGAAGGTTACAAAGATTTAAAAAGCATAAAAAGAATAGAAAGGGCCGAACCATTTATCTCTGGTCTTACATACCACGAGATTCTCATAAATCTGCCACGTGTCGAATTTTGACAAGAATTTTCAAACGTGTTGATCTTGAGCAGAGAAACGCAGGGATCCAGGTGAAATCTGTTTGCATCATTAACCTCTATCCCGTCATTCGACACTTGGGCTGATGTCGCAGTATCTTTACAGCATTTCATTTGATTTATTGAATAGAAAAAGTGGAATGGGACCAGGAAATAAGAAAACATTTTAGAATGGACAAATCAAATTAAGACAAACCTTTGGAAATGAATTACAATTAAAATTAGAGTTTAAAATATCATTACAGATGCATATAACTTAATTTTTTTATATTGCTTGCAGTTTTTAAATGTTATAACAAAAATATCACTGTTTTGATCTATAACTAATATACATATATGTTGGATGAAAATGTTTTCATTGCAAATAGGGGCTTTTAACATATTTTTGGGTTTTCTTCTAGTATTTCCTTTGTCTACTTTTCCTCTTGCATACTTTTCCTTTACTTTTCCCTTTGTATACATCTTCTTTCTATTTTTGTTGTAATGATTTATACGTTCGATCAGAATTCTAGAGAAAATAAAAGTGTTGCTGACTATTTTATTTATATTGGATTATTCTAATATTTATTTATCCCAACTTTTTTCTATTGTTCAGATTGAAGATTTCAGTATTTTTAAACACTTCAATGACGACTCGGATCATTTTTGAAGAAAAAAAGACCCGTGTGTAAATTATTTTTTTTGTAAGTTTATGAAGAATGTACATACGAACATTAACTTACACACGCGCGCCTTTAATGAGGCATCTCTCTTCTTTAATTAATTTTTCATATTTTTTTATTGAAATTGTAATGTTTTCAAAAATTAATTTTTATGGAATGAGCAGATTAACCCTCTGTGGACCAGTGTAACTTTCAAGTCACATTTTAATGTATCAAAATAATTATAGCTTTTTTCATGAAATTCACAAATCTTAACTTTATGACGTTGCAAACAAACAATAATTGTATTCATGACCATTGCTAGGCTCATCAACCCGAAATAGAAAAACAATTGCTTTGCAAACTGTTGGCAGTAAAACTACGCGAAACCATTGGATCCAATTGAAATTATTTTTTCTTTTGTCAGTGATTACCAAACTATGTTTATGGATGCATGTACATTTATATCTTACACCAAATGCAAATTGTTTTGTGGACTTTCATACATGATCTATTATACACAGAAGGGCAAACTTTATAGGCCGGTGTGACTTGAAAGTCGCATAATGATTATAACGCAATAAAATTGTTTAAACACAAAAATTTGTTTTTATTTGCAAATATAGGTTTATAATTTGTGATTTTTTATTCGCACATTTTTTGGGGGGAGTTAAAACAAAAATTTGGCCCATAGAGGGTTGCGTACTAGGTTACTATAATATTATACCTATAGATTCAATTGCCTATAGATTCAATTCAATTGAGTACTAGGTTACTATAATATTATAC
>JAOUZG010006873.1:1162461-1177739 GCA_026289955.1 Argiope argentata
GCACGTGCAAGAACTGTACAGTGGCATGTGTAAGACTAAGCACGTGCAAGAACTGTACAGTGGCATGTGTAAGACTAAGCACGTGCAAGAACTGTACAGTGGCATGTGTAAGACTAAGCACGTGCAAGAACTGTACAGTGGCATGTGTAAGACCAGGCACGTGCAAGAACTGTTCAGTGGCATGTGTAAGACCAGGCAAGAACTGTACAGTGGCATGTGTAAGACTAGGCATGTGCAATAACTGTAAGTAGCATGTGTAAGACTAGGCATGTGCAAGAATTGTACAGTGGCATGTATAAGACTAGGCATGTGCAAGAACTTTACAGTAGCATGTGTAAGACTAGGCATGCACAAGAACTGGACATTAGCATGCGTAAGACTAGGCATGTGCAAGAACTGGACAGTAGCAAGTACTTATCCCATAGAGCCAATAACTTGCTATCGTCCACTCTTTCAGCGCACGCCCAATCTTTCTTTTGAGTATGGGTAATTTATAGCAAGCTTATCTCAGGATCAAATGACTACAACTGTAGCTCTCTTTTGAATTTTAATTTTCGATCGATCTAAATGGCAAATATGCATATTCGATTCTCTGGCACTTGTGCCGGGTTTATCCTCGACCAGTTATAAAACCTAGTTCCAACGACCCGCCGAATCTTCAGGCGAGCCACGCTTTCCCCTATTTTACCCCTCTTGTGGTTTCTTTCTTGTGGTTCCTCCCTTCTTGTAGTTCTTTTCGAAATTTCCCCGCAAATTGGCCGTAAAGTGCTCAGCATCAAAGGACCTCAAGAAACCACAAGAGGTGTAAAACGGGGGAACGCGTGGCTCACCTGAAGATTCGGCGGGTCGTTGGAACTAGGTTTTATTATACTAGGCTTTAGATGGCAAGTAGGCAGCGAGTACGTAGAAAGATTTAAGAAATGTTTTTCTGTCGATAGCAACTAATTGACCCGACGGGACAATTGTATGCTGCTGTTTTTTTCTTACTGCACAAGCGTTTGTATTATTTGAAGGGGAAAAATCATGACATATCAGATTAATTCAGACATTTTTTTGCTCTTTCTGATGCGATGTTGTGTTCTTTTTTTATTTGCTATTTTTTAAATAGTTTTCTAAATTTAGGTAAGTTGACTTTTTTTATTTTATCACATTTTTGCGAGTGTAAATATCCATACTTTAAATACGATGCGCAGTGAAATATAAAAAGAATTCAGGAACGCCAAAAACGGCAATTTATAGCCAGCATCGAATGCTTGAATCTATCTTATGAAGTAGATGAAATCTAAATCAGCCTCTTTCAACGCATTCGCTGCCCACTGGTCATCTTATATCTGGCCAAGTGTATACCCGGTATTAGATATTATACACGTGCCAACAATTAAATAAGGGGGGAATGCCGAAAATTACAAGCAATAATCATAAAACCGCTAATAATTAGCGGTTTTATACCGTTAATTATTAACGGCAAAAATCAATATTTTTAAACTATTGCTTGCTAATGCCATTCATTTCAGGCACAATTGCAATTTTCTTAGCTAATCCCCAATTTTTTTGTACATATATTAATAGTATTTTCTCCCGTGTTGTTTAAACTTCATTTCAGTGTGTTTGTCTAGAAATATTAGCATATATTCTTTTGTATTTGGGTTTTGAATGTGCTATTTTATTTTATCATACTTCTTCAACTGTATTATAACATCTACTGAGTGCTTCTGCTAATTTGTGAGCATTTTTTGTGTATTTAACTTGTGTATTTGCCTTTCTCCTTTTTTCTTTGCATTTGTGCCTATTTCTTTATTTTCGAAATTCATCCTACTGTTTTTTGTGAAATGACTTAAATCTGTAAGCCTTGTGGTATACTTGTTAGCAAACAAGGAGTTTATACTACGAGAACAAATTAAAAAAATAAATCCCCAAATTGGATTTGTTTCGAATCTGGCTTGTATAACACAAATGATGTTCTGCAAAGATGGATTGCAGATGGATAAAGTATTAAAAGAGGCAAGAAACGATATTTTGTTTTTATTGTATACTATTTTCGGAAAGATGTGGTCATTTTTATGAGGGATGACAGTAACTGGAGATAACTATCAAATGTAATTAAAGGACATGAGCGTTCTATTGGCTACCTTAGGATGACAGTAACTGGAGATAACTATCAAATGTAATTAAATACCATGAGTGTGCTATTGGTTACTTTGTTTATCGATTGAAAAAAAATTATAAAAACGACTAAATGTATGTTCGACTATTCATAAAACGAATCAAGTACCTATAAAAAATTTAAAAATGAAATATGCAACGCATATTTTCATGCATTATGCCAAAACATAATTTCTTGAATGACCAATCATTGGAAACGTTTTACTTAATTAAGCAATCTAATCTATTTTTAAAAAGATTTTTATTAATGTTTGAAGAAAACCTCTCAACCAAAAGTGGCAGACTTTGCAAACGTATGAATTAATCAAACAATTTAAACTATTTTTTTAAAAATATTTGTATTGAACTTTGAAGAAAGCTTTCATTAAATTAAAAAAGCTGAAAAAATCATCTCAACAAAAAGAGGCAAATTGGAGATTTAAAAGGTCTTCATTTCGAAATTGCGGCCATTTATCGATGTTTTTGAGACTTCTAAGGCCTATTTTTGAGAAAAGTGAAATTTAAAATATCAGTTTCTTGCCCACGTATTTTTGTTGACGCCAAAAACCTCACCCTCATTGAAGCAACACGTGCTCGTGCTAGTTAAATTATATTCTTATTCATTTTGATTGTTTCATTGAATGAGTCACTTTAGTATTGCAAACGATCCAAAAAACTTTGTCTCGCATTTATTGTTTTAAAAAGTATCACATTTCCTATTTGTTTCATTTCATATAATCGCGTGCTCAAAATGACATTTTTCTAGATTTTATTTGCTGTAGTCATTAACTTATTTTTTTAATTAGAGCTTTTATAAATACAATGGCAACGAATCATTAAAAGCTGATTTTTTGAGATGCTCGTGCAGATAATAGAATTTTTATTTTTCGCCTACGGATTTTTATTGACTCCTAAAACCTCATCCTATAATCAACATCAGGTTCTGATATGATAATAAATAAACAGGACGACTTAAATATTTCAAAAAATGTGATTATTTCTCATTTGTGCATTTAATAATCTTCCACTTCGAGGAACCCCAGAAGTAATAGAAATCCATAATAATGAAATTTCTAAAATTTAATCGAATTATTAAGTAAATATGATTCTGTAACAATGGGTTTTATAAAACGAATTAAAAAATAGAATTGTGCTTTACTTAATAATTTCTGCATTAGGAAATGAAATCTTTAAAATGAAGGACGTTATAAAAGCAACTACGTACTGTAGCATCTAAATGTACTCCTGATATTTCCTATAAGGAACAAATTCCGGTCGTTATTAATTATAAGAATTTTGATGAAAAAGATTAACTATAAACTAGCCATTTATAGGTTTTTAGAAATGAATGATGTGACCGAAGAGGGACTAAAAAATTCTTTTGAAAAGATTAAGCAAGTGGATTTAGATATTAGGAATAGTAGTAGGCAGGCATACGATAACCGTAGCAACATGAAAGGAAAATATAAGGCGTACAATCTGAAATAATTGCTCTTAGCCCTAACGCAATTTATATGCTTTATAATATTTCCGGGCCGGGATGGCTTGGTTGGTAGAGCGCTGGACTCTTACTCCTTATGTTACGGGTTCGAAGCTCACCGGCCAAAAGATTCCCCGAGTGTGTGGCGACTGGCACTCGTTAAATCTGTTTGTGGTCGCAAAGTCCTCCATATCGAGAGTAATATCACTAGGGGGTATTGGGGCAGAGGTGATCCTTTTCCGTTCCAAGTCTAAATGACGATCTGAGATGTATGAATGAATTTGCGTAAATGTAGTTCGCCCCCTAAAAAAAATTGAGACGTTTGTGTAGCTAAGTCGTATTCTTGGCCCTAGATGGCGCTACTTGTAAAACAAGAGACGTATATCTCTGGCTAAAAATCTGCTGATGTATCACAGCAACTGTCATTAGTCACAAAAACAACAATAATATTTCCAATTACATTCTTTTGATTTCTTAATTTATGATGCCATTTCCAGTAATGCATATTGTAATTATTTTGGTTATTACAAGGTTTATATTATTTCTTTTTTGCATCTACAAAAATATTAGTCTTAAAACATCATGTGACACTCGTTGAGAATCCAAAACAGATTCGATAGAAGCAGTGCATACACGGTTTGAAAAATTTGTAACCCCCAAAAATAATTTATTGATGCAAATATCGTTCTTGAAGCTGACAGTCTGGAGGATTCAATACCAGAAGTTCCATTTATTTTAATAGTAAAGTTTGCAATATTGTCTAAATTTATCAATATCAATAAATTATCTCGATCAAAAGCAAATGATCCTGATTTATTTAAAGTTGGGCATTAAAACTGATATCCAAAATGTAATACATTTTTAGTATAAGGGAGAATAATACTGTGTAAATTGAATACTTAAAAAAATTTCTGAAACAAGTGAAAGATTATATTCTGAAATATCAAGTTAAATTTAGAAAATCCGATAGAGGAATTTAAACTCTAACTTTTAACAGTGTAATTGGTACTTTTAATGCACAAATAGAAATTGTATTTAAGAATATTTCAAATTAATTAATATTTTTCTAAATTAAGTATTTTAGCCATTAGAAAAAGTTCAATACTCTTTCAATAAATTAAAAATTAATAATGAATTTTCTTCGGTCAAGCATTGTGGACAGAAGGTTTAAATGCATTTGCTATATTAAGTATAAAAAAAGGAAATTTGGAAAAAAAATTACAATCTAAAAATAAAATTCTAAAATAACTAGCAGCAAAAATGAACTCGCAATAACGTATTTTTTTCTACTTTACAAAATATCTGGAGCCCCGAGTAGTTTTCTTGCACCCAAGCCCCTTTACAAAGAAGGCTGGTGCTGCACTACGCCATCAAAATGATGGTTTTGGTTGTTCTAGTATTAATGAAATAATTTTTCACAAAATCGCCATTTGTAAATAGCTTTCCTTATTTTCTTCAGCTGTAGCTGCTGTGGCTATTTCTGGGCTTAATCGATTTGAAAAAATAGTTAGTTTTACTTACTTTCATTTCCTGCTGAAATTATTTTATTACTTTTGTTCTTTTCTTCTTCTTCATGAAAATTATCAATGCAAATGTTAGATTTCCAGAGAGGTATAAAGTTCGGCGTATTAACTTCCTTATTAACAATATTTTCATTGCAATATTGTCAATGTTTAATGAATATTCGTGACAATATTCATTAAACATTAAATACCGTCACGAAAAGTACTTACACTTCTACCGAGACAACTCAACTCCCGGAATTCCTGAAAACGAAATCGGAACTTTGGCTTCGAATAACTTTGCGATGTGTTATGTTACAACTCCGTCGCATAGACTAGATATCCTGTATTTAATTCTGCAAATAATTTCAGTTAATTAAAATTTTTATGTTTAAAAGTTTAAAGTGTTTTTTCAAATTGGCTCTCTTCATTGTTGATTTATTTATTTTAGAAGCAACTCGTATTAATGTCCATCCGTGCGTTCGATTTAATTTAATTTCGGCGCGAAAAGAGCGATAGCAGGTGTGGTGAGTAATGCATATTTATTTTCATTGCATATCAGTTTTCTGATTGCTACAAATATTTCATAAACTAAACTAAAAAAAAACATACAGGCGAATCAAAAGCAAACGATTTTTGTTTCTCAACGTCCTTCACAGACACCAGATTCTTACTTTTCTACCACTTAGTTGCGGATGTTATGGGTAACTCCACCACAAAATGCATTTTCACGCAGACAGAGAGGCGAGGATACGAATCAGATGACTCAGCATTTTCAGACGATATTTTCGCGCCATTTGGGGAAAGTTAATTGGCTTTTTAGAATTCATAAGCCTTGAAGCTATAAAATTTCCGTTAAAAATATAAGAAAAAATATTATAACGTTTAACAATTTTATTGATATAATATTTGAGATTTATCTTATTCTTAAATTTTATTATTTATTTTGATAAAAATATATCAATTGGCAACTTAAAACATTTTTTTAGAAATTTGTTGAAGAAAATAATGGATATTTTCAATTAAAATTGTGAAGCTTGTTCTTATTTCTTTAAATAGATGATTTTTATAATGAAAGTTTTAGATCTAAAATCTTAAAATATACTTTTATTCCTTTAGAATTATATTTTTCAATTCCTACTATTAGCTCGCACTTTCCCCATATACCTATATATCTTGTGCGAATTTTTTCCTCGTTAATAAAATACTGTTTATTCATCCAAGCAAGTCCAAGTAAATTTTTTAAAACTTGTAGTGGATGACATTTGATGTTAAAACAGTTTTTCCAAATATTAATTCCTTAATTTTTTATTTATTAATTAAAAAATAACTTTCCCACCATTATAAGTTTTTGATCAATCATTCATAGTAATTGTAATTGTTGGACCGGGATAGCCTGTTGGTAGGGCGTTGGATTCATTTTCCTTGGACTGCGAGTTCGAACCTGCCAGCCAAAAACTCTCCATGTGTGGTTGTCGTGGTCACAAAGTTCTCTATGTGGAGAGTATTATCTCTGGGGATACTGGTTCAGAGGTGATCATTCTTTGTTTCAGATCTAAATTACGATCTGTGTATGAATGAATGAAGTTCAACCACGTAAAAAGGTGTTGCGACGTATATGAGCTAGAAGTCAGATTTCTGTCCTCGGGTGCTCACGGTTCCATACCCTCAGAAATTGCTGCATTCCTCCTTCCGCTGTAAAATGGAAAACGGGAACAACGTTTGCAATTATTTAATAAAAAGTAACTAAAATAAAATTTCTGCTAATAACCTAAGAAAGAATTGATTTTGAAAAAAAAACCCTATTTTTTATGTTTCTTGTATATAAGATGTATGATGAACGCTCAGAACAAAATGTAAAAAAGTGGCTCTCTGAACCAGAGACTCTTCGTAAAACGAAAGAGAACGAAAGCTATATAATAAATTAAGATAAAATAATAATTAAATAAAGTTGCATTATAAATAATAAATTAAGTTAGTATAAATTTATTTGAGTTTTTCTTTCAGAATATAAAATAATGTCTTAGAGTTTTTTGAAGAAAAATTGTTTCACATTACCAGTAAGATTAGAGAATCGTTAAGCGTGATTCTTTTGTGATTTTCAGACCGAGAAGAAAAGTGATTTTCGGTTTTAAAGGATTTTTTTAAGTAAGCTGTCCGTTTCATGATTATTTTTTTATGATTTATGAAAATTGTTATTTTAGTTATTTATAATTAATAACTCATTGAAAGTTATAATTCTAATTTTAAAATATTGAAAGAGGCTTTTAAAATCTATCAAAAATAATAATTAGTAATTTCTTTCTATGCATTCAAACGTCAGAAGAAAAAATTTTAAAGTATTTATGCTTTCATTTCAATGCACTGAAAACTTAGATTTTTAAATTTTCCCAGAAATATTTGTACTGATATAAAATAAAATAAAATGGCTGCGTAAAAAAGGCAGGAATTCTAGATTTAATTTTAAGTATTTCTGAAAGGTAATCTAAATCATTTGTTGTAAAACTATTAGTAGTTAATAACGAATGCTGATCATTATAGTGCTAGCTTTATTTTTTAAAGGTTTTTTTAAAGTTTTTTTTAATAACTACTTTTTAATGTAATATTATCGCAATGAAATCTCATGTTTTGATTTCTAAGTAAACCATATCTAATCTTACTTTGGTTAGATTAACGATCTTAAATCTTGAGATTACCTATGTATTAGTATATTTTTATATGGAAAAATATTTTTTGATTAAAAATTAGTTATTGATTGTCTACAAAATTGAGAGTACCTTTCAAAAATACCACACTGCTATGAGTAATTGAAATTCTCGGAATAAAATCAATATAAATTGTAAGAATTGGCAATAGAAAAGTGAAACATTACTTGTAATGTATAATAGAAACCGTACAAAATATGTTAGGATAAAAATTGTATTCGATTTTTATGAGCCCACTTTATTAATATTAAAACATTCAAATCTACAAAAAAGCAGACAATCCTCTGCCATTTTGTATTTATATTTAATTTACAAAATAGCAAAGGATCGTTATCTGTGTTTTGCTCAAAAAAATAAAAATATTTTACATAAAAAAATTAATAAACAACTAGGATATTTATGCGTGATATATAAATCAATTTTTTTAAATAAATGAATTTGAAAAATAATAAAATAAAATTCATAATAATGTGTTCAAATCGTGTTAGAATTAAATTTACAGTTTCAGTAAGGATTTAGAAATTTATTTAATTACCAACATGATTGAAAAATTGACTACACTTTGTTTAATGTGTTAAATAACTGTTCTGTAGTTATCCTACTTGCAATTTGTTTAATTAATGTCATAAAATTTGATTCAGTTCTTTCTCCTACGAAATTAGTAAACTAATGTTTCAGAAAAAATAAAATAAACCTGCAATAAAAAGTTTTTTCTAGGTGTTCGACACAGTAAAACCGCAAAAAAATATTAAAAGGAAATCTGCAATGCTTATTTCAATGCATCCTGTCAGAATACAATTTCTTGAACGGCCAAGCACCACGTGCTCGTGCAAGTTAAATTGTATTTTTATTCATTTTAATGGTTTATTGAATGAGTCACTTTAGTATTGCAAACGATAACAAAAACTTTATCTCGCATTTATTGTTTAAAAGAATATCGCAATTTTTATTTATGTCATTTCATATAATCAGGAGCTCAAAATGACATTTTTCTTGGTTTTATTTGCTGTAGTCATTAACTTATTTTTTTCTTAATCAAAGCTTTTGTAAATGTGATGGCATCACGTTATTAAAAATTGATTTTTTGAGATGCTCGTGCAGATAATAAAATTTAAATTTTTCACATACGGTATTTTTTTTTAATTTTCGCGTACGGATTTTTGTTGACGTCACAAACCTCATTTCCCAAAATAACATCAAGTTCTGACATGATAAAATAACTGGCTAAGAAGGAGAGGACATATGATTAATTACCGGTCGAAATCGAGCTTAGTTTTGACAATAATCTTAAAAGAAGAGGAAAGCATCTTCTAACACCCACTCTCTGTATTCGCAATTTAGCATCTAGTCCAGCGACAAATTGCCAGGGATTCCAGCAGTCCAGAGCGTGACTAAAGTCTAGTTCCAACGAGCGTGACTAAAGTCTAGTTCCATCGGTATTGTATTTACCCCTCCTCTGGTTTCTTGGGGTCCTTTGATGCCTGGACACTGTTCGAAAATTTTGGCTTTAAGGTTCTAAATTTCAAATCCTCTTGTCTCTCGTATTTCCTTCTAAAATGATTCAAAGCATTTTTTACCTGCTATTGTGAATAATTAGTTTTCAGGTAAATCACTTCACTTGACATTAAACATATAGCTGTTTAATCGGTATCGTTTTTGACATTTAAGACGATAACCGTAGCTACTATGAAGTTGTTAGAATTAAATGATGATATAAATACGTATCATTATGTTTGTAATGTGACTGTAGTGATTCTCAGATCCTATAATGACCGTCTGCGTAACCATGCCTGTAAATAGTTTATTTCATTTATTCTTAAATAAATTATTTGTTTTAAGCCTTTATGTTGTCGGACCCGATCTTTGGAGACTTTTATCTATCATCATTCCACTACAGCTACGCTTATGGAAAACAGCTGAATTTCAAGCCGTTATAAAAGATATTCCTTTAACAGATACTTTACGGACTATTCGCGTGAAACTTAGGACGCTTGCACTGGCATGAAAGCACCCCAAGAAACCGCCAGAGAAATAAAACAGGGGAAAGCGTGGGTCGCTTAAAGAATCGTTGGAACTAGACTTAAGGCAAGGGCATAAGGGGCAATTTCCCAGCCCTCCCCAAAACTGAATTCTTCGTTTTCTTCTTCTTCAATAAGGAAGTTCGGTTCTTCATTACTAATGTAATGAAGCAGAGAGGCCCCCAAAGAAGATTTTTTCCCAGTCTCCTGTTAGGCTAAGACGGGCCTAGCACGTTCTTCACCTAAGACAAGATAGATGGAATTTTAGCTTTGTACACAGTCCTTTCAATATAGTTAATGAATTACGGCCAGTAATTATCCTTTAAAAGGATCTCAGTAATTGAAGGACTGCCCGTAAAGATATGGATATTAAAACGGCTCTCCAAGGAACAACCCACTTCAACATTTTTTGCAACCAAGACAGTCTGAAAGACAGAGTTGTCACCAACAAGTTTAAAACTAAAGTAGATAACAACTTGATCATTTTTAAACATGGGCATCACTGAACAATTTCATAAATCCTGGAGCCATCAGTATACACTTCAAAATAAGGTTGATCAACAGAATTTGGAGAGGCTAAAATGTTTTGTTCAAATAATTCTGGCTTTGAAATTCCTTCGAATGACAAAGTTAGAATTCAAGCTTCAATTGGAGATGAAAGTTCCCCACAAATACACAATCTTGAAATGAAAATGTAGAAACTATGAAATTCGTTAATATGATAAAATGAAATTTATTTTCGTTTAAAGGGATGTAAATAAAGCACAAAGTATTTCAATTAAAACTAAATAATAATTGAAAAGTGTTTAACAACTTGAACAGTGGCGGATTTCCGAACAGGCGCATGAGGCGCGCGCCTCGGGCCTCGAGCTCATAAATTAAGGGGCCTCAAAATTTAGGTCTAAAATAATAATATGTATAATGAAATATGCTTTTATTATTTCCTGTAATCATTTCTACACCGGATATATAAATATTTCAATCGGGATGATTGTGTAGAAATGATTACAGGAAACAATCCAATTCTAGATTATCATATTATTTACGTGAAAGGATTAAAATAATAATAATAAAAAAAAACATGAAAATGGATCAAGTATCTTCTGTCTCGTTCACTTCCTCTTCGACCCTCTCTTGTCCCCCCCCTTTGGTACCACATGACCTTTCCCCTCCTCGGAGGTTTGGTATCGTCGTCGTTAAAAGCAAAGGAACGGGTATTAAGTCCAGCTAATATTTTTTATGCGACTAATTTTTTAAAAAATGTATTAGCCATGCCAACGAAAAGAAAGTTTGAATTGGGTGCTTCGAAACGCAAAAAGTATAAGAAGAATATGTTGAACGATATCAAAATTCACTCAATAAATTCATTATAACGTTTGAAAAACGAGCTAAAATGGAAAACGAGCCTGAAAGAGTAGTTGAGCAACCTGATACTGTATTTGTACCTAAAAGAACCAATGAGCAAATTGAAATTGAATATGCACATGAAAAAAACGATGAGCAATCAGAAGTGAAATATAAATTGAAACAAATTAATAAGCGAATTGAAATACAATGTGAATTTGAAAAGGTTGATGAGTGTACTGAAATAAAATGTGCACAAGAAAAAATCCTTGAGCAAGCTGAAGTTGAAAATGAATTCGAAGAAATTGGTGAGCGAAATGAAATAAAATGCAAGCCTAAAAAGACAGACGAACAAACTAAAACAGAATATGCACAAGAAAAAGCCGATGAGCTAGCCGAAGCAGAATGTGAATTCGAAGAAATTAATGAGCGATCTAAGAATGAAACACAAGAATCAACAATTTGTAATTTTATATAGCAAAATAAAATAGCTGATTCTGACTGTGGTAAACATAAAGACAAGTATTTGCTTCCATGTGACATTGTATTGTGGCCACCAAACTTATCAGATAAAATTATTGAACATTATTTGATAAATAAGCCTTGTAATATTGGGAATATTACAAGTCTTAAAGTAAAATACGGAGACAGAAATCGAATCTGTTATAGGAATGTTTCTGAAACGAATTTTTGTTGTATTAAAGCAAATGGCACAAAAGAATTTCGCCAGTGGTTAATATATTTAGCTACAAGTAAGTGCATTTATTGTTATGTTTGTAAAATGTTTTCTGATGCTTACACGAAATTTTTCAACAGGATTTAGTGATTGGAAAAATTTAGCAAGAGACTTAAGTGGTCACGAAACTTCACAGAACCATATCAAATCTGTGGTGACTCTACAAAAACGCTTGTCTATTTCTGGACGTATAAATAATCATTTAGAACAGCAGGTTGACACGGAACAAAAGTATTGGCGAGCTGTTTTACAGCGAGTCATTGCAACAGCAATATTGTTGGCGAGTTTAGGAATAGCATTTCGTGGCCACAAAGAAGATACAACTTCCAATCGAAAAGGACATTTCTTGAGTTGCATTGATTATTTGGAAGAATTTGACAGTTTTCTAAAATTGCATTTGGAAAAATTTAGCAATCCAGAATGTGGAAATGTCAATTATTTATCTCAGACGATATGTGACGAATTCATAAGTTTAATGAGCGATGTAGTTAAGAAACATCTAATAGCTGAACTTCAAGAAGCAATTTATTATTCAATAATTGTAGACTCTACTCCGAATATATCTCACGTAGACCAACTTACTTGTATTTTGAGATTTGTTAGTAAAAATGGGGCCATAAAAGAAAGATTTTTTGGCTTTATTAATATTCAAAACCATAATTCTGAATATTTAGAAAAATAATTCTTGAGTTTTTAAAAGATTTGTCTATAGATATTAAAAATTGCAGGGGCCAAACCTACAATAACACGGCAAATATGACAGGGAAATACAGTGGACTGCAAGCAAGACTAAAACAGCACATAAATACAGCCGTTTTCGTACCATGCGTAAGCAATACATTAAATTTAATAGGAAATTGGGCAGCAGAATCATATTCTGGTGCATTAAAATATTTTGATTTTATTCAGAATTTATATGTATATTTCTCGGCATCTACTCGACGATGGAATATGCTTAATAACAGTTTAGAAAATCAATCTCCAAATTTAAAAAGAATAAGTAATACTATGTGGTCATCAAGAGCAGACGCAGTTTCTGCATTAAAAAGTAATTATCAAAATATTAAAGAAGTTTTAACCAAAATTAGCACGTCGGATACTGAAAAACCTGTAAGCAAATGGAGGCAAAAAAATTAGCAGAATGTTTCGAATATTATGAAACAGCTTTATTAACTGTTTTATGGGATAAATTATTGCAAAGAATAAATAGTACAAGCAAATCATTGCAAGATACACTGTATAATTTACTGCTTACAACAAATCTATTACAATCGCTATCCGATTTCATAAAGATTGTCCGGACCAACTTCGAAGATCGGCGCCAATGCATTGATCAAAAACCGGAACTATCGGGAAACACGGATAAGAAAAAGAAAACTGCAATTTGATGAAACAACATTAAACGAAACAAATTTTAGTCCAAAAGAAAAATTTGTTATTAATGTACACAAGGTTGTTTGTGATGTATTAATTGCAGATCTATCGCGAAGGAATTCGATTTGCAGTGAGGTTTTATTGGATTTGAGAATTTTTTTTTATTTTAATATGTCCGATGTCAAATGTAATGACTACGTGGATAACATATGCGCAAAATATGAATATAATATTGTGACTAGAAATTTTAAAGATGAACTTGTACATTTTATTGCCCTCATAAAAGAAGAAAAATTACAAATCCTATTGATATGTACAAATTAATAATCGGAGGATTGCAGTCTAAATTTCCTAATGTAGAGATAATTCTAAAAATATTTTTAACTTCCCATTTGTATGGCAAGTGGTGAACGCTCATTTTCGGTGCTTAAAAGAGTAAAAAATTATTTAAGGAATTCTTTATCACAATAAATTTATGTTACTTATCCATGATGTTCATCGAAAATGATGTAGTTAATTTGTTAGAGTATGAAACTCTAATTGATAAATTTGCTAAAACTAAAGCCAGAAATGTTCCAATTAATTTGTTTTTAATATAAGGAAAGAAGAAACTGCCATTGTTATTATTATAGTTCAATATATTTCTAATGTTTAATAAATAATAGTATCAATATTGGTTGACGTGTGGTGATTGTAATATAAGCCAGATAACATCTTTTGGAGCGAAGTGCACTCTTGGCCCAACGGTTATGTCACTCGGTTACTAACCATGAGATTGGGAGTTCGGGCCTAGCGCTATTCGCTAAATCACCCAAAGACTTTGTTTTCTTTTCTTTATTATTTATTTTAATTTTAAGAAACTTAATTTGAAACAAAATTAAATAATTAAATGCAAATTAATCGACCCATTTTCTCAGTTTTTCAATAAAAAGCATTGTTTGTTTATTAGAACGGTTTAATTAGTTGGAAATAGTAAGAAAATGACTGTTCAGAAAGTGGGAAAAACGTAAATTTATTAAAATTCGGAACTTTAATAACATTTTAAAACATAACCGAGCTTTTAATAGCAATAGAGAAAATTAGCTCCATTCTATAGTAAATGATTTGTTGTATAATAAAGTTTCAGACATGTATCTTTGACAATTATTGCGTAACTATGGTACAGAATAGCGCGTTTTTTAAAAACACACCCTGAACTTTATAATTATTTTAAATACCGTCCAGTAGTATGGAAAAATTGATTTTAATTTTCAATTTCATGTACCTAATTCTCACCCTCCTTTTTTTAACACAAAAAAAAATCAGGTTCAGAGCTTAACAGAGTGAAATATATATATAAAGAGTGCATACTATAAATATTACTGTAGGAGAGGCGGGCCTCAAATTGAATTGCGCCTCGGGCATCTGAAACGCCAAATCCGCCACTGAACTTGAATATAAACAGTGAGGGATATAGTGACAAAGGCTTTTATCCCAGAAATACTTAGATGATATTTACTAGAGAGAGCTTGAGACAAAACAAGTAATATAAAAAACGATTTTTTATAATACTTGTTAAAAACCAATTCCTTAGGTTGACAAGGAAAAATTTTATTTTAGTTTTTTTTAAAATTAAATTAAAACAGTTGTTCCACTTTAAAACGCGAAGAGGGGTGTAGCAGTTTCTGAGGGTTCGGAACCCTGAGCATCCGAGGGTAGAAGTCTGTTTTATAGCTAACACATGCCACAAATCCTTTTTACGGAGTCGACTTCATTCATGCATTTCGTTCATTCATCTACAGACCGTAATTTGGATCTGGAAAAGAGAATGATCACCTCTGATCCAGCACTCCAGGGTTTTTACTCTCGACATGGAGGATTTTGTAAACACGACCCATGTAACATCCATAACACAGGGAGAGTCCTCGGCTGGCGGGTTCGAACTCGCATCCCAATGGATGCAATTCCAACACTCTTCCAAGCAGGCAAAGCGTCGCT
>JAOUZG010006873.1:1178139-1190326 GCA_026289955.1 Argiope argentata
TATATATATATATATATATATATGATTTTTAAATATAATTTAAGCTATAATAGGGCTAATAATTGTAATTATTTAAACAGGTACCTGGATACCTGGATATTCTGTCCTAATAATTACAATAGCTATAAATATTCGATCAAAAAATTATACTAGTATTGAATTTTCAACGCCATTTGAGGCAGCACAAAATGAGTGAATTTTCTACGCTAGTTGGGGTAACGCAATGCAGATTAGAAATTTTTACTTTTCTATATTATGTATTATTTTATTTCGAAAGTATTTCAAAATGAATATGAAAATTCATTAGCTAACAATGTTTAATTTTAAATGCATCAAACAATCAGGAAATAAACAAAATCGTTTGAAATAATCGGCCGAAAACATGTTAAGCCTAACCACATTGGTGGAGGGAAAAACAAACTGAATTCGTTACTTATTTGGCAATGGAATCTTTCTGGTAAGAAAGTTAGTTTTTAATTAATTAATAAAAAAAATTAATGAATTAATATCCTTAAAAACTGCATTAACATCAAATGTTATCCACTAACGGTTTTAAAAAGTTACTTGAATTTCAGTGGATGAATAAAAAACATTTAATTAACGATTGACAATTTGAACAAAGTATTTATATACAGGGAGAGAGTGAACTAATAGTAGGAGTTGAAAAAAAGCATCTGGCCTAGACAAAAATTAATAATAAATGCTCAAATTTCTCTCAGAAAATTGCATAATTTTCTTTACAAATATTATGCATGGTATTTATTATATTGCTAGGTTACCTCCCAAACTCATGGAAAAAATGCTGCAGTTATACCTTTTTTAAAGCCAGGAAAAGACTCCACATAACATAGCAATTATAGGTCAATTTTCCTACTACAGTCAGTCAGTTTGCCCTGTTTTGCAATCAAAGTTTGCAAAACAGTTCGATTGTTTTTGCTCAGTAGAATGATAATTGCAAAACAAGAAAAGAAAAAAAAACATCTCAGGAAATGAAAATCAACCATACCGAATGCACGGAAACAAAAAATTGCGCGACAGATTTTGAGTTTGCGATTTGTCACCAAAAAAAGTATTCTTACTCTCAGATTTTTCCCAGATCACGTGACTCATGTTTGGTACACTTTTTTCGATAAGAAAAATACGACTAACACCCTCCATTTATATATCAACTTTATGCAATGAGTAAGTCAAAGGGGCTTAGTCAGTTAGATTGTGGCAGTATAGTGGAATGCCACCTTTGTGAAAAATCACAGAAGTTGTAAAGAATTTGACCCGGTAGTTGCCAGAATGGCAGATAGATGTCAGCACAGTATTGACTTAGATTAAAAACATATTTGATTTTCGACATATTGACAGCGTTGAAGATTGAGTCGCTCTTGTTTGGGAATCGACGTCATGTTATGTTGTATTTTATTGTTTTATAAATGAAAGACATTGGGGCCTGGTGATAATATTATATCTACTGAATTAGGACGATGGCCATGGAAGTTGGATTACAAATATTGTAATGTATACATTTTCTTATTTTTATATGTTTGCGAATGTTTTTAGGTTGTGTGTTTTGTCAGACTGTGATGGTGATAAATAAATAAATTTAGAAAGACAAATTTCGCGTTGTCACTGGGCTATATTTTGATAACATCACAGTCTGACAATTGGTGGCAAAAAAAAGGATGAATTTAAAATCAATTCCTAAATTAAAAGTAATGACTTTAAATGCCAAATTCTATTCTTAAATAGTACCTCTAAATAAATATAAATTTTAATTCAGATTTTGTACTAAATTGGAAAATAATTATTTAAATAATTTATTTAAAGTATTTTTTTCAATGTTTTGATGAAACCAAAGTACTATAAATCTACTTTTTATTCATATTCTGTATTGAATTTTGGGTAGAAGTTCATTTATAAATAAATAATTTTATTTGTTATTAAATATAAAGATGATTGCATGTTATGAAAAAAATCGAAAAGAAATTTCTAATATTTGATTAATTTGTGTTCTAAATGAAATTATTCTTATACATATTTTGTACTAAATGTTGTATTAGAATATTTCGTTCAAGAATTTATACATTGATTTTTGAAAATGAGTATTTTTTTTATTTTGTTCTAAGTGAAATTGTTCTGATTCATATTTTGTATTAAATTTTGCATTCGAATATTTCATTTTAGAATTAATTCTCTGAATTTTGAAAACAAAAGTCAGATATGAAGTGAAAGTTAACTGTTATTTGGTTGAATTGTTAATAGAAATTGAATTTTCATTGGATTAGATAAAATAAATGTGTAGATTTGTATTTAAGAAAATTTTTATTTCATTGAGTTAACGAAATATTAATTTTAGAATTTATGTTTTTGATATGGATGTTTATATTTTTGAGTTATTTAGTGTTTAAAAGAGTTACCAAATGATAATTTTATTTTTATTATTTGAATGATTACTCTTAAGTTTTGTTTTGATATCAAAGTAAAAATTAGTAATTGGAAAAAGTAATATGTATTGTTATAACTTATAATTACTACCCGTAATTTTCTGCAGGTAAAATATATTAACTACTTTGTCTAAAGTTTCCTCGGATGGGCAATGAATGCCTATCCGAGGAAAAGAAAATTTCAAATATTTTTGATTCTTCATCTAAAAATGAATCCTAAAAAGACACGCTTACTTTTCAGATATCTCTTTATTTCCGGTATACACAAAAATTAAAAAACAGCAAAAAAGTGAACGGCAGATGTTCGTTAAAAAAATTCTTTAATGGAACCCCTAGCTCCATCTGGTGGCACCAGAAATTTTAATTCGCAACATATATATACTATATATGTATAAATTTCTTACTGTTACTGAGCGCTTTGAAGGCGAAAACTAAGCCTACAGAATAATTTGAAAGTGTTCATGAAATTTTTTTATATTATTATTATTATTTTGAAATTAGTTCGTTTTGAAAAAGCAGCTATATTGTTTTGTTTTAAGAAAACAAACATACTGAATAATTTGAATTGAATTTCAGTACTTTTTAAAACTATTTCTGATATAGACTATTGCACCCTGATTGTTGTGTACATGCAGTTTCGTTTCAGATAGCAACTTTGTATTTGAATTAGTTTTGCGTTACAGTTGACCTTGATTTTTATTTTTTTACTGATTTTTATAATGCATAAAGTGTCCATTTATAAAGTGGTATAGGTATTGCTTAGTTTCTTTGTGCAAAACTGTGGAATGTGATACCTTACATAACAGTTCAATTTAAAAGAAAGTAATTTTTTTCGATCATTTGAAATTTTAAGTAGTTTGATCTTTTTTCTTGAAATCTTGGCGTATTTGGCGAAAGCCATTAAGTTTGCCCTGTTAGAAATGTATGAGGAAATAGGAATAGAGGTAGATCTTTCTATTACAATAGTGGACATAAAACAAAAAATTCTTAAAAGTTTTTCGTATGATAAGGAGAAAGTTAAGACTATTCTTTACAGAATTCTTACAACTAGAAAGAAGGAAAGGATTATAGAAGACCATCGTGGATAACGTTAAGAGAAATGAAGAAATTGAAAGCAGCACAAAGTAAGCGCCTTAATGATAAGTCTAGAAATACAGTAGAATTGGGACCAAAAAATCAACTTGCCCAGATCACACTCAAGTGTGATGAAAAGCATGATGAAATGGCGCTATATTTTATAAATTTTTGAGTGGAAATGGTTCAAGTACCGAAAAAAGATTGTTCCAGAACCGCCAATTAGCCTACTTGTTGGCGGTTCGGCCAACGGAAATCTCAAATATGTTAGACAGAGAGCCAGCGAGTAAAGCCGATGACTATGATTTCGTAAAGAAATCACATTAAAGAGATACAAGTTAAAAAGTGAAAAGCTGAAACAATGTTTTAATCGGTACCAAAAATCAGCAGAGAAATCTTAGAGAAATTTTGTACATGATCTGAATAGTTACTTTACAGATCTCACCCAGATTGAGTGGATCTCAGATTTAGAAGTCAATACTTTTGAACAACTGAAGGATTTGATAATCACTGAGCAGCTAAAGTATCGTGTTCCTGCTGAAGAGTGAGAACATTTTCTCTAAGAGTGAATGGACATGAAAACTCCATATATGTAAAAAAAAACCTTGATAAATCCGAAAGCATTAAGCAAAGCTTCAGAAGAGATTTTCCAAAGAGAAATGTCCATAAATTTCAAACTGGAGGACATTATAGTGGAAGTAAAGCCAAAAAAGTTTTTAAAGAGGTTAGATCCAAATTTCAATTAAAAAAAAGAATCTGTCAATGAGAAGGATCATAAAAATATTTGAAAAGAGACGACAGCTTTGTTGTTATGAGTGTGGATCTTTTTCACATCTTCAAACACAGCGTAATAAATGTTCCTATTCTTACAAGTTATCGAATGTTTTGTCAGAGTGTAATGGTCATAAGTATACAAATTTAAACGGACAAACTTAGCGTAGTCACTCAGTTGTATTTTTATGACATCATAAATCCGCTGTGAATGATATTATTGTAAAATGGAAATGTCAAAGCAATAGCACTGCAGAAAAATGTACTGGTAGGCAAAAAAAAAACCCTTGGTGAACGCAGCCTCAGAACTCTGAAAAAAGTAGTGAGACAAAATCGCCAATCCTCGTTAGTGAAAATTTCTCAGGAGTTTCAAAACTCATCAGGTGTTAGTGTGAGCGTCAGGACTGTTCTTTGAGAGTTAGAAAATTTAGGATTCCATGGTAGTGCAGTCGCGCACAACCCGAACATCGTCCCCCAGAACGCGATTGCAATTGTGCAAAGCTCACCGTCATTGGACTATGGTCATGTAGAAAACTATTTTTTGGAGTGATGAATCTCACTTTACAGTCTAGCGGTCGGATGGACGTATCTGAGATGGCGAACGTTTCTTTAGTGACTGCATTGTGCCAACTGTTAAGTTTGGTGGTTGAAGCATAAGGGTGTGGGAGTGTTTCTTGTAGTTTGGCGTTAATTCCTAGAGTTTGGCGTTAATTCCTAGAATATGGCATTAATTCGTAGAGTCCGTTAATTCCTGTGGTTGGGAACATTAACTCTGAGACGTATGGGTGTATTCTGAACAATGCTGCATTCCCAACTCTATGGTAATATTTTGGGGAAGGCTCATTTCTTAACTAGCAATATACGAGACAGTTATGAGATGATCCCTCCTAATGGTTCCAATTTTAATTCCTTGAATGTGATTTTAATATATTTGTTAAATTTGTCAACTTTCATTTTCTTATGCACCGAATGGCATGGCGAAAAAAATTTTGCATTCCCAAAGCTTTAAAGTAATAATTAATTACTAAAATTTAGGGCTTATTTTTCTTCAAACTCTTAAGAAAAATATAAAAATTTAAAAAAAGGTTTGACATTCAAGGCTTCAGCTGTTAAAATTTAATTCAGACAAACTTTAAGCTGTCAAAATTTTTGCATTTTTCCTTTATCTCTGTCGGGAAAAGGGGTCCTTGTTTTAAAGTATCGGTTTCGAGCGAAGAACGTCGTATAAGTGAGTTTGGTGCACGCTATATCCGTCGAGACCGAACGTCCTCCCGCTATCGTGATGCGGACATTTGGAAGGTGGTGCCAACTCAGATGCAATCCCTTGTGTTGCCCTAGTTTTTCTTTAAAATGGGGCGTTAATATATCTAAACTAAAACTTTGCCTCTATTACCACGGTTAGAAACCTTTAGGTGTCCTGGTGCAGAGTTAGCACGTCTTCCTCATTATCTGAGCGTCCTGGGTGTCCATCTGTGTACTATTTGTGAAGAGTGTGTGCAAGAAGCTATTTTTAACGTCATGTCGGACAACAAATGTCTCACATGAAGTACTATGAATAAATTGAACTTAATTTAATATTATTGAAACAATTTTCTGACGTCAGCCTGGCGTAGGGTTAGTGCATCTTCTGGGAGTCCTGGGTTCGAGTCCCGGTTCGGGCATGATTGTCCTTCTGTGATCTATCTGTAAGGTGTAGGAATGTTCACCCCCTGAAAAAAGGGGCTGTTGAAAGGAATGTGATGAATGAGTAGCTAAGTCGTTCTCTTGGCCCTCATCAGCGCTATTTCAAAAGCAAGATACACTCATCTGGCTTATAAAAGGCAGGCGTCCAGGTACAGCGGTAGCTCGTCTTCCCCGTGATCTGGACGTCCCGGTTCCAGTCCTGGATCGGGCATGTTTGTACTTCTGTGTACTATCTGTGAGGAGTGGGAATGTGCCCCTCTGAAAAAAAGGGGCTGTGCAAGCGAATGTGATTAGTGAGTAGCTAAGTGGTATTCTTGGTCCCTAGTTGGCGCTATATCAAATACAAGAGACGCTCTTTCGACTTAAAAAAGCCCGTCGTCCTAATACAGGGGTAGTACATCTGTCTCGTTATCTGGGCATCCCGGGTTCAAGTCATGGTTTGGGCATGGTTGTTCTTCTGTGTTCTATCTGTGAGGCGTGTGAATGTGTCCCACTTTAAAAAAAGGTTGTGCAAGCGACTGAGATGAGTGTGTAGCTAAGTCTTACTCTTGCCCCTAGTTGGCGCTACTTCAAACAAGACATGCTTATTTGGGCCCTAATCCACTGAAGCATCAGCGGGCTTGTCCATGGCAAGTGCCATTGTTACAACAACCACAGAAACCTTTAAAAACTAATATAGTTTTGCTTAAGATATTTTTTTTAGTAGAGGACGTTTAGTTTTCAAAAGGGGTGAAAACAAATCCGATTCAAACGACTTGTCAAGAAAGATGGCAGAAAAAATGCTGTCAAAAGAGCATATGATTGAGTGTCTCAATAATATTTCACAACAAAATACTTCGGAGGAGATAAAAACACTAAGTGAAATTTCACATAGTTTGGCGTCATTATTAAAATGTCCGGAAAAGTGGGAAGGGAAAATGCAATTCGCAGATTTCTGAAAATGGAACGTTATCTTAATGAGTTCTTAAATATACCTCCCACTCCCTAATAAAAAAAATCTCCCCAAAAAGGATTTAAAAATTGCAAAATAAATTATTCCAAAGTCTGTCATTAAAAAAAGCCCTAGACATGTTTTCATTGTAAAAATCCATCAGAAAGGGTAAAAACAAGCGATATTTGCTTACTGAACCTCTTGAGATCAGTCAGAATATAAAAAATGAGAGTAAAAAAAATTCACTATAAAATATTAATAAATGAACCAAGACTATGATAAAAATTATTCGAATATACTGGAAAAACAACATAAAACTAAAACAAGGTATTTTTGATCACAAGAATAAAATTTTTTTTGGAAATACGTAAATTTAAATCATTTGAAATTCTTTATTCTTATCTAATTAAATATAGGCTTATATTTTCAATTTTCGAAACAAAATTTGTCTGAATATAGCAGTGGAAAACCTAGGCCTCCGGCAACCCATAGCGAGTGGTTCTACTTCTAACAAAGATAATTACACCGGTTGTTTTAAAAAATGACCGTTATATTTGAAAAATCAATAAAAACAAAACGCGCAGAGATAGAAATACACCGTTTGTTGCAATACGCTTAGAACAACAGGAAAATTTCAGACAAAGAAACTTGCAAAATTAGTTATAATTCACAATAACAGATGGCGCTGATGAACAGATGTGTTCGCTATTCTATAAGTCGTCTTTCTGCAGTAAGCGTGTGCTGTTCGCAGATTGCAAGTTTGCTGTAAAAAAATGGTTTATTCCTTAGAACAGAGGATTTTTCATGAGTTGAAATTACTCCGCCTAGAACACAGTGTTGTTGCAACACGCTTGATAGAAATGCAGAGATAGAAATACACTGTTTGTTGCAATATGCTTGAGACAAGTGGAAATTTTCTGACAGACAAACTTGCAAAATTAGTTATAACTCACAACAACAGATGGCGCTGATGAACAGATGTGTTCGTTACTCAATAAGTCGTCTTTCTGCTGTAAGCGTGTGCTGTTCGCAGATTGCAAGTTTGCTGTTGAAAAAAGTGTTTATTCCTTAGAACAGAGGATTTTTCATGTAGAACCAGAATTGTTGCAACAAGACGGAGGTTTGAACTGAAGTTTTATGTAACCAAAGCACCGAAAAATGATATAATAAAGGATCTGTTTGAACTATCCCACTCAGACAGAAAGCGACGTGAAATGGTCTATTCGTCAGACATGAACACCTGTGACTTCTTTCTGTGGAGACACTTGAAAGACCAGAGGAACCGCCACAATCCGGATACAATTGAAAAACTTTAGCAATACATTTGTTCTGCATGTGAAGCCATCCGGCCTGAGACGTTTACTCGAGTTTCTGCTCATTTCATTCAGACACTACGCTCTGTTATTGCATGATTGATATTTGAAAAATATCATAGTTTAAATTTTTTTCTTGATTACAACGCCATCTTTTGTTGAAAATTTTAACTAATTTTGAAGATGTATTGTTTCTAAGGCATATTGCAACAAACGGTGTATTTCTATCGATGCCAGTTTAGTCTTTATTGATTTTTCAAATATACTGGCCATTTTTGAAACACGCGGTACATGCTGTTGGTTTTCGAAACTGTGCACGTATGTAATTTAATAAAAAAAAAATATCGTAGTTTAGATTTTTCTCTTGACTGCAGCGCCATCTTTTGTTGAAAATTTTAACTATTTTTGAAAATTTATTGTTTTTGAGGCATATTGCAACGAACGATGTATTTCTATCGATGCCCGTTTAGTCTTTATTGATTTTTCAATTATGCCGGTCATTTTTGAAACACCTGGTACGTGCTGTTAGTTTTCGAAACTTTGCACGTGTATATAATTTGATGATGTCGGAGTACACTTAGAAATAATTTCTTGAAGTTTTAATTAGACATTTTATTAATTAAAATTATAAGAAAATTTAACTTTTATTCGCTACAAAATCCGAAATTATTACAGCAGGTGAATCCGAAATTATTACAATGTGAAATTTGTATGAACTGCGTAGTAAAATAACTATCTTAAAATTTTTATGCGTTCGATTATGCTAATTGTAGAATTTTTCCTCTGGAATCCAAAATGTGAAAAATCTGAAATCCAAAGAAAAAATCGGATTTAAAAATTTCCAGATAGATATATTTAATAATAAGTTTTAAATAACCTGTATTAATTGAGAAAGTTCTCCTCTCCAAGTATGACTGTATCAGGAGTTTTACTGAGAAAAAATATATTGACAGTTATCTATATTTGTTATACTTATAATGTGCATCATTTGCATAGTTCAGTTATTTCATTATTTGTGAATTATGTAATCCAGGGATGCACGACCTATGGCCCGCGTAGCCTTTGAAATTGGCCCGTGAATGTGAATAAAATAAGACAATTTAAAATGAAATGAGACTTCTTCAAACGAAGAGGGAAAAAATCTGGTACGAAAACGATTCTACATCAGAATAAATAATTTACAGTTGTTCATTAAGTTTATTTACTTTTTATTACTCGGCTTTTCAGTTTGTTTCCTTCATGGTTACCTGCGAGTACGAGTTTTCGTATAGGCGAAGCTCGCGGGCGTAAAAAATTTCCACACATGAAAATGCAGTATGAGGATCAAATTGAAATCTTGCGTAATGCATTTGATGATTGATTTTAAGATTGTGAAAAGTGCCAACAAAAATTGATGTATTTTCTTCTCCATTTTCTGTTAATATAAATCTAGTGGCTGAAAGTATGCAGTTAGTCTTAATTGATTTACAGAATTCTGATTTTTTCAAAAATCAGTTCAAAGGAAAAGCGACATTAGAATTTTATAAAGACTTATCTGAGGAATTTTCGTGCTTAAAGCAAAATGCAGCTGCACGTCCAACTTTCATTGGCAGCACTTACATTTGTAAGCAAACTTTCTCACTAATGAATTTAAACAAATCATAAATAAGAAATGGAATTGCAGATGAGAACCTTTCGTCTGTTCTACGTATTGTCAGAACCAATCTTAATCTCAACAGAGAATCAATTACTTCAAATATTCAGTCCCGGCCATCTCATTAATTTTTTTCTAATTTTAAAATTAATTTTTTTCTCAAAATTATTCTCTGTATAATTATCAAATTTTTTTCCTCTATTATTCTATTTCAAGTGTGCCCCCTTTTTATCAGGAATCTTTTTTTAGGTAAAGTATTTCAGTCATATCTGTAATGTTTGTGTTTCGTTCATTCATTTATTTATAGCATAATGTACGCATGAGTTAAATAAAGTAATAATTGTAATTCATGCGTATTACCATAAAAAAAACAGTGTTTTCGCGTTTATAACATGTTTTAACATTCACGTGCTGCTTTGGCCCTCGACATGACCCTTTTTTATATTTTGTCCCCTCATCCTGAAAAGGTTGTGCATCCCTGATGTAATCAGATGTTTGGTTGTGAATTGATTAACATTTAACAGAAATCACACTTTTAATCATGAAGATAAATATGGAAATCACATCTCTTGTAATGTAAAATATCGTATGAAGTCCTTTAATTGCTCAATTGCTTTTCTAAATATTGAAGAAACAAAATTATAACGTAGTATTCAATCAATGGTTTAAAAATGCATTTTAAAATACCAAATGCATTGAATTATTTTTTTCCTTCAAGAATTAAATCTCTCACACGAAAATATGGAAAATTATGTAGTATAATTTCGACTTAATTAAAAAAATAATTTAATTATTAGATTTTAATGAAAAAAACATTAAATGGGCACTTTTTAAAAATTACTTTTAATTTATAAAAAGTCGACACCTATCAAAGTAAACTTGAGGATAATCTATTCGTGCAATGTAAATTCCATGTTGTTGCAAAAACATTATTACTTTTATCTTCTCTTTTGAATACCAGATGGCGATGATTGATTAAGTACGCTTTCCATTGTTCATTGGGGTTGTCAGTAGAGGAGATGATAAAATTGTTCTGTTAAGCTGCGCGCGTAAATGTTTTCTCTTGCGTTTGTTTTGTGTGCGAGTGTAGTTATTAAAAATATATGTTCCTTAAAACATGCCTCCTCTTGCTTCCAGCAGAGATCCTAATAATCTACATTCCACCACAATGTTATATTTGTGAAATAATCGAAAAACTTCTAAAAAAGACGATCTCATTCTTCGTTCATTTTCAACCGATGCCACTGTCACAGTCTTGCTAAACACTAAAAGAAAATTACTTCTTGAAATCGAAAGACTGCGATAATCGACATCCGCCATTCGCAACATTAGATCCCCAATTCCTTTTACCCTGCAGGTCGAACTAACCAGTAAAGATCGAAAAAATCCTTTCGTCGAAACCCTGAAACTTTTAAGGAGAATTGTGTTATTCAGTCCGGCCGCTTTCGGTAAGCATAGCTGCCAATAGGATGGTTAATGTATACTCAGAAAAACGCATAGTAGGATCATATTAAATTTTCCATTCTTTCAAACCATTATTAGTTCAAAATAAACACGTGTATCAGTAGTTCAAATCATTAATTTAAGTTTATAGCTGCTTTAAACTGTCTCTAACTGTTTCGAAGTTGTATTTGAAATAAAGATAAGATACTCTAGAAAGGATCTACTTATGTTTAAAGACGAATTAAAAAACGGACAAAATATCACGGGTCATGAGATAATTCGCAAAAATTCGTAACTGACTATCAGTTATAAAATGTGAATATTAATGCAAAGAATTCGAAAAAAAAATACAAAAAAGACGGAATTCAAAATGCAGATTTATTGAAAATTTAGTACAAACACATTTAAACAAGCAGCAAATATCTGTTATAAAGAATAAGAGAAGTTAACCGAGAGCTTGTGCAACGGCCTGACCAAGGGATTGAGCAGAATAACTGGCACCGTTATAATCTACTTGACCGACGCTTGATGATCCCAAGATGTGGACAAGCGCAGATACTAATTCCAACAATGCTTGAACAATCACGTCACATCCAGAAAGACCAGGATGATTAGCACTGACTTGAGATACCAAGTTACTCAAAGCGGAGGAAACAACACCAGCGTTAGAGGGTCCACTAGAAGCAAGTGTAGAGACAGCTGAGGATACTCTAGACGAAGCAGCAGGGGATGACAGCCTAGAGGCGGCACTAGACACGCTAGCTGAAACTCCTGATGCGGGTCCAGATGGTCCATATCCTCCTGGTCCTTGTTGTCCTTGCCCATAAGGTCCTTGACCTCCTGCGGCGGCTGCAGCGGCGGCTGCTCCACTTGGTCCAGATGGTCCATAACCTCCAGGTCCTTG
>JAOUZG010006873.1:1233260-1244852 GCA_026289955.1 Argiope argentata
CTTAAATGTCAGTAATGCGAAACTCAGTGCTCTCGCCTTCAAACAAAATTCACATTCTTTTGCAACCGGAAAGTTGAGAACTGCGGATTGTATGATTGTATATGGAAGAAATAAAATGGACGAAAACTTCTAGGTACGGCAATAACATCAAAAATTACAAAAAAAATAAAGCGAAAATTTAATAATTTCTCATTAATTTGTAACGTTTAAATAATCTTAACGCCGGTATGTCATCTTAAATCTTCAGTTATACAAAATTCAGGAATCCCGATTTCAAACAAAAATATATTCATTGTTTTTTTCCCCAGAAAGTTGTAAATTGTGGAACGCGAGATTGTATGAAGAGGAAATCAAAGCAAGAATTAAATTGATGAAGATTTTCTGGTCCGGTGTTGACATTAAAAATTACGGAAAAGGAGAAATGTGATAGTTTCTCGTTAATTTTTAATATTTTTTTAAGTGCATTTGATTTCCAGATAAAAATCAAATTCTTTTTGAGCATGTGAGTTAATAACTGCAGAATGCGTAATTAAATGAACGAAAAATCAAAGCAGCATATAAATTAGTGAACATTTTCTGGTCCAGCATTGATATTGATAATTACAAGGAAGACGCAAATTGATGGTTTATCATTAATTTTTAAGACTTTTTTTTTAAATTTTCGCCCAGTTTAACATGGCTTTATTTCTTATTCTAATGACATAAAATATAAAAATTTATCTATCCACATATCACATATTTTTTCCTAATTTGAAATAAAATGTGTAATTAGAAAGTCTTTTTATATCCAAATCATATCATCATAAAAATCTTCACACATCATTTTATCTATAAATAAAAGAAGATCAATATATATATGCATAGTTAATGATTTCTTGGCTCTAAAAGATATAAAAATCTCAACTTTTTGTTAAAATTTATGCATTACAGAATTAAATTTCCAAATTAAAAGAAATTTTTCGAACTCTGAAATTGAATATTAAGAATTAAAGCAATATAAATAATTAACAAGTTTTTAATAAAATATTTCAGTTTTTAAAACATCTTGTCTTTTCAATTCCTATGCATGGTGTTTTCTCTTTTTCCTTAAAAGAGGGTATTTGGAATTCAATCGTATGAAGAAACTCAAGTATTCCCGACTAAAATTCACTTAGTAAGGATAAACAAGAATTTTCATTTGACACAAAGTCTGGAAAATATACCGGAAAATTGAATAAGAAATATTTTAGAATATTTACTTCTGAAAAAAATTAGCTAAATTTTAAGAAAATATTTTAGTTTTTAAACACCTTGTCTCATAAATTCCATGGTGTTTTATTTTTCTCATTATCTCATTCATTCTTAGGGGAAATTTTTTATTTTTCTCATTCAATCGTATAGGGAAACTCAAGTATTCCCGACTAAAATTCGCTTAGTAAGGATAAATAGTGAATTTTACATTTTCATTTGAAATAAAGTCTGGAAAATATATCGAAAAAATTGAGTAAAAATTCATCAAAATTTTTCTTCAGAAAAAAATAAGCTGAAATTTAAGAAAATATTTCAGTTTTTAAAGTAATTTGTTTCTTAAATTCCTATGCATGATGCTTTCTCTTTCTCCTTATCAGAAGGTATTTGGAATTCAATCGTATGGGGAAACTCAAGTATTCCGAATGTTGGCTAAAATTCGCTTAGTAGGGTTAAATGGTAATAAATTTCACGTTTTTATTTAAAATAAAGTCTTGGGAAATATACCGAAAATTGTGTGAAAAATGTTTCACAATTTTTCTTGGGAAAAAAAATAAGCTGAATTTTAAGAAAATATTTCATTTATTAAAACATCTTGTCTCTTAAAATCCTATGCATGATGCTTTCTCTTTCTCCTTATCAGAAGGTATTTGGAATTCAATCGTATGGGGAAACTCAAGTATTCCCGAATGTTGGCTAAAATTCGCTTAGTAGGATTAAAGAGTAAATTTTACGTTTTCATTTGAAATAAAGTCTTGAAAATATACCAAAAAATTGTGTAAAAATGTTTCACACTTTTTTTTCAGAAAAAAAAAATTAGCAGAATTTTAAGAAAATATTTCAATTTTTAAAGAATTTCCTTGACTCTTAAATTCTTTTACTTGTCGTTTTCTCTTTTTTTCTCTCACCAGATGATATTTGGAACTCAATCGTATGGGGAAACTCAAGTATCTCCTGATGTTGACTAAAAATCGCTTCATAAAAAATAATATAAAATCTAGAAAATGCACATAAAAAATGAGTGAAATACACTCTGAGAGCAATTGTCACAGGAACCTATAGTTTCAATTCGTTTTTTGTTCAAGCGAAACATTTCATGTTTGTCATGACAAAAAAAAATCAAGCGGGCAAATTGCATAGACAAGATAATAAGCTATAAAAGGAATTAAAAGTTTCTGATCGCCCAATCTCAGTTCTTCAGACAAATGAATATATTTAAAGTTGTAACAAAATATTAGTCAGAATTAGATTAAATACCAGAAAAATCGAGGTAGCATGAGATTTTTTTTCTCTAAAATTATTGATAAAATTTTTCACTGTGGCTCGTTTAGAATTATAAGCGAAATCTAATTGATTCGCAAACGCGGGATCGAACATGGAAAAAAAAACATGGGAGGCAGGCTTTAATCATTACTTTTACATCTCTACAAAAATTAAGAAGGTTATGTACAGCTTCATGTCAACATTTAGTTATTAAAAAAATTCTTGCTTAAATAGAGATTTTTTTTGTCAAGGCACCTATGTAGATAAACTTACGAATCAAAACCTTATATAAATATAAAAATTTAATCCAAATCGTTTGAGCCGTTTTAGAGATACACGAAATAAATTTATATATACGTAAGAATTGCACGTTTAAAGTCATAAGATTTGCTTATTTTATTTGGTGAAGTGCCGTATTAGAAGTTGTAAAAATTTTCAGATTAAAGCACGAGTTAAAATTCGTGCCAAAATCAGTAATAGTTGACAGAAATTCTCACCGAATTGGCGCAATTATAAAAGAATGAAATCTAGACAAATTTATTTTTTTGTATTCCAATTACACTTAAAAACTGAACAGAGAAAAAGATAATAATAATTTCAATGACTTGTTTTTAGAAAATAATTCTGTATTACAATAAAAAGAAATTCAATGCGTAAAATTATGCTTTTCAAATTGAATAATTTGAAATTATTTCAACTAAGAGCACAGTCGAACATATTCTTTTTTATCTTTTCAAACTCATTTCTGTAGAGTTCGTGAAGTAAGTGAACTAGGCATACGACAAGTAACCTGAACTAGTAGTACTTCGAACCGAAATAGATTTAATACTTTTATAAATTATGAAATTTAATTATGATAAAATAAATTATGAAATAAATTATGAAATTTAGCCTAATTTGTTTATTATATTCCAGTTCTTAAAAACTTTTATACATAGTAGAAATATTAATAGTAATTTGGAACGACCAATTTCAGCAATTTATGTTAAATTAAGATTTTTAAAAATTTCAATGCATAAAAAATATGCATTCTATTATTATTTTTTGGGAATATTCGAACCAAGAATCATATTGAAGATATTTCTTTTCGTTAATTTTCTTATTTTTTGAGAAATAAAATCTATTATAATAAAAATGGAGCTCGAAATGCGTTGCTAAGCGCAAAACTGGAGAACGGCTCGACCGATTCGGCTAATTTTTTGTTTAATAGTTTCGTTAAGACAAAAGGATGGTTCTTATGGAGAGAAAAAATGAAAAAACTGCGAGGAAAATAGTTAAAACGACACTTTTCTAACTTTCCCGCCAAAAATCTGCATTTCCTTCCCCCACGCCAACTGAGTTAGATAGCAGGAAGTAATAAATTATGATTTGTTTAGAAAGAAATGCGCGAAGTCAGTTGGTTTTCATTCATAGATAACGGGATGTTTAAAAAAGAAACAAAATAGCTGCTTTTATTATTCGTCTGTATGAATATTTAATCTATGCCTGCTCAAAATAAAATTTCGGCACGGAAGAAAAAAAAAGAATAACAAAATGAAAATAGGGTTTGTAGAAACAAAATTAGTGAAGAAAAAAAGAATAGAAAAAAAAAAGAAAAGAAAAGAAGGATGTGTGTGTATCAATATTATTTCCTCTGTGCGCGGCATTTTCCGAGCTTTTTTTAAACTTTCGCATCTCTTAAAAACCAATTGTCTTTATTGTTTAGTGTGTTTACATTTATGAAAATTTGAATCTCATTATTCTATGAAAATGTAGAATTTTAGACCTTTCCCTCCACCATTTAAGTAAAATATCAATTCCGGGACAATCATTGCTCGGATACAAAGAGAAAGATGAATAGCACAATGAACAGAACATCTCAAGAAAATTATACTAAATAATACTATAAATAAATTATATGATTATCAAAATTTGGTTTTAAAATATTTTGATGAAAAACCTGTTATGAGACACAGCTAAATAAAATATTATATGAAAATTTTAGCGAGCATTAATACTGGCGAACCGACTGGTCGCCAAGGGCGGCTAGTTAGAAATAAAACGATAGAAAAATACTTATTTATTATGGATGCAAGAGAGGGTTCCATATATTTATCCAAAGCTTCAAATCCACAAATTTTACTTGAATGCTTGATAATTTACTCTTATTTTACAAAATAAATACTCCTTTTTGTATATTAATTTTGCATGATTGTTTATAATATATTCTTAGTTTACAAAATGAATATTTTTAAATATTATTCTTACATAATTGAAATTAAATATATGATGTTTTCGTATTGTACTGTTATCGTTGCAACTGCACATTCATCAAAGTTCGATTGTTTTATCTTAATTTTATTAATACTTATTACATAGATCAAGTTATTGAATAAATTTTGCTGAAAAACATGACGCCTTATGAATATTTTAGTAAATATTTCTTTATAATTAACAATTTATATTAACAAAAATTTGGCACCTAGAAGTTACACCTGTGTTATTAAATAAATGTTAGCCCCTTACAAGGGATGAATCTTTGTTTTTTCAGCTACAAATTGAGGACAAAAAGTTAATTTTTTCACCATCTTAAAAATTAGAAACTTAGTTTTTTGTGACCAAAATTTTATTTCCGTACTAGCCGCCTTTGGCGACCAGTCGGTTCGCCAGTATTAATGCTCGCTAAAATTTTCATATAATATTTTATGTAGCTGTGTCTCATAACAGGTTTTTCACAATAATATTTTTAAACCAAACAAATTTTGATAATCAAATAATTCATTTATAGTATTATTTAGTATAATTTTCTTCAGATGTTCTGTTCATTGTGCTATTCATCTTTCTCTTTGTATCCGAGCAATGATTGTCCCGGAATTGATATTTTACTTAAATGGTGGAGGGAAAGGTCTAAAATTCTACATTTTCATAGAATAATGAGATTCAAATTTTCATAAATGTAAACACACTAAACAATAGAGACAATTGGTTTTTAAGAGATGCGAAAGTTTAAAAAAAGCTCGGAAAATGCCGCGCACAGAGGAAATAATATTGATACACACACATCCTTCTTTTCTTTTCTTTTTTTCTATCCTTTTTTTCTTCACTAATTTTGTTTCTACAAACCCTATTTTCACTTTGTTATTCTTTTTTTTTCTTCCGTGCCGAAATTTTATTTCGAGCAGGCATAGATTAAATATTCATACCGACTAATAATAAAAGCTGCTATTTTGTTTCTTTTTTAAACATCCCGTTATCTATGAATGAAAACCAACTGACTTCGCGCATTTCTTTCTAAACAAATCATAATTTATTACTTCCTGCTATCTCACTCAGTTGGCGTGGGGAAAGGAAATGCAGATTTTTGGCTGGAAAATTAGAAAAGTGTCGTTTTAACTATTTTCCTCGCAGTTTTTTCATTTTTTCTCTCCATAAGAACCATCCTCGTGTCTTAACGAAACTATTAAACAAAAAATTAGCCGAATCGGTCGAGCCGTTCTCCAGTTTTGCGCTTAGCAACGCATTTCGAGCTCCATTTTTATTATAATAGATAACTATTTCTCTCATTTCAATCAATTTCTCATCATTGATTTAAACACAATTTATAAAAATTCGTTTTTGCTGTGTTGAAATACTGAATTTACATATATGTGCCAGATGATGAGATAATTACAATTTAGTCATAAACTCATCAAAATTTTGTGTCATTTGCAGTTGAAGATTTTGAAACTTTTTAATATGTTGAATATAAGAATTCAATATATATACAGTACACTATCGATTATCCAGTTTCCGTCCTAGTTTTCTTTTATCGTAATTAAATGAGGAATGTAAGGCGTTGTTGTATTCGGAACACTGGAAGCTTTAGTCTGCAAACGATACTCTTACGTATTGTGTGCAAAATACAAGTTAAGACAAGGAAAAGCAATGTTCTGTTCGTTTTTCCACAAAAATAAAGCTGCTTCGAAACCGCAATCGGTTTCATCGAAATCTTTGAATTAAGAAAAACTAGATTTAAAAATGTATAAAACAAGAGAAAACAGCTCTTGTAACATTAAAAATGGTAGTGTATGGATTGGTTTTTAATAACTGTTAAGTTATAGGATTGTAGATTCTTATGTTTAATATTGAGTATTCTTATAAATATCACATAAGTAAACGATAATTAATTTTAATGAAATGATAATAATCAATATTTTTTTTTTTACATTTTAAAAATAACGATTTCAACAAATATGCAATTTAATAATAGAACAAAATTTTTATAAGGCAAATTTACTCGTAAATTTCAAAATAAACAGCATGATTCCCAATTAATGTGTTCAAAGATTTTTAAGGGCGGAATTGCTTAGTTGTTTTTCAATTAAATAAATTTTACAACAGTAAGTGCCTACATAAATTTTTTTTACGATCAGAAATACAGCAGGAATTATATTTTCAAACAGGAGTGAGTGTGAATTGTAAAAATGTTGCAATGAATGAAACAGGGCGTCTTAGAAAGCAAATAATTTTGATATCTTAAACACGAACGTATTCGTACGGTTCACTAATTATCAATATCATTTCAAAATATAATACCATCGAAAATGGAAAAATTGTATTCGTGTATTATTGTCACGTATCACTTGTAAGATAATGATGGAACAGTTTTCTTGAAAGGAAAAAGATAATGCAAAAAAGAAATTAATGAAGACCAAAAAAAAAAAAATGATTGTACAATAGATTAAGTTTTTTTTTTTGAAAATAAATATTAATGTTTCAAAGAAAAGAGCAGCATTTTTTAATCTAAACATTTATATTCATTCAAGGTATATCAAGGTATAAGTATTCAAGTTGTTCATTCAAGGTAAAGTTTTTAAAAAACATTCGAAAATAATTGTATTTTTGAATTTTTACATGAAAAATATTGGAAAAAACATCTTTGAAGCCAAAATATGGCAGTTTAGTTGTACATATTTTTTTAGAAAATTGGAAAAAAAGTGCCTTTTTTAGGCCAAAAGGTGTAAAGAAAAAAATCTTCTAGAGATTTATAAAATAATTTACTTCAAATTTCACAGATAGATTAAGAAATATATTATCTAGTACCAGAACTAAAAAAATAAGTCATTTCTATCCTTTTTTTAAATACAAAGGCTCAATTGATAAATAATTTTAAAAAAATTTCCACAATGCGAAGCACTAAAGTAAATATAAATTATTTTTAAATCAATAGATTATCTATTCTTTACTTCAGCAACTGCAAAAGATGTTGAGAAATTATTTAACTAAATTTGAGTAAAAAATATTTTTAAATTAGATTTTGATTTATAATGTTAGCGTAAGAAAATTCTATCAAAAATTACACTTTAGGAAAATAACAGCTGTTGTTGTTACTTATAGCATTTGCCATATTGGACAAGCTCCCTGCTGATACAGCAGCACATTTAAGCCGAAAGGAGCATCTCTTGTTTTTGAAGTAGCGCCAACTAGGGTCAAGAGAACGACTTAGCTACTCACTCACCACATTTGATGCACATCCCCTTTTTACAGGGGGGCACAGTCGCACATCTCACAGATAGCCATGCTCGAACCGGGACTCCCAGAACACAAGAAAGAAGCGCTACCTCTGCGCCAGAAAAAAAAACATGTAAAATAACATTCAAACTTATGTAGACGCAAATATTATATAAACAGTGTAACTTCCCGAAAAATAGATTTAGAAACAAAATTCTAACGTTTTTATTACGAAACTTGTTCAAAAATTAAGAATATTAAATAAAAAGCATCGTAATTTGGCCCAAAAATGATTTTCCAACGTAGTTACCGACCTCAAATGCAGTTGGAAACTAACTTTAATTTAATTCTGACTTTAATATATCACTTTTACCATTATCAACTTTTAGAAAGCACTGAATATAAAGGTATGTCAGAATGAGACAAATAATTCAACAAGCGGACGTAGAATATTTCATCGTTTAAATTCACTTTTTGTTAAATATTTTGAAAATTAGCCATTTGTCACTTAATTTCAGAACTTTTTGAAAAATCAATGTGTAAATATTTTACTTCTTCTGAATAAAATTTCTGCTTGTGATTTTAATAGTGATTTTACTCATTCATTTCAAAATCCATTTTCGTTTCTTATAATAACAACAACAAAAAAAAATCACGTTTTGAAAATATTCTAACGCCGATAGGATTTAAATTTAACATGTTTGAATCATAATAAGTGCTCGAATTATTTTAACTTGATTATGATTATATATAGACATATTCATTTTATATCAGCACCAGGTCGTAAAGTGTTTAAGAAAATATTAATCAATTTAATATTTCCATTGCTCAAAAAAATTATTAATCTCCTTTCCTTACATAGTAGGGTTTAAAATAGATTTTTCATTGACAATCAAGGAATTTTTACGTCTATTGGAGAACATTGTAATTTTAAAGATATTTTTTTAAAGGAAATACTCTTTATTCAAAAAAAAAAACGTTTGATAAGTTTTTGTGCTTCTGACGAACAAAAATAATGATTATCGTTAAGAAATTGGGGGATAAAAACTCCAAAAATGAAAATAAAACCATTGGGAGTAATTTAATAATTTAATTCCGTTAATCGGGTGCCAGCGAAAAATCGCCAAAGAATTTTGTCGGAATTCTACATTATTTTGCGATTTTACGCTTTAAAATTATTTTAAGAAATTTGGGGGAATTCTACAATATTTGGCGATCTATGTAATTACCGCACAATCCCAAATAAATCTGTTATGCCAAAGAACGACTTGGATAAAGAACGCCAAGACCCTAGTGTACAATTGTTTCAAAATATTAACTTTTGGCGTAAATTCAGCATTTTTACCGAATCTCCCGTGTGATCCTTGGCAATTATTTGGTGATTAATCTTAGCATGCCGTTAATAGTAACCGAAAACCGAATTTTTGCTTTAAATACTTTCCACAACAGACTAAAACAAATTTTTGATACAAAACTACCTATAGTAATAAAATTACATACCAATTTTCTTATAATCAAGTTATTATATTTATGATTTATCGCTTTTACTTGTTTTTGAAATTACAGATCGTAATTTCGTAATGGCAATTGAATTTTTGTTCGATTTGGCTCAAAATTTAGCAGTAGTCTGTATTATAAATGTTAATTTTATATATCGAATTTTATCTGTCTACATATCTGGGTATTTTATTTATCATGTTAACTTATATTGGAACAACCGGACAGACGAACTTCTTTTGAACAGATTTTACTCAAAATTTTACAGAAATATACAAATTTAGCGGCAGTATATCAAATTTCAATCATCTAGCTCAAATCGTTTTTGAGTTATCTTCATCATTAACAGACAGGAGGGCTTTTTCCAAAAAATGTGTGTTTCTTAATTTAGTTAATTTAAATTTTTAGTATTTAAGATTTCCTGTTTTATAATTCTTTTTCAGAAATGAATAAAAAATTTAAGTATTGCACTTGTTAGTAGATTCTCTTCTTAATTTGAATTTCATGATTCATAAGAAAAAGAGTAGAAATAAACAAAAAAAATGCTCTGTTTTCGTAAAGGGGAGTGGTTGATCAACCATTCGCGTTAAACAAATAAACTTGTTTATCTGTAAAAATCAAAAAACACTTTTTCATGTTTACTCTTCTTTAGGTGTTCTTCATACTTGTCACGCTAAAACAACAAGCTGTTGATGAAAATTCCAAGCTGTGTGAGTCAACTTATCAGCTAATCAAGCAAAGTGAATAGGCTTTGCAATATCCACATTTTTTTTCCATATTCAGATGCATCCCTTCAAATAAAGTTCTTATGAGTCAAAAGTTTCTAGAATGTTCCAACACGCGATGTGAATAGCATTACTATTCAAATGTATTCAGAACATATAGCATGATGGCTAGGTGACTCACAATCACACTCCATATCAGTGACTGCTGAATTCAACAAGCTAATGCAATAAGATTTCCAGAATACTCCTAAATATAAAGTAATCTTTGAGAATCTTTTGTCGGACAGTTCAGAATGATTGAAATTCCCATCTTATAATTGTTAATTAGTCTTTTAAACACTTTCAATAACTTAGTTTACTTATATATATTTATTATATAGTTCTACTAATGCATTTAAAAACATTCAATATGACAAATAGGATTTTTAAAAAACCTATGCTGATTAATTAATCTAATTATGCTCTAATTTCTAAACCGTTATAGATACGAATATTTTTAGAAATGAAAAATTCTGTGATGACACAAAGAACAATATTTTATGCTGCTTCGGTAAATAAATGTAATATTACAAAATATATCTATGGATATAAAATAAATCCACGAGATATACGAAAACATTATTTTCATTTAATATAGTAATAGTAATAGCAATTTATTTACAAAGTATGAAGAAACATGAAACTAAACATAAACAAAGAAATAATACAGAGTTCCAAGCAATTTTTTTTAATGAATTGAATTGAAAACTGAGACACTGCCAATTTCTTAATGCCAAAAACATTAAACCACGACAATAAATGAATGGTATTGTTTTTTTTAATTCAAACAAAATAAATTTAGAAAAATTTACAATATTTAAATTTTACCTGATTTTCTGGCCTACTTAGCAGATATTGTAAAATATTATTGAAATACTAACATTTTATATTTAAAAAAAATTATGAAATACAAAAATGATGTATGAAAACATTTGCTTTAATTTAGTATAATTAATATTAATAGCAATTTGTTCATAGACAAAGTATGAAAAAACATAGAACTAAACATGAACAGACTTTTAACTAATAATACAGAAACTTGAAACTTGAAAAAAATATAAGGTATTGGGATTTATAGCAACAAAGGCTTTTATCCCCGGTTTCCAGAAGTTAATATTTAAAAAAATCTTGTCAATAAACAAAAAAACACACACGCATAATAATACAGAGTTCCAAACGCTTATTTTTAAATTAGCTGAATCATGGACTCAAACATTGCCAATTTTTGAATAGTATTTCCACTTCAGATTATAAATAGGGGGGGGGGGAGTTAAAGCGCGACAATAAATAAATGGTCCATTTTCTTGGATACAAACAAAATAAATTTAGAAAAATTCCAATATTTAAATTTTGTTTCTTATTTTTTTTTTTT
>JAOUZG010006873.1:1244862-1259387 GCA_026289955.1 Argiope argentata
TTTTGAATAAACTGGAACATTGACAATTTTGAATAGAATTTCCACTTCAGATTATGAATAGGAAAAAAATTTAAAGCGCGACAATAATTGAATGGCATCTTTTATTATTATTATTGTTCAAACAAATATATTTTGAATATATTTTGTTCAAACAAAATATATTCAGAAAAAATTACAATATTTAAATTCTTACGTGGTTTTCTGACCTATCAGTCATATATAATGTTAATTTCACAGTTTGCCTCAATGAAGATCTACCAATTAATTTTCGGTGTTATCTGCAGTTGGTCAAAACGTTCTGTACACCAAATTTGTAAAGATTGGTCTAAAATAATGGTTTTTGAGTCAATTGTCATTAAGTTTTCAATAACAAAGTCATTATTTAAAACCTAATAGTTAGATAATAAATTAATCTATATTTTGTAAACAAATTTTGAAATTATCTCGGTTTTAAATAGAGAATAGAATTTGCTTTTAAAAAATGTTTATAGATCAGGAACATAAATAATGGTTTTAAAGCAATTGTAATTTGTTGCTTTGAATAACAAAGTTATTATTAAATACACAATTTTTAAATCATAAGTTAATCTTTGTTATTTTTAAACCTAATTTTGGAATTTTGTCGGTTTTAATGGGGAATAGAATTTTTTTGTTTAAAGAAATATTTGCAGTTAAAGAATATTTAGCTAACTATGGCTGATAAGATAGGATAACTACATAAAAATATTGTCTAAGTGATTTTTAGCAACATATTTATTATCCAATAATATTAAGTAAATATTTTACAATATTTCAAGTATTTTTCCAACAAGAAGAATATGCCTATTAACGCTATTTAAGCTTTTAGTTTTAGCTTAAGTGTTTAACTAAGTTAGTTTTTGTGTAAGTATTTCTATAAGCTTTTAAAAAATTTTCATATGAGTCAATAATCAATGATTTGCTATGATATCCATTTTAACTAAGCGGTTCTTATATATTTGTCTTTTCTAAATATATTTATGATCCTAAAATTATCTTAAATATTACGTTCTACTTTTTTATATTTGTGCCTTTTTTATTGTCTTTAATTTAAATAATTCATCTGTTCCCACTTTGATTAGCATTATATTTCAGTATATACATCCTATTTTCAAATTACTTAGGGATTTATTAATTCATATTTTTATTGTTATCGCATAGTACTGTTATATTATCGTAAGAAATATTTATCATTCCTTATTTCTCTCTCTCGTTTTTTAATGTTTTAGTTATTCGTGTTTAATATATTTACTATTGTACAATCTATTTAATGTCATCAATCAGCTGTTGTAATGAAAAGTTGTGTTACAGATCTTATAAGCCATGTAGATGTGCAGACCATGTAAGCCAAGAAAAAATACTGAACAAGATATAAAGAAAAACCAAAGAATCATAGAAATTCGACCAAATTTTAATGTTTTTTTTTCATATATTTTTGAAAATTTATTTTTATCTGATCAATTTAATCAATTGTTTTACCCTGTTATCAATTTGTCTTTTGAAATTCTTGTCTATTTGCGACTTTTGAATATATTTATGATTTTAAATTATCAAATAAAACATAATTCTGAGTTACATTCTTTTGTTAAGGGGGAATTTGTACATTTTCAAATTATTTAGCAGTTTTAGCAATTACATTTTGTTTAGCATTGTGTATAAATGACAACTAATAATTATAATTATTATCATGTGAGAACATGATTTTTTTTCATTACGGTGTTTTGAGTAATTGAGTCCTTGGCAAGTGTCATTAGTAACAACAACATTGCTTTTTGACGTATAACTAATTTTCTTAGTTATTATTACTTATTTTTATAGATAGTTTAATTTATTTTTTTGTAATTTGTAACTTATTTATTTATTCGGTTATATTTAAAGCTATTTTATTATTTTTATTTTTTATTTCTTGTTTAAATATTGCTGTTTTTGTGCTTAATATTGTTTCTGTTGTAACCGTCTATTTAATGTCAAATATTTTAAAGTGAAACCAGCTTCAGGTATATAACTGTATTTGGAGGAATTTTTGCGAATTGTAATAAAATATTCTTAGTTTTGAATTTTTATATAAAATTAATTAGAGAATACCTATTAATCAAATATATATCAATTTAAAGCCAAAATTGCTTGACAAGTTATTTTTCACATCTTTGGGATATGTTAAAACAACTAAATATCTTTCTGAAAGAAGATATGTTTATTATTTTAATTCAGAAATTACAGAATGAGTTGAAAAATTATTACAACAAATTTGGAAAATAATACGTCTTGATTTTTAAATTATTAAGTTTTTTCGAACAATATGGTAAAAAAGTTTGAGATTTGAGGACGATATCATTTAAAAATGAAATCGTAAAATTCAAACGTAAAATATATAAACATAAAAACCGATAAAACTTCCCAAAAATGAACGCAGAAACGTTATTCAAACAGTTTTTATGAAGAAAATTGTTTAGAAATTTAGATTTTTAAATACAATAATTGTTTTCGGCATAAATATATTTTTCATTAATTAACAAACTTAATGACCTTCAGAGATTCCAAACAAATTCTGTTAAAAAAAATTGAAAACTTGATCCCCCCCCCCATTAACACAAGCAAATCTTAGATTGATGTGACTTCAGGTACCAAAAAATACAAAGCTGTAAAAGTCTTAATGTATAGTATAGCTTAATGAATGAAACCTCCTCTTCCAAATTAATATGGGTCTAAAGAATAGCTTTTCTTTAAAAAAAAAGTCACTCTTCTTCTGCAACAGTCTTCTTTCTAATTCTCAAATCAGTAAACTGGTCTGAATTGGTTTGAGTATAGAATTAATTTTCATAAACTATCAAACTTAAAGACCTCAGAGATTCCAAGTAAATTCTGTTACAAAATAAGCTATAGATGTATAATGAAGGATCCATGGGTCATAGCGAAACGATTGGAAAAACTTGATTTTTCCCCCATCAACACAAGCAAATACCAGATTGTTATGACTTCAAGTGCAGAGAATATAAAGCTGTAAAAATCATAACGCATAGCTTAGCTTAATGATTTTGACCTCCCCTTCCAAATTAATATGACACTAAGATATTGCTTTTTTTTTTGAAAAAAAAAATCATTTTCTTTCTGCAATAGCATTCTTTCTAATTATCAAATCAGTAAACTGATCTAGGTTGGTTTAAATATAGAATCAATTTGTGCTTTAAAATTGGTATGAATTTTCTCAGTTCTTCCTACTAATGCAAACAAAATATTCAGAGACTAATTTATTATAACAGGAATAAAAAATTTTTCTCTGTTTCCATATGATGGAAATTTTAAGTTAAATAGTAAAATATTCATATAAGCCAGGAGTAAAGAGAGTATAAAACAATATTAAGAAAAGTCCTTTAATAGAATAAAGGAGCATCAAATTTTGAAAAAGACAACTAAATCAATAAACATTTCTCAATCAAATGCTTATCATATATCCTATTAGCAGACATACATAACCTAATAATAAATGATAATAAGCATGGTAATGAATTATAATTTGCACATTACCTATTAGATAATCGTTAATCAGCCCATTACCTGTAGGCATTCGTTAATCTGTACATTACATTGTAGGCACTCGTTAATCACACATTACTAAAAGACATTTGTTAATATGAACATTACCCACTAGACTGTTAAACTGCACATTACAAATTAGACAATCGTTAATCAGCGCATTATCTACTAGACTCGTTAATCTGCATATTACCCATTAAACAATCGTTAATCAGCACATTATCTGCAAGGCATTCGTTAATCTGCACATTAAATGGTAGGCACTCGTTAATCTGCACATTAAATGGTAGGCACTCGTTAATCTGCACATTACATGGTAGGCACTCGTTAATCTGCACATTACCTACTAAACACTCGTTAATCTACACATTACCTACGAAACACTCGTTGAAGGGAAAAAAGATCTTTTTAGGTATAAAAGCAACGTTTCTGTCTGCTTAAATGAAATATTTATTTACTTTTTGATATCTAAAGAATCAAATTAATGCAATTGAACAATCAACCGTACTTTCTTTTAATCATTAAACGCTATTATATTTCAAATCTTCTCTAAAGAAGTTTGCTAAGAAAAATTTCCTCATTTTACCCTCAAGTCGTTGCTTGCTTGCATAATTGGTGCTAAATATTCTACTTTTATATTTAAAAAAATTTACTACGGAAATTCAGGTGATAACAGGCACAAATGAATTTGAAAACAGAAATAGCTATGCTACACTCTAGAAGCCGAAATAAATAATGAGAAACTAGCTTTTACCCGCGACTTCGTTTGCGTGAAAATTTTGATGCATATATGAAAGACCTTGCATTTTAAGTTAATAATTTTTAACGCCAATTGGAGCAACTCAAAGACGTGAATTTTAAATACCAGTTGGGGTAACGCAATGCAGATTAGAAATTTTTAATTTAAATTCATCTGCTTTATTCTTATACAAAAGTACTTCAGAAGGAATCGAAAGATCGATTAATTAATTAAAATGTTTAATTTTAAATGTATCAAACACTACGAAAATACACAGAATCGTTTGGAATAACAGGTCGAAAACATGTTACGTCTAACCTCATTAATGGGGGGAAAAACTACTTTAAAACTATGTAATTAAAACTATAAGGGTACTTCTCCGTTTGCAGGACACAAATGAACAATCGCCAAAGAAAATTGGCGGAATTCTACCTTATTTGCTAACGGAAATATACCACTATAAGCATATATGAAAAATATATTGCTAACACAAATACAGTTTAATTACAAAAACTCACAATGAAACAGCTTTGATATACAGTCGTTTTCGCCCCAAAAAAACAAAATATTTGCTGGCACCAAATATTTGCTAAATGGCCGAATGTGGCGTGAACGGCAGTAATAGCATTTCCAATCATAAGGTTTCGTTGCAGCAAATTAACGGAAACAGAAAAAAAAATCAATAAATACAGTGATATGAAATGCACTCAAAAAAATTTAATCGAATATAATGAAAGTAGGCAAAAGGAATACGTTCAGCAGCAGGAAAAATCAAAAGAAAGGAACAGGGAAGATCGGATTATCTTAACATTAAAAAAAATGAGGACAATCTAAACCCAAACAAACGCGAACCGAAAAATTATCAAACTCACAAAGCACCAAATGGTTGCATATCAAAGCTTAACCTACGAAATTAACCTTAAAACCATTTAGTTACAGTGTGTCCCTGAAATAAAACAGCAAAACGATTATTCAAAATCGTTTTGCTGATTAGTTTGGCCAAAACCAAATCAAGTCAAGAACACATGTTGCGTAAATTTCAGTGTCAATTGAGACATCTCTATGTGTGAATTTTCTACATCAGTTGGGGTAACGCAATAGAGAATAGAAATTTTTAATTTAATTTATTATGTTTTATTTTTATTCAAAAGTACTTCATAATGAATCTGAAAGATCGATTAATTAACAATGTTTAGTTTTAAAAGTATCAAAACACTAAGAAAATAAACAGAATCGTTTGAAATAACCTGTTGAAAACATGCTACATCTAACCTCATTAGCGTGAAAAAAAAAAAGCAAACTGAAGTCTTACTCATGTGGCGATGGGAAAATGAAGATTCTTGGCGGGAAAGTTAGTTTTTAACGAATATAAAATTAACCACTCAATTAACCGGAATAAATAGTAGCCTATGTCCTATTCTAGACTATAATCTAACTCTGTGTTTAATTTCATCCAATTTCGTTCAGTTGTTCTGACTTGATTGTCTAACATCATCCATCCATCCAAACTTTCACATTTATAATAGTGGTATAGATATAGATAAAAGCAACTGGCGACGACTAGACGCTGGCGAAACCAAATTATAAGTGAAGGAAAAAGGGGGAAGAAGGAGAGAATGGACATGAGAGAAACAAGACTTCAGAACTTGGACGGTGTGAAAATTTTTAATGTTATGCGTAAATTATCTAGTTAAATTGCGGAAAACTTTTGATTCTGTCCTTAAACGATGCAAATTTGTAGATTGGCTTTGCAAACTGCACATTAATTGTTTTCGAGCTTTAATGGCAGCGTACAAGTAGAATTAACCGTAAATTCTTCATTGTTGAAGAAAAAACAACGAAGAAATACAATACGCATAATTTCCTTCTCCTTAAGTACTATTTAGTTTTTAATAAATTTGCATAACACATTTAACTAATCTTATGTAATGCCGAATCATATTCTATGCTAGATTTGCCAAGCGAATGGCTTAAAGACAATTCTAACATAATAGTCAAGAAGTGGTTTTTAATTTTCGACTTACCAGCGTGTATTAGCTGAAGAATAAATTAGCTGAAGAATAAAATAAACTGCAAAATTTTCCATTGGTAATAAAAAAACATGTAAAATAATAAATACAATTCTATACTCTTTAAATTTTGAATTGATGAAAACATAATTTTGCACTCACTTTCGAAGAGCGTTTTCGTCTTTCTGTGAATGATATTAAAGAAAGTATACAATAAAAAAGAAGGATAAATGAAAGAAAAACAAATACGAAATAATGATTCATGCTTCCGAGTTAGAAAAGATTGTTTATTTTCTTTGAGTGTTGATTGATATGAAGCTATCCAAAGCTGAAACCGAAAGCCATACCATTTTTTACGAACTTGCTCTATTATTGGAGCTCATAGTAAGTGATAAAAATATGCATTGTTAACAAATAATAAAGTGTTCGATTTTTAAAATGTATGGTTTAACTGGCTTTTATGAATTTAATTATAGTTATTAGGTAAAGTCAAAGTAAAAACAAGTTCACACTTTAAAAAAAATAAAATATTATTTTATTTTCTAGGATTTATTCCAAATGACAGCAATCAGATTTTTTTTAAAGAGCAAACGTTCACATCAATTAGTTTTTAAAAATTTTCATTGAGTTTACTTAGGTTTGTTACGGAGTTTTAAGTTTTGGATACCATTAACAATTTAGAATGTGTTCACTTTTAAATTGCAGGATTTGTTTATTCGTCTGTACTATTAGACGGCTGCTTTGACATTTACAGAGAAGGAAAAAATAAATTGTGAATCGCCTAAATTAGAAAATTTGGAGAGCATTGGACTTTAACTTTTATCAAACTTTTTTCGAATAATTGGGCTGAAAATAATTTATAAATTATCAGATACTCATCTAATTAAGATTAAGAAAATCCAGCATGGAAATAATGAGCAAATAATTGATAAAAAGGGATTATATGATGATTTTACTTACGTGAAACAATATACAGGTTTTCCATTATAACCATTATCAAAAAGCTAATTTCCAAATTTTTAAAGTTAGGTATATATGTTTCAATTGGGGGGAAAATACTTGAAATGGCATAATAAATAACTTTTATATTGTTTGAAATAAAATGCAATGCATGACAAATGTGTTTCAACATAATTTTTTTCTTACTGGACTTCATATACTTTTTTTATGTCAGAACATGATGTTGTTTGGGGGATGAGCTTTTTGGAGTCAACAAAAATCCGTAGGCGAAAAATAAAAATTTTATTATCTGCACAAGCATCTGAAAAAAATAATAATAATGGTAATCAGCTTTTAATAACTTGTTGCCATTGCATTTACAAAAACTCTGATTAAAAAAAATTAGTTAATGACTACAGAAAATAAAACCTAGAAAAATGTCATTTTGGGCACGTGATTATACGAAATGAAATAAATAGGAAATGCGATATTTTTTAATGCTATCAATGCAGGACAAAGTTTTTTTATGATCTTTTGCAATGCTAAAGCGACTCATTCAATGAAACGATTAAAATGAATGCAAATATAATTTAACTTGCAAGAGCATGTGGTGCTTGGCCGTTCAAGAAATGATGTTCTATCATGATACACTGAAATGTGCATAACAGATTTCATTTTAAATCTTTTTATACTTTGTTTATATATCTTAATCTTAATTTATTTTTTAGACTTAAAATCATCTCATGTTTTTTTTTTTTTTTTTCATATCCCTAGGAAAGAAATTCCAATTTATTTTGTCTGAAAAATGAAGACATAAAAAGTTAGAGATAAAATGCATGACAAAACTGTTCGTACACCGAAACATTTTCTAATAGATTTACAAGCAAAATTATCGTCTATTCCTTTTTTTTTATTTTTGCATTTAACGATAATTTAAAATCGTTTGGTTTTAATTTTTGCTTGTTTAATTTTCTATTTTTTTATTTTAAAATGGATTTATAGTTGTAAGGAAGCAACATGCAGCATCTGAAAAGTGATTGTTTCTCATCATAATAATGGCATTATTATGATTATTTTTTATTATAATAATTCAATAAATACATTTGTAAATTTTCCCCATTTTTTGAAGCAATGTATGATAAAATTCTTCACAGAGGAAAGTCGGGGGGGGGAGCAAATAAGTTGAGCAAAAGTGGTCTTCTAAAATTAAGTCAATGTAATAAAAGATTTATTTGTTAAACGAAATGTGAAAATCCAAGTTTAATCTTCGAATCTAAGTACGTAAAAACATACAATTGTTTCTACAAATTAATGAATATTATTCCTTGATAATTAATAATAGTTTCTATAAAGTATATATATTTTTTATCAAATGTTTACTACTTCAACTTCACTAGAAACTATTTGACGAGTGTTTTGATCAACTGGATTACACTGATTTTCTGACTGCAAAAACTGACTTCGTGTGAATGGAATTCTTTCAATATTCAATAGAATTCTGAATACGATTGAATTTTAGAAACTTTAGTTGCTTGGTAATAACGGATTAAAATTAAGGATGTTCATAGTTTAATAGTTCTCTCATTAAAACTGCAAATTTTAGATAGTAAAAAATGTTTTAACGAAACTAACTTAACTAACGAAAATTTATTTTTTCATTCATAGCTAAAAATTTATATACTAATATTGTTGTATTCCTGAGTTAATATTTGATAATGGTTACCTAATGTTGACGGAATACGTTTTACACGATTGGAGAAAGAAATCAAGCAGTAAAAGAAAAATTCTGGGAAAGATATTGAATTTTGGAAATTTTTCAATTGTACTATTGTGTTAAACTATTTATTAAATTGTACCTCTCTTTTTCCCTCCCCCCCCCAAAAAATACTATTAATAAAGTCAAAATTCTGGAAAGTTTTATTTGTATGTGTATTTTTATCAATACATCTCGTTGTAGGATTTCAATACAGTTGACAACGAATTTATTTTCGATAAACTTTTTAATATAAAAAAAAACACAACTGGACAGAAGCTATTATGTTAAGTAGCATAGAAAAATATTCTATTGCTTGAATGGAACAATATTCGTTTTATGCTATTTATTTTATAATATTAAAAATTAGAATTTCTTGAACTCACTGGAGTTAGTTTTGATGCTAAAAACATTTTATAAAAAAAGCAAAAAAAAAAATTAAATAAAAAAAAAAACTTTTTTGAGAATACAATTAAATAAATTATTGCATATCAAGAACGTATTGAAAACAGACTAATTCTGTCAATATAATTTGAATATCCATTTTCTGAAAAAGACACAAATTTAAAGATTCATCTGTATATATTGGTTTTCGCATCACAGAATAATTTTATTGAAACATTGAAATCCTTCAACTCCATCTTAGAAGTAATTATTTCAAATGAAAACTAAAATATATCTTGCATTTTTTTCCGACAATTATTAAGGATTTCTTTCTCGAGATCAAATATGCTAATTTTGTCCAATTACATTGGTAGTTCCAGCCAAGCTTGAACGCAGGCAGGTACTGCATCAACTGCGCATGCTCAATAAATGCTCCTCCCACGTACTTCGAACGTAATAAAATTGCTCACGAATAAAAAAAATAATAAATGTCACCTTGACAGTCAGTGGAGAAAGAACCATTTGTCTCTTAATAAAACAAGTTGTTTTTTCGTGTAAGTGGAAAATAAACTGCTTCTATTTGTTCTGAGCTGGGTGTGTTTTAAAATCACATTTCTATTCAAATAATGCCACATGCTGTTTGCAGAACGCCTTCTATTTGTGCGTCAGAACTTTTACGGTCGTTCTACTAATCACGCCATAGTTCCACTGAGAAATCACACCTGCCGCGTTTATGTTTACTCCCCCCAGTTACTGAGACGTTCTACGGCGCCAGCTTTTTTTTGTTTTTGACGCTCGATAATCCCAGATGTGTATTTCTAAACAAAATCTTTTTGAAGACTTGGGTTCTAGTAAGCCCATACTTATGGAGTGCAAGTTGAGATTATTGAAATATATTCCCGATACTTATGTCGAAATACACATGATTTATAAGCTGACACCTAAGTCTGAAAATGTTTTTGTGAATTCCAAACAAGGATTAATTTATGTGTTTTAAAGTTATGGCTTTCTAAAACATCTTGCACTTGAAAAAATGTGTTGAAATAATGAATATATTTATTACAATTGGAGGTTTCCATGTTGATTAAAATTACATTCTGAGTTTAATAATTGTTTGCTTTACATAATCATTCCTAATTCAATATAGAAGAAATTGTCCAAATGTTTTTCGTACAAAAATATATATTGGAACTTTCGAAAGGTTATCCTAAAATGGATAAAAATTATCAAGTGATTTTGAAGATGGCATTTTGATTTTCCCTAAAATAACTTACTTTTGTAATACTATAGAAAGTGGAAAGTTTAAGGTTAGTTATTTATGAATCTGCTTTGTCCCAAATGAAAATTTTTATAAAAAATTAAATGGCCTTAAACTGATGCTTATAACTAAGTTAATTATTATTATGTCAGAACATAATTTTGTTTTTGGGATGAGGTTTTTTGGCGTCAACAAAAATCCGTAGACGAAAAATAAAAAAATTACTTACTCAAGCATCTCAAAAATTCAGATTTTAATAACGCATTGCCATCTCACTTATAAAAGCTCTGATTTCAAAAAAATATGTTAATGACTACAGCAAATAAAACCTTAAAAAGTATCATTCTGAGCACGTGATTATGGGAAATGAAATGAACAGGAAATGTGATAATTTTTTTAAACAATAAATGCGAGACAAAGTTGTCTTGTATCGTTTGCAATACTAAAGTGACTCATTCAATGAAACAATTAAAATGAATGAAAATGTAATTTAACTCGCACGAGCACGTTATTTTTTATATCTTTACTTATAATAAATTTATAGAGAGAGATGTTTGCATGTGTGTGTTGGCGATCTACAGGCTAGAACGTTTGATTAGAGCTTCCAAACTTAGAATATACATAGGAATGTGAAAATGTGCAACTTGGAGCGAATTTTTGTTGTTCTTGAAATTTTAATTACTGAGAAATTTAGCAAAATATTGATATTGTTCCGTTATAACTTCCGGAAATATTTCAGTTGAAAGAATGATTTTTATAAAGTTAGGCTTAATTGGTTGATTTCTTACGGCTCCAAAGGCTGCCAATGAATCAGTAGATGAATTTAAAAGTTTTTTTTTGTTTGTTTTATTATGATTTTTCTTACATGAAGAGTGATTTGCTGTTACGTTGCAACTGTGCATTATTTTCTGGGTATATTTGAATGTCCTGTTCTTCTCAGCACGTGTAAAAACTTTCTAGAAATCTGTGGCCTCTGGTTTGTCTGTAAAAAATATGATTTTAGCACCGAAACGCTGTAAACGTCTCTTCTTTTAGGGAAGGCACCATAAAGAAATAAAAAAAAAATCTGCAATGTTAAGTAGTTGACACTTGTACTTTCATCATTTCAAGATGTCTTTACGTACATGGAGTGTAATTCTTGGTCACGTTGCAACTGTGCATTATTTTCTGAATACATTTGAATGTCCTGAACTTCTCAGCACGTGTAAGAGCTTTCTAGAAATCTCTGACGACAAGTTGTTTGCAAAAGAACATATGATGTAAACAGCTAAGCACGATGAACCATTCTTCCTTTGAAGAAGGCGCCATAAATATGTTTACGTGCTCCCGTGTCAAATGAACCTGCTGCTATTGCACATTTGGTAGCAACAAGTTGGTATGATCAAGTGGTCGATGGTGAATTCTGATGAAGATGCTATGCAATTCCCTGTAGGTCAAGTTATATGCACACCCAGCGAAGAATAAACAGATGAATAAGGCATTCCGCTTCTCCTAATAAACAAGTGAATTTGCTAAGAGCAACTGGCTAATTCAAAGAGTTTTTTTTTTTTTTAATTTTTTTGTGACAAATGATGATAAAGTTCAAAGCAGGAGTTGTTTTTAAAATTTTTTAATAATTTTAATTACGGCAGAAAGTATAGTTTAATTTGGTGGAGATTAGAGGACTATTTTCTGTTTCAAGTAATGTAATTCTGAATCCATCTAAAACTACAGATAAGTTCCATATCAGAATTGACAAAATTTTTTAAAAAATTCTATAAAACGGGTTTTGAAACGCAAATGACCAATAGAATTTCTTCTTCTCTTTGAATTTCGAACAACCATAAAAAAAGCAAATATTGTCGATGTATAACAAAGTGGTTAAGTATGATATAGCAATTTAAACTCTGCCCTAATCGGAAGCCATATAGGAAGACCTAATAAGCTGCACAACACTATGCCAGGATCTTTTTCAATTCCAACTATTAACTCACGCTCTCCCTATATATATATACATATCTTGTCCAAATGTTCAATCGTTAATAAAATACTTTTTAATCCACCAATCAAGTTTAAGCGTTTTTTTTTAACTTGTAGTGGGTGACATTTGACGTTATACAGTTTTTTTCGAATATTAATTAATTTATTTTTATTGATTAATTGAAAACTAATTTTCTACTCTTTATAGTAGTTGTAATTATTAGGTAGGGATATCCTGGTTGGTAGGGCGATAGATTGGCATCTCTTGTGCTGCGAGTTCGAACCTGGTCGCAAAGTTCTCCTTCTCAGGAGTTATGCCACTGGGAGTATTCAGTCACAAGTGATCGTTATTCGGGTGCTCAGGGGTCCATACCCTCAGAAACTACTGCGCCCCTCATTCCGTTGCAAAGCAAAGCGCGTGAGCAAAATTTATAATTAATTAATTAATAAAAAGTAACTAAAATGCAATTTTTCCTGATATTCAAAGTAGGAATAGATTATTTTTTTTAAAAAATGTGTAAGTGTGTTTATATTACTTGTTTTTAAAGCAAAGATGCTCTTCAATGTTTTCATAGTGACGTAGCACGCATATAGTCTTATTAACACTGAAATTAACAGGATTTTGTAACATTTGTTGACGCATGCTGCCAAATCTATTTTTATTAGATTCAAAATAACACATTAAATTTCTCTTGTATGCAGAAGGAATAATAATAAATTTTATGACATTGATTCATTTCTGCTGTTAAGTTCTTTTTATTAGTTTCAAAACAGTAGTGGAAATAGTGCAAAGAGTGAGAGTGATATTTCATTTAATTCTATAAAATTCGAAAAACAGTTTTTATAAAGATTTAGAAATAGATATTTAGTATAAATATAGCCCATAATTTGTTGCTTAAATCTATAGTGTTTTCAGTGACGAGTTCATCTGTTTTTGCTGGCCATGTTGTATGATATTTTATTTCCGTAATTAACACCGTATTTTGCTTGGAAATATTATTTCTTAGTTACAGTATTACTTGAGAATTAATAAATAAAATCCTAAGAAACTTTAAATCAAACTTGTAAAGATTCCATTCCGAGTGCTTGCTGTAGGGTAATGTCTTATTTATAGAGAATCGATTAACAAGAGTCAATGGTTATTTCAGTCAAAGCCACAATAAAAATGCGCTGATCGTCAAGCAAAAGTACTTTATCGGGGAATAAATTAAAAATGAATAAAGTCAACCACAAGATACTTTAAATCAAACATACAAAAAATCAATTCTGGATACTTTATATAGGGCATTGCCCAACCTGTAGAATTAAGCAACACGAGTCAATCGTTATTTCAGTCAAAGACACTACGAAAGTGTGATAAAATCGTAATGCAAAAGTAGATATTCATGAAGCAAACATAAAAAGCGACAAAGAAAACCTTCAGATACTTTATTTCAAATAGATAAAGAATTCCTTTTCGAGTAATTACTATAAAATATTCTTTAATCTATAAGAGAATCGAAAAACCTGAAGAATCGTTATTTCAAAAATAAATAAAAATGCAATGAAAGTGAGATAGAGTCATATAGAAAAAGCAAATGTACATTGAGATAAATTTAAAAAATAACAAGATGAGATGAGTTGATATTGCAAAATATATTTTAACAAGCTTTTGCCCCATCATGAATATTTGTGCCTTCATCATATCATGGATTATTTAAAAGTAACTCCCAGTATGGTTGAGATCCACAGACGGGTCTCTAACTACGCTTATATTCCAAAATATATTTTAACAAACCTTTGTCCCATAATGAATATTTGTGCCTTCATCATATCATGGATTATTTAAAAGTAACTCTCAATATGATTGAAATCCACTGACGGGTCTTTAACTGCGCTTATATTGTAAAATATATTTTAATAAACCATTTTCCCATCATGAATATTTGTGCC
>JAOUZG010006873.1:1269265-1285748 GCA_026289955.1 Argiope argentata
ATTGGAAGATATCCATAATGTATTATGGCAATCGCAGTATAAAAGAAGCAGATATTGACTTCATCAGTCATTAGACGAGATGTCTTCCCAGAAACTCTTGCACTCCTCCTACCAGAATCTTTCCGACTGATTAGTTATTTGTTGACCGAATACTGTTTCAGAGGTACTGTATTTGAAAATATCCATGATGTATTATGGCTATCAACATTAAGATCTGGTAAGTCACCATCGATAAGAAAAATGCAGAAAGAATGATCAAGGTGCACCAAAAGATACAGACTTGGGGGAGAGATGCGAATAATAACTGCTACTGGAAGAGAAGAAGAACCCATAACCTGAAGACCATGCAAGTCAAGGCAGCAAACACCTTGGTGATATGAGACGATTGGATCGGGAGCAACTGCGTCCGTAACTGTCTTTGGTCATGACAGAGGAGAAGACATTTGGAGAGAGGCGAAGTGAATGGCTTTGGGACATTATCAAGTTCTGGTGAAGTATCCACTGCATTAACCAGGCTGATTAAGGAAGCTGAAAATAACGTTGCTGGAAATAATGTTAAAGCTGAAAATAACTTTGAGGTAAAGACGACTTTGATGTTGAAGATTCATCTGGTAGAGGAAAATTACCGACATTAAAAGCTTCATAACATTTAGGGAATTTTAGATATTTGAATATTCATCTAAGGAAATATCATTGAAGCAGTAAATATTCCACATCCATATCGCGCTATAACAAATTATGGTATTTGCGGTTTGTAAGGGTAAGAAAAAAGGTAAACATGACTGCGACAGGTATACTATAAAAACATTCGATGCATGAACGAAAAGATGTAAAAGCACTGATAATGTAAGCGGAGTGGCATTTATGGAGTGCATACCATATTGAAAAAGAGCTTGTGATCCTGAAGGTAGCTGATTTTTTTTGATTCTGTTATCTTCCTGAAGAGCTTGTGATCCTGAAGGTAGATGAATTTTTTTTTTGATTCTGTTGTGATCCTGAAGGTAGCTGAATTTTTTTTTTTGATTCTGTTGTGATCCGGCAGAGCTTGTGATCCTGAAGGAAGCTGAAACTTCTTTTGATTCTGCTGTGGACCTGAAGAGCTTGTGATCCAATCCATTGGAAAAATAAGGGAATAGACTTAGGATGAGATTAAAGACATTTGAGTTTGTAAAGATTTATAAATAATTTTTTTAACAACAGGACCAAAAGAATGCGGTGTAACAATATTTCCTGAATACAAATTAGAATTAGAATATATACAAATATATTCAAATTCGAATAAATACATAAATATATTAAATATATATAAAATATATGTATATATTAAAATGCATACAAATTAGAAGAAACAAGTGAATATTTGGCTTGAGTGGAATCTTGGAACCAAATTTAGAATCGGAGAAAAATTGGACAACAAGGTACTGGAAAATCTTGATGATTTAATTTAATTTAAATGAAGTTTCTGTCTTTTATAAAAAAGAATATGTAAAGTCATTTGGGAATATGGTGATTATGTCAGTTGATGATTAATTCCATTTATTTATATGCTGCATTGAAAGTTGTATCAGTAATACATTTTTATCTGTAAAAAAAAAGTCTTAATAATAAGATATAGTTGGGAGTGCTTAGTGAAATTCCGAATACATCTAGCTACTTCATTAATTACTTATATAAGTTTTTTACATATAGATAAATTATATATATTCTTATTAATTACTCATAGATAGATATTTTTGTCGAATAGATTATTTTATTTGAAATCATCTAATATTTATGAAGAGCAAATTTCATGAGTAATAGCTTGAGTCATCTTTGTTCTAATTTAATCTTTTAAAAATTGATTAATTTATATTTTCAATGGTCCTAGGCATTGCTCATTATAACGTCTATTTTTATTCAATGAGCTGGATAACTTTATCTTTCCACATTTTAAATTTAATTGATACACTAATGATTTATTTTAGTCGGATTTTTATTTCATAATTTTTTGAAAGTGTATATGCTTCTCTTATAATGACTCATAATTGCATAGATTAATTGTTTCTATATGCTATCATTTAAGAAAATGCTTTGGATTTATTAATTATTTAAAAGTTATGAATAAGTAATTTAAAAAATAGGAGCTTGACCAATAATATTTGATAAAATGTTATCATTATTCTTATATTTTATAATTCCCACATTTGTATTTTTTACAAAATTATTTATTTAGAAATTAGTCTAATAACATCTTTCTAGATCATCATTATCCAATCAGTGAAGCGGCCTCATACAACTGCATAATCGGTTACCTGCCCTTTCTTTTAAACTCTCCACCAAAATATTTTTTTACGTATTGTTTTCTAAAATTATTTAAAAAAAAACCAATATTTTACTTTAAAAATGTAAAAGCAGAAGGTGAAAATAAGATTTTAAAAATGTATTGAAATTTTAAATCAACGTACAAATGTTTTCTGTATCAGATTATTTTTAAAGCATCTATTTCCAAATTTTATTTTAGCCTTTTGAGTGCCGATTTGTTTGGGAAGATTTTAGCTTTTTGAATAAATTTAATTTGTTGGTATGCGGAATAATGTAAGGTTTGAATGACAAATTAAATTCATCACCTGTAACTCAAGCATGATGATATTCAACCATCAGAGGAATCAATATTCACAAATATATTAAATACAGATAATCAGCATGTTGGAACAGTTAAAATCACATTTTTTATATCACTTTTAAAATATTCTCGTTTTAGTCACGTTTATTAAATTTGAGTCACTTGGTTATGAATACTTTAAACCTGCTTACACGGATTTACTTCAGTATTTTTAGAAATATTTATTTATTATAAGAAAAACTTTTTATGAACAGAATTATATAAAATATCCAAAGAAGCTCAAATGCTTTAATTCTTTTTTTTAACCTATTGCTAATAAGTATGTAAGTTGCTAAATTACTTACATTATTCTAATAAATATGATCTTGTTTACGAAACTATTTTGCTGCGAATTATGAAAAAATTGTACTTTTTAAATTTTTACTCGAAACAAAACCAGTCAGTTGGTGTATGTTTCATTTTTCTGGTATAAGAGCATTACAAAAATTACTTACTTATATCTTTAAAACTAATTGACCATACATCAAATTAAAAATTGAATAGAAATAAAAAAAACAACTATAAATAAAAAGGAAAATAAAGCAACATCATAATAGGTAAAATCGTATGAACTTTCTAACACTCATTATGCATTTAAGAATTTAATATTTTTTTCATACTAGGGTAATATTAACTATCTTTTTGAAATATGTTTGTATATTGACATACACTATCTTGAGCTGAATGATATGCAGGATTAAAATACTTGTTAAATGTACTGTAAAGTAAATCATTAAGCCTTAATCAGTCAGCTTGTAATTTTTATATTTTACCTTAGTTTTATTAAGGAAATATTTTTCAAAATTTTATTTCGAATTTTAATTAAAATGGTATTTTTTATCAATGGATGATTTAACACTCTGTTTCGCTAATTGATCCTTAGATGGCGCCACTTATGTTTCGCTTAAAATTTCATGGAATGATCTTCAATGAAGTTCACAAAGAAAGGTAACAGAAAGCTCGGTGCTTGTTCGAATCTCAAATAGCCATCAATAAGAATTTTTTAATCTAAAATAAGAGAAAATTGATAGGATTGCTATCATATTAAAACTCGGAATTCTTCTTTTTCTGCTTCTTTTTTAATAAAACAAATGAAGAATGCTCTTCTTGCGATGCATCACAGCGGCATCTAAGATATAACTAACTAGAAAGGTAGATTGTATACTACAAGAAAATCTTAGAATGAATCCATAATTTCTTTTTTTTTTATATAATTTCTGAACATATATGTGTACAAAGACTTTAATATAATTTTCTAAAAATTATCTTTTAAGATACATCAGTTTTGTTTACGTTTAAAAATTTTTTTTCTACTTTAAATTAATTTTTTAAAATATTTTTCATTATATTTAGAATGCTAATTTTCACTGTTTCAGTCAACGTTTTCACACTTAAACGCATTGAGGAAATATTAAGTATACTTTTTTGTATGCGTGTTACCTTTTCTATGATTAATATTAATTTTTTAAATAAGTTAAAAGCAGATAATTCAAGCCATAAACATTATTATACATAATTTCAAATTAGTTTCTAATCCTCATAACTTTTCTATTCGAAAAAAGGAAATAATTTTAATTTTGATTTGTAAAATATTCACAATCATCAACGCAAAATTTTTAATCAGAAAATCACGTAATTTTCTTCATTTTATCTGAGTCTCACCAATCTTAAATACTCAACGCTACCGTGCAAATATCCAGTGAGTATTTTTATGTAATAGCAATATTAAGGAAAAATCCCTTAGGGTTAAATTTGAAATGAAGTATTATGTATAATACTTCTTTTCAAGTGCTTCATATTTGATATACTTTTAGGAAATAATATTTATAATTTTTTAAGTATTCAAACATTTTGTACTTTTTAAAAATTTATCATCAAATTCCTTTATTAAAGATTATATTTATATTTATTTATATTAAAAAGAAATTTGCAGGTGGAATAATATGCTAAACACATCTGATACCAAATGTATATTTTAACACTCTCATTATAATTATAATTAGAAAACTAATTTACATATTACATAAGCAATGTTGGCATACTCACTTTTGCTCAGGCATTACCTAGGCACGAAAGAACTCGGAGTTTATGGTTTTAAAAATAACGATTTTTTTCACATCTATATTTAAATTAAGTTGTAAAAGCCCCACCGGGGGTAGGGTTAAAGTGACACGACACTATCTCTCCTCATCCAGTAAAACAGTTTGACTCCACGATCCCCTCCCTCTCTCCTCCAGAATGTTCGTTACTTTCAGTTTACAAGTCTATTGTGGCGCCATCTTTTGGGAGATAGGTGAACTATATTTGTATTGTCACATTATGTGATGTGTTAACTGTTTGAAAAATATATAGTTAAAGGGATATTGTTATGAAGAAATGTAGATAAGCAAACGTTTGTTTTCAATTATTTATAAACAACATTTTGTTAAAATTGTTTATTAAAATTAAATTATATTAATACATTAACTATGTTCGATACATAACATATAGCTAATACATATAACCAAACACACAAGATACTTGTAGTAAGCAAGTAAACTCAAAAAATTTTAAGGTATCCGTCTACGTGTGGAGAAAATTTTTTGAAAAAACCCTGTAATTATAAATTTTACTTTGTTTTCTAGATTATTGCAATTCAAAACAATGATTAATGCCATTTAAGAAGCTTTATTTGATTTGAAACTTAGTCAAATGGGGGAATTTAGCTAAAAAAATAGAGAAAATTAGTGCAAAATGCAAAACATGCCAGCAGAAATTCTAATCAATATTTTCAAACTCGTTTTTTATTAAACATTTGTACAACTTTAGTGAAGGCAATGAACTAGGATCTAAGAAATATTTGCATTTATAAAAAAGTTATAGCAGTTTGAATATTTCCGAACTCAAAATTTATCAAAATTCACACATATAAACAACATTAAATAGCTCTAAACTAAAAACTATTCATCTCAGAACTATAATCCTAGTTCATTGCCTTTAGAACAGTATAAATAACATGCATAAACCATTTCATGCAAAAATATTCATAATTTTTTTAGATATCATGTTTTGCGTATCAAAATTTTTATAAAAAGAAGTTTCTTAAAAAATGCATTTAAAGATTTTATTTATGTTTTATGAAAAATATCTTTATCTTTTTTTAATATGTACCACATTTATAGAATACATCTTCTTTGTTAACAATTTTATATGTTTTCATCTTTTTCATTGCTTTTAATTTTTTTCTGGCAACTTTTGTGGCATTTAATGATTGCCTTTTTGACGTAACGATTCTTTCTTTATCAAGAGAAAGAAAGTCTATCGGTGTATAATTCCCAGGAGTTAATCCCATTCCAGAAAAAAAAGTGTCGAGAGCATAAAATCTAGGATTAAAAATTATTACTGGTATTGATGCTCCTAAGTGTAAGGTCTGGAGCTCCACAAATATACCTTTCGGAAAAATCGTCCACAAAAGATTATTGATGCTTTCATTAGCATTTTGAGTCTTACCGTGCAAGCATTTTTTAAATAAATTTGATCGTATAGTTACATGTATTTTGATTTAATAATTTTAATAATGTTTTTTGGAAGACCTATGTTGCCCTCTTTCAACTTATTTTCCACAGGAAAGTCCACGTTGGTATTTACACTAACTGTCCTTTATTGTTAGACACTGCCCTCATATGGACTGCTTATCACTAGAGCATGTATAAAACATTTATTAAATTCAAAACACTTGTTAATCAGTAAAAAAAAGTATTAAGGTCAAACTAAGAAATATTCACTTGAAAAAGATATATATTTATATAACAGGAAGCGAGCAGATGTTTTCAAATGTGAGCAATGCTTGAGAAACAACTGTTGCCATTCTCCTTTGTATATTAAGAGCTAAAACTAATACAAACTTAAATGACGTATTTAGTCTGTTATAACCTGGAAAAAAACCCGAATTAATTTATGATTTAAGGAGCGATATTTGATAAAAAGACGAAAAATATCAACTTCCGGTTGGCACTTCCGGTTTCGTTTTCGACTACTTTGAATTACTAAAATCTCCATACCTCCATTTCTAATAATCGTAAAAGAAAAATAATAATAGATTTAGAAAGCTAAATAAATGTACTTTAAATTTTTTAAAAAAAGAAATTGTGAATTTTGACCAAAAGTGGCCTTTTAGACGTAGATGAATAATGTTAACATTTTGTTGGAATTTGGAAATTAAAATTTTAGGACTATGTTTATTAATAGATCTGTATCTAATTTTCATAAAAACGTACTGCTTTAGACTGTTAGAAATTTCTAAATCCATCGCCTTTATTTAGATGCTCACTAAACCGAGATGAGTATCTGCACTCTAGTGCTTGCTTTCTAAGTAAGATTATATAAATTCTAAGAAAATATAATACAATATCTGAACAATATATTTACACTATCTAAAGTTTTGAATAAAAATCTCTTCAAAGTAAATAAAATAAATCTAAACAAATCGTCTCATATTTACTCTTTATTGTATTACCGATGCCTTTACGACTTTAGATTCAATTAAAAGACGCAAAGCTTTCTTAAAAAAACAGAACAGTATAGTACAGCTTTATTTAAAAACAACAGGACATATACACATAGAGACAATAACACGTCGCTGGCAACGGCGCTGTTTAAAAACAAAATATAATTACATAGAAACAGTCGCTAGGCAACAGCGCAATTTTAAAACAACAAAATAGTATATATACATAAAACCCGTCGCTAGGCAACGTCCCTATTTGAAAATAACAAAACCTGGAAGCAGCAATAAGTCACTAGGCACCGATTCTATTGAACAACAATTAATTAGTTCATTTTAGTTTCCAACATAAAAAATTTATAAAAGACTAAGTTAAGTGACTGAAAAAGGAGATTAATTTCTGTTTTTTGGTGGGAACAAAGTTTGTTTTTAAAATAAAACTTGTAACCCTATCCCATTTATATGGCTTCTTAACCATGCCTCAGTATTAATTAATCTGTTAAAGAAATTTTTCTCACAAAAATAATAAAAACTAAATATGGAATAATGTTTATTCAGATTAAAATTAACTTCCTTCATGTTGGCAAAAAAAGTTTTATGCTATCGATTTGTCATACATTTTTTTATCGATTAGAGCTGACATTTTGTATATTTTATGTATTCAGTAGTACTTGAAAATGCAGTAGTTTGTATTTTCAAGACGTAATCACCCATTAATTGATGACATCAAGTAAAACTTGTGTCTACATGAATGACATCTTTTGGTATTAATTTTCTAAAAAAGTTGATATTTGCATTTCCAAATATATATAATAATGATTGAAAGACAAATTAATAATATTTTTAAGATTTAAAAAAAAATATTGGAACAATGGAAGGGTATTTTTAAAAACTAGTTTTGGTAAATTAATTGGGTATAATAATCGGACTTCTCTTAAAATCCATTATCATAATTTTTGTTCCATTCAACATTTTTTATAATAATTTTTCCACTTAATGGTTCTAGCCATCTTTGGTGATATAATATTTTTTCACTATATTTAAATAATTGTATTAAAAACTTTTATAAAATACATATCCAAGTATTTTAATTTTTTTTATTAGAAAGGAATAAAAATTGAAAAAAAATATTCCAATTAATATTTTTTCTTTAGGTAAATCAAAAAAAGATTTTTGTATTATTCATAGCTTAATATTTACGTTATATATGGATCCAGGAAATGCCCTGTTATTCACAAGTTCAAACAAGACATTTAACATACTGACAGCACAATAAAGGCAAAACGGTTTTAGGAGCTACGGCGACATAGGAATTATTACAGGCTACAAATCTCGACGGCCAGCAGCTAAAATAAAGTATACTTCTAGTGCTTCTGAAACCGATATTAAATTTTTTCAATAAAATATTTTGATTATTTTTATCTGATTGCCTACGTGCAATCGTTGTCCAGTTGTTTCGTTACGACAGATGATGCCTCTAACACTACTTCTCTTCTTATTCCCAATCAACTAGACATTGCAGCGCCATCTCTTGGAAAGCGATAAAAGGAATAATTCAATTTTAAAAAGGTGTGCTTAGGTTCATAAATACGACATCTTATGAATTGTTATGAATATTATTATAAACTGAGAAAGATTATGAAAAAGGTGGATTTAATTTTTCTGCTGAATTTGGAGCTAAAATAAACACTTTCATCTTTCGTTATTCCAAGAACGGAATGGTATATTCTATTAATTATAGAAGTTAAAGTGGGGTTGACTGACTACTGTTTCACCAATAGGAACAACACTTTTTGTAAAATACCGTTTGGAAACAAAAGGGTTTATGTCCGTTTGCATTGAAATTTGGCATGGAATTTTCCTGGATTCCAGTTTAGACGGAAGGTAATTGAAAAATTTCCATTCCAAAATTTAACTGAAATTTTCAATCGTATGCATTTAGAATTTTTTTTCTTCAATTTAAAAAACCGATAGCATTAAAGAAATTGCTTGTTGGCCAAAATCGAAATATCTGACTTGAAGTACCCAATCTTGAAGTAAAATTTGACGGGAAAAAGAACCCTTTCAGTATTGGAAATGTTGATTCAGGCGAAAAATAAATATCAAATCGATATCAAATTATATCATTTCGATATTCATATATAAATTATGAATATCGAAAACGGCAGTTGATCTAAATAATTCCATACAATGCTTCCATCACTAAATTGATGCTTTTAAATGGAGACGTGCTGAGCTCATGCAGAGCCTGACTAAGACAGGGGCATACGGGGCAGTTGCCTTGGGCCCCACATAACTATCCCCCCCAAATTGAATAGAAATTTTAATTTACGTTTCCTTCTTTAATGAATGTTCTTCATTACTAAAGTACTAAAGTTGAGAAGGCCCGAAAGAAGTTTTTGCTCCGGGCCCCAACTAGGTTAAGTCCGGGCCCTGATCTCATGATTTCACCACAAAATTTATATCGTATTGTTTAGTTAGCAATCCCCCCTCTTTTTTTAATAAATTGTCGGTTGGTTTCTCAATTTATTTTCTCTTACTCGAAAGGGGAAAGTAAAAAAGAAACTGAATAAAATTTAAGAGTCTAGCCAAATGTATGGGGAAATAAGCATGGATAGAAACGCAAAATAAAGTATCCCAAAACCAGGTAATTAAAGACCAATCATTTAAAAAACAATGATGTTCGGAAAATTTCTGTTATATAAAAAAATTATAAAATATTAGAACCCTCCACTCAGCATATCAAAACCATTTGTTCCAAATAAGTTGCTATAACATTAGAAATATCATTATTATTACGATATATGAGATATAACGCGCCAAGATGATGAACCGAATGTTTTTTTCTGGACTAAATAGGCAACTAATTTGATTTATAAGGATGTTGCAATCTAATACATTCTAATGTAAATCAATTTTCGTCAAATTTCAGGATATTTTTCTAAGGATTTACTTATTTCAAACTTGTTTTCAGATCAGTGAGGTATAAATATTTTTCATTCCTATTTGTTAAAAATCTGGCTGACAAGTCAACAATTTTTAGCTATCATAAAATAAAGAAGAAAAGGAGAAAAAAATCATTTACTAGAGCTGGCAATGTCACGACCTTTTCACCCTTCAAGTAGAAAAAGGTGTGGCATTCACTTCCCCACCCTTGACCTTATACCAAGAAAATGACAGCGTTTAGACATTTCTGTGTATTTCCGTGTCCTGTTAGGCAACATTTCCGTTAATCGATTCACAAGATGTTAGCTTATTTTTTCGATTTTTTTTACTTACGAAGCTCTTGGACCACTATTTTAAAGTTCGAACAAAGTTTTAAAAAAATATTTTTTTCTTAGTTATCATTATATTTATTCATTTATGTTTTTGAAAGATATGATTTTTTAAAAAGAATATTTAATCCAATGTATTGCAAAATATAATGAATAATAGCTAAAAAGATGAATCGATAATTTTATTGTTGATGTTGCCACCTACTCATTTTCGTATTAACTTAATATTTTTAAATGAAAGCAAAAAATACGATTTCTTTTTAAAAAAAAATCTATAACTATTAAGGAATTTGTAATTATTTAAACTCTTCTAGTAGTCTCAGCAAATTCAGGAAACTTGAGATATATAATTTTATGAAAATATTTCTTGGATCCTTAGAATTATTTCCAAAATAAAATAAAATCATTACAAAAAGCATTTAGTGTAAAAGCTTTCTTAACAATATATATTATGTAAAAAAATTACGAAAATTTTAATTTTGGTATAAAATTCACCTGAAAATTATTTTATTGTTCAATTGAAAAAGTTAGCTGAATGACTTAATTCTTATTAAATTGATTCCATTTATAGGAATACAAACATTTATTAAAATTGAATAATTCTTGATAAATCGTTGTATCTAATATTGATAGATACATCAAATTTATTTTCTTTATTTATCTTATGCGTTATGTCAGATTGAAAACATTTATCCCGATAAACTTTTAAAAGTATCAAAAGTTTTCGAGATTTAATCATGCTTCTTAATGAAGTTATTCAGTTAAAAAATATATATGATTGAATATTTTTTAGAAAACTGGAAAAGCTTTGTAATATCAATACAAGTTCATATTTTTTCAATTTAATGATTTTTATTCATTTTGTCTTTGACCTTACTTATTTATTCAAAACTAATCATGGAATTAAGTAGAACCATTTTACTTTTAATCATTTTATATTGTTGATCAAAAATATTGTAGGTAACGTAGACTAAATGCATCAATACAAAATAGATGGCGCCATATTATATTTATAGAATTTGGAATAATTGTTTTTTATCATGGCGCCATCTTCTTTAATATAACTGAACTACAATATATACAAAAGAATTCGTTTTTTTTTTTTAAAGGAATTTAAGATGAATATACTAATTTTAAAATTAGTTTTTTCGGATTAAAACATTATAAAATAATTTATTGATGTAAACAATTTGTCTGCACTGTATTCTTTATAAGTTTAAAAATACATTTGTTTGAAATATATAAAACATGTTTATTTCAATGAGGCCAGTGAGTAATTGTAACCAAATAATAATAATAATAATAATAAATTGTAGTTTTATTTAAATTAAAAAAAATTAGTGTAGTTTCTCAGGTGCAATATGCTACTGTAATTACAAAATTACCAACAATATTTTTATGATATTTACACTATATTTTCTAGAAGAATATTGGATATTTCAGAATATTGGATATCATCCTGTCAGTATCATAACAATATCTTTTGCTGCTTGGATAAGTAATATAGTAAACACTCAATAATAAGAAAATTGTCAAATTTATTCTAAAAGAGCGGTTTTATTGTTTAATCTATATCTTAATAATAATGAACTTTGAATGTTTACAATAATGAACTTTTATCAAAATTCTTTTCTGGAAAAAGGGAATAATATTTGCAATAGTTACGTAAGTAAAAAAATTTGCTTTCCCAGACAGGAAGTTTGTTATTGAACTGCATTTTTATATGTATTTTTGAAATTCTTATTTCCTCAACACTTGATAAAACTATTTCATTCTTTGCAACTAAATTCTGCACCCTATGCAACAGAAATTATACATAATTCCACACAGAAATGCTAATCTTCTAAGTGTTAACTTTAAATAGACAAAAGCATTTGCTGAGGTATATTAAAAATTAAAAAAAGTCTCTACAGTGAAATGACGAATTCATTTAGGTTGCCGAATTATTCGATTTGCAAGTCAAAATTATATATTTAAATAAATTTGATAGTTTTTCCCCTGAAAAAATGTTTTGTTGCAAAGAAATCAACCTAGAATATATATACATAAATTACTCCCTCATATAAAATGATTTTTTTTCTATAAATAGTCAAAATTAGAATATGTTTTCATTTTTTTTCAATCTTTATCATATTTAATATGCTCACAGGGCGCCATCTATATTTTGTGACTAAAACCACATAAATTATGCCTGTCTATGATCGCTTATCAAATGAACGGATAAGGTGATTTTTAAAAACAAGGAAATTGTGATATTTCGAACAGTAACCTGTAGGATCTTCTGTTTAAATTATATACATCAAAAAGGCAGAACAGCAACATTGAAACATTTTTATGATTTCAAAGTATTAAAAATTCTACTAAGCTTAAAACAAACGAACATTTTTCATCTCTTTTCTTATTTTATGAAGGGAAATTAGGCTCATGTTGTCAAAGTTTTCTGCTCTACAATCCAATTAGCTTTCTTTAAGATATTTAAAATTCATTAATAATATTATGTAATATTATCTATCCTAGATAATTTCGGAAGCTTCTATGTGACGTAAATAATAGAACATGTTCGTTAATTTCTTTTTAAAGTGTCACATTATTGTCTCTGCTTTTGAAACCAGAATGTGAGAATTTCACTTATTTAACTTTTCGAAATAAATAAAATTCTTTTTTCAAAATTTATAATTAGAATTTCTTTTTATTTATTTTTGTAGCAAAATTGTATCAACTTAATAAAGGATATTTACGATTGAAATATTTAAAATAGTCCTTATATTAAGTTTTATAGTCAGTACTTTAAGAAATATTGACAAATAATTAATAATATTAATGAATTACATAAATAATACATTAAATAGCGCATTAATATCGGTACATCGTCTTTTAGTAGAAGATATTATTACCCTTTTCAGGGTAATTTTTTTAACTACAAAAAATTACGTTTTTTATATAATTAAATCAAACAAAATTAATGTTTTAAAGCAATAAAAGAACGTTTAAAAACGATTATAAATATTGGAATGAATTCTATTATATTACTTTAAAAAATCGTTGATATTTATAAATAGATCGTGATTACCAGTTAATGAAAGGAAAACTGATCACTCCATTTCTTGATCAATGATCAAGTGTTGATGTTAATAATCAATTATTGATGTGGAATTATCAATTCCACATTAATGGTAGGATAGTAGACCATTTTAACTGCTGTGATGCAATAATAAAGTTATCAAATATGTTATAATATACTGAACATGTTCAGCAATTATTTTTTCATTGAAATAAGGTATATAACAATAAATTGAAATGTGAACTCACATCATTTTGTCAGAATTTTGTTGTACAGAATTTTCTAGATCATTTTGTGAATTTTCCTTTACAAGTAATCATCAATATTGGATGATAACAGAAGAATTCAAATAAAAATGCAGTACGTCGATCAATTGCATTAGGGCCTGATCTGCCCTAGTTTTATATTTCAATGTCAATGCAAAAATGAATCATCATTCTTGGACGGTTGAAAGTAGTTTTAGATTGCAACTATTTTATTTGGATAAAGATCAACTTAGGTCTTTTAGGTTTCTTTCTAACTGTTTTGAAAAGATTGCCAAACTATTGTGATAAGAATGAGTCATCATTTAACCCTTTACACCCCCAAAAATTAATTAGATGCAAATTATTCACGTAATACAAAGATTTGTTTATTTCCATGAAAAATAAATATACATAATTCTTTTATGTCGAATTTCTTTGAAAAATTAATCTACATCTCTTAACCATTAACTAGGGATTTTTAATGATTAAATTTCAAAAATAAATAAATAAAATGTCAAAATGATGCACAATTTTGAATGGTGAGTCAGAGGCACCATCGGAGTGCAAAGGGTAATAAAATATGACAGTTTCTTCATCAGTTTTATAACGATTGAAGTGATAACATCTTTAGGTAGTGAAAATTTCATTTGCATCCTAGTTTATCTTCTAAATACCAATTTTTTTTAACACAACTTTTTTGTAGGGTGGAATATAGATCTCCGAGTATTTTTTAAAAAAATAATTACAATTTTTTGTTAAATAAATATAAGCGAAATTTTAATGTTTTGCTATGATTATCTTTAAAAATATATACAAAGTTTTAAAATTTAATTTCTATTTAATTCAATAATATTAATTTAATAGCATAATTTTTTTCTTTAGTTTTAATCAATTCACAAACATTTTTTATATGATTTTCTAAAAAAATGAATTATTGAAAAGGAAGTCAAACTTAATTCTTTACACTGGAAACTGGAAACTAGAAAATGTTTTACCTTTATGCCATTATTTAAATTCAAAAAAAGAAAGAAAAAAAGTTTTTTTTTCCAAATTTCTGATTATATTCGGCTTTTAATTTATATATATTTTTGTATCGTAATCATTCTTTACATGAATATTATTTAAAAGTCAAAAATTGCTAGTATTTTATTAACATTTATCAAAACAATTGTACCCGGCTGTAATCAAGTACTTCAAAAGATTCTTAAAATAATTCAGTTTATAAAGCTTGAAATCGGTATTGCAACAATAAAATGCCTTTTGACTTATAATTTAATTGATGATTAGAATAAAGAGTACTTATTCGAGAATTATCGCTTCACCTGCAACTTAACATGATTTGTTAATAAAAAATTGGAGAAAAAGAATTTCTGAGAAATATACAAAAACAGTTACGATGTGTCACATACATCTTCTTTCAAATGTGAAATTTAAAATATCATCATTCGCAGTTTCAACGAGTTATTTCAGACAGGCTTACGGGAATCAGCTGTGTCTATTTATTTATTCTAGTTAACATCTGCTGTTGAATATTATCATGTTTATTATGAAATAAGTCTCCTAAAGATTCGGAAATCGCAGGCATTGTGTATATAGTCGGTGTAGTGAGATTTTATGTCTTTTCCAAACAAACGCAATAAATGCATTTGAATGTATTTTCGCTATTTTAAATACTTTTCAATTGTTCCTATATTAAACTGCTGACGTATTTAGTGAAACAAATTGCTATTCTTCCCTTAAATAAATTTTCATGTTAAATTGAATTTAAAATTATTGTTATTATCATATAGTAATGGCTTTTATATTATTATTTTGAGTGTAATTTATTACGTAATTTGACTAGCATAAATTTTTATTAAGTTCCTATTGATGTAATACTGAATAAAAATAATTATCTTTTCGACTTGATAAAGATTATAAAAGTTTTAATTAAGATATCATTGCTTTTTTAATTAAGAATTTAACATGGAAAATGAATTTTTTTATTTTTTTTATTTTTATTGTATAGCGTATCCTTATCCGGGAAGTTAGACATTTGTTGCTGAATTAAAAAAAACATGACGTATAAAGTTGAAATGAATACACACATAATGTTGAAAGCAGTATTTATTTATAATAACTTGATCTACTTATAAAGGAAGTCTAATTTTATGGTTGATAGTTTTCAAACTTTAAAAGGCTTTGCTGCCAAAAATTATGTTATTGTTGTTACTTATGGCACTTGCCTATGGACAAGCCCACCGCTGATACAGCGGCAGATTTAAGCCGTAAGGAGCGTCTCTTGTTTTTGAAGTAGCGCCAACTAGGCCCAAAAGTACGACTTAGCAGCACACTCATCACATTTGCTTGCACGGCCCTTTTTTACAGGGGGGGGAGGCACATTCACACATCTCACAGATAGTACACAGAAGAACAACCATGCCCAAACCGGGGTTCGAAAACGGAACTCCCAGAACACGACGAAGACCAAAAATTATACAGCATTTGTTGTATATATGGTCCAGTGAATCATCAATTTCAAATTGCGTCATCCATTACTTATTCTTAAAAGCCAGTTGAAATTATATACATTATTTATGGTAATTTAGCTTTGGAAATTAATTGTTTTGCTAATCTGACGCCTTTCAACTGTAAGTTCCGCTTCTTGCAGCACAAGACAAGCAAAGCTTACATCACGACAGCGTACAACAGCGCCATCTGGTGGAACAGAAATCTGTAATAACATTTCTTACGATCGATTTCAAAAACTTGAAAATTTTCGTTATTTAGATGATTTAT
>JAOUZG010006873.1:1290748-1304247 GCA_026289955.1 Argiope argentata
GTGTGTGTGTGTGTGTGTGTGTGTTTTTGCTAAGAAATAGAAACATAAATGGTAAAGAAGATTTTATTTCTAAGTTAAAACCAAAGTAAAAAAAAAACATTCTTTTTACTTTTATTTTAACATTTAAAAAAATACACAATTGAATGGATTAAATATCCTCATAATAATAAAGCATTAATGCAAGCCGAATGTCGAAATAAATTAAAAGCAAGTATTATAAAAATTTAAGTCAATTTCGATTAAGGTCAAAAAAAATTATTTTAGTTACTTTTTATTAAAAAATTACTATTAATATGAATTACTTATCAAGAAATTGCTGATTTTTCGCCAGCCTTAAACTCGCATTCTTCACTTTTACGTGAAAAATACTGAAATTCTTGCGTTTTACACATTGAGATACTGCCTGAGGATTTTCATTTTCATTACAAACTTCTAAAACTCTATTTAAAGCATTAAAAATTAATTAAACTTAATATGAATTAATATTAAATAATAATTATAATTAAATTTTTATAATACTTGCTTTTAATTTATTCGACAAAAATACTGAAATTCTTGCGTTTTACACATTGAGATACTGCCTGAGGATTTTCATTTTCATTACAAACTTCTAAAACTCTATTTAAAGCATTAAAAATTAATTAAACTTAATATGAATTAATATTTGGAAAATCTGCAGCTCATGTGTGAATTTTCAACGTTAATTGGGGAAACGCAAATGTTTGAATTTTCTACGCCAGTAGGGGTAACGCAGTTCAGATGAGAAATTATTAGTTTCCTTTATTCTGTTTTATTTCAAATTAAAAATACTTCAAAGTGAATTCGAAAAAGTTCATTAACAATGTTTAATTTTAAATGTATCAGATAATAAGAAAATAAACTGAATCCTTTGAAATAATCGGTCGAAGACATGTTAAGCCTAACCACATTAACGTTGAAAAAACTACTTGAAACTACTGAAGTCTTACTAATTTTGCGTTGGTGAAATGAAGAGTTTTTGTGTGAAAGTTAGTTTTTAATTAATAAAAAATTAACCAAAGGAAAATCTGTTACTGATAAATGAATGGCTAGAATTGAGCTAGATAAATGAAATTTAATATGGGGTATTTGTAACAAAATTAGAATCCTGCATTAAATTTTGTTTACATTTGATTAGAGTGATAAGATCCAAAATATATACTCCATTCTTTTTACTATAACGGGAAGCTAAACATAGAATGAACATATTGTCTAATTTATATAAAAGAAGAAGAGGTGGCTATAACTGTAAGATTACTTGAAAAGTTGAAAGCATGTGACTTTTGACAGATTCCCCTTTTTATTTTCTCTTATATGAAGGGTTCAAGAAGAAAAATCATCGATAAATTGTAAATGCGAGATTTCGACGAACGTCCAAGTTTCTGACCTCTCTGAGTAAGATATATGTGTGCATAATGATATCTCTGAATCTAATTTAAATCACATATCTATCACATAATGATATCTAATTTAAATCACATATCTATCACATAATGATATCTAATTTAGATCACATATCTATCACATAATGATATCTATTAATCTAATTTTATTTTTTACTCTTAAATTAGCCATATTACTTCAATCTAAAATTTTCTCTTGACTTCTGATTTAAACTCACTTCTTTATCTAATTATTTATAACATGTCCTTTAAGAATTCATTCTTAAATAGCTTTTAGATTGTGTTTTACCGTTCTATTAATTTTTGTTGATTTTACAGGTTGACAGGCCTAGGAAAATTGCGAAATGTAGAGATAAATGTTTAAAACTTTTAAAATAAAATTAAATCTCACCATATGTTTGGTGCAGTTTAATCAAAAATGGTTCTTGCGCCAATAAATTGTATCAAACCAGCCGGCCATTTAACTAAAACAGATTGAATTCAGTTTAATTTTTCATATAAAAATATTATATGAAAAATCTAATTATATTTTCAGCTTTAGTAAAAAAATATTCATCAAATCTGCAAAAATAGTTTCCCATCGACTTTCACTAATGCATAGGTATCGTGATTATTTTATGTTTGGTTTTAGAGTGTATCTCAGAGAATCAAGCTTACATTTTGATTCGATCCAAAATTTAATATAATTCTACAGTTTTAGATCCGAGATTGCATATTTTTTAAAAATATTTCCTTTTGGTTTATCGTGTTGAAATACCTACAAAAAAAATGTAACCTTTCGTGGATTTAGTCCGAAATTAGAATAAAAGTTTAAAGGTTTAATCAAAAGATAATGCTTAAAATTTTCACATGTTGTTTGGACAAGCACGCTAAGACAATCAGCAATTTAAGCCTTATCAGCCTCTGTTATTTCGTAATAGCGTCAACTAGGGCCAAGAGTACGGCTTTTCTACTCACTCATCACATTCACTTGCACAGCCCCTTCTTCCAGGGGGGGGGCATTCACTTACCTTATTGATAGAAAGAACAAACATGCCCGAACCAGGACTCGGACCTAGTACCTGTTTCTTATTGCGGTGAGATTTACTCGATTAACGTGGTGTTTCGTTTTTCATTTCTCCTTTCCATGACTAGTAGACATAATTTCATCAAAAAAAGGGGGATGCGGGTCACGTGAAAGTATAAAAATCGAAGATCATCAAATTAGTGAAATAAAATATTTTTCCAATTTTTTTTTACTTATTTGCAATTTTTTTGCATACTTCATATAGGAAGTACTAAAAAGGGGAGCAGATGCTTAATAAAATGTGTAAATCCCTCTATTAGCTCCACAAATTGCATAATTAGTATCATGTCAGAACATGATGTTGTTTTGGGGATGAGGTTTTCTGACGTCAACAAAAATCCGTAGACGATAAATAAATAATTTATTTCCTGCACGAACATCTAAAAGAAAATCAGCTTTTAATAACGCGTTTCCATCGCATTTGCAAAAGCTCTGATTTTTTTAAAAAATAAGTTATTGACTACAGCAAATAAAACCTAGAAAAAAAGTCATTTTGAGCACGTGACGATATGAAATGCAATAAATAGGAAATGTGATATTTTTTTAAATAATCAATGCGAGATAAAGTTTTTGGGATCGTTTGCATTACTAAAGTGACTCATTCAATGAAACGATAGAAATGAATAAAAAATATAGTTTAACTTGCACGAGCACGAGGTGCTTGACCGTTCAAGAAATTGTGTTCTGACCTGATACATTGAAATATGCATAGCAGATTTCATTTTGATCTTTATTTTTCATTTTGACTTTCTCCTGTGTTTTGTCGATTACAATTTCCCTGCATACTTCAAATATCAAAAAGTAATGAGAAAATCAAACATTTAATAAAATATGGTGGTCAATCTATTAGCTAGCCATACATTTTGCAAAATTATTTCCCATTTTAACTTTCTCCAATATTTTGTGGATTACAATTTCTTTACATGTTTCATTCAATAGGAATTAAAAGGGAAAGTAGATATTGAATACTTCTATACTGAGAGAAAATATTGTCATCATCAAAAATTGAAGAGAATTTGACGACTCTACACATTTCAGACATCCATGAGTTAAAACACACACGCACGCGTGCGCGCGCGCACACACACATTTTCGGCATTATGCTTATCTGATAGTAGATATAGCCAGGATGACAGTAGATAGAAAAAGGTCTCATAGTTCAATGCATCCTTTAGTAAAAACATAAAGCAAAACTCACAATTTAAACTGAAGCCCCACAACATGTGCGTCATTCATGTTTTTCTGACCACTATACTGTACCACACACACAATGAAGTGGAAGTTGAATATACTTATTTTCATACTTAATTATAAAAAAAAGGTTCGAGGTGGAAGTTGAATCTAGATTTATTCTAATAGATATAAAATATAGATATAAAATAAATAGAATATAGGTGTAAAATAAAGATAAAAATCGTAGATATAAAATATATAATATTTTTGTGTGTAAAATCCCACTTTTTCAAAAAAGAAATCAATATAAATAAGCTTAATAAGTAAAACCTTATCGAAGTATAAAATTTGATCCAAATCGTCAAAGCCTTTCCGAGCTACACTAAATAAATAAATTTATATAAATACAAGAATTGTTCTTTTAAAATCATAAGATATAAATAAATATTATATATCGGCATTTCCAAAGAAACGTTTATGTTTCATTGGGAAAAAATAAATCTTGAGATGCTGTAAAATTTTTTTGTTTGACATTTGAAAACTAAGCCACATTTTGCCTTTCTCAATGCAATAAAAGTGTTTGAAATATTTTTGAATAATGATTGTTTTAATCGTAGTAATAACATATTGAGCATTCTTATCGTTAATTGCAAAATATTTTAATTCTGCAGATGTTTTGGAAAGGAACAAAGAAAGTGAAAGATAGTGTCAAACATCAAAATATCGTTTAACGAATTTTGGAGAAATAACTTTTATAAGAAGGTGTTGTTAATGAATGCATCATAAAAAACAATAGGGCTGTTAGAAAGAATTTGGAAATAATGTATGTCTCGGCACAATAACATTTAGAAAGTACTTCTGAAAACTATTGTAGAAATTGCATTTGGTAAAGACATTGAAGGTGAATCTACAAATATTTGATACAAGAAAGGAAATGCGTATGATACGGTGTTTCGGATCAGAGCCAAATAAAATGAATTTGTCTGTTCGAATTTCTTTCTTTTTCTTTATGGTTATCATCACGCAAATTAAATTTGGTGCAGGACAAGTCACCACTCCATGGGGGAGTACGCAGCTAGCAGAAGATTTTATTACTAATTTTTTAAGAATCATTGCACGTGGTAGTGCATTCTCATCGAAACATTTAGATGAAATGTCTTCTATCCGAAAAACTTTGGCAACAGCCATGGGAAAATTTAGCAGTGGTAATACAAGTTCAAAAATAAAATTTCAGGCTCTAAATATGGTATTTGCCTCTACAATGGCCGAAATTACTGCCGAAGGAGGAAGTGCGAATATAGAATTAAAAATTGGTGAGATTGAAAATGCTCTCAATTTAGCATATATAGAGACAATGGGTGAAGTAAATGAGCAGTTTGTCGATGATATCAAAAATTTAATTTATACCTTAGCGCACACAACAGCAATTAGAGTATCAACTTCAGCATTTGCAAAAATAGGAGATTATAGACAAGATTCACCAGAACAACAGGAAACTTCTACTTCAGACAAGATAAACAGAATAAATGATTCTATTTTACAACGGGAACCGGAACCAGGACAGGAACTCCCAAATTTAGAATCTTCTCTGGCACCAAACGCATCAACTGGTGACGTTTCCACATTACCTTTTACGACAAGAATACAAAGACCATCACTTCAAGCTCCATATGAACAACAAACTAAAGAATCACCAATAAATTTAAATACAAAAAGAAATTTGAAAGATCTTCCAGGCTCTGAGTTGCAGGGGTCATCTCCGCGGGTCATTACATCTGTTCTGGATCAAAACGGATCAGGTGGCTATGGAGCAAGGATAGATATGTCCACTGACACTGAGGGGAGTCTATCATCAGCAGGGCCTCTATCATCTAGATTTGAAGTGAATGGACTAGTAAAACAGGGACCTGGTGAATACGAACACTTTAATGAAGAGCAAAGCAATCAAAAAATTGGCAAAATTGCAGTAGGATTGCAAGGGAAATCACAGGTAGAAGGCAAAGGATCAGAAATTCAACAGCCTTCGAGAGCTGTAGATCAAGAAGCTGGTGGAAAGAAAGCAGCTGCCTCATTTACAATAGATAAAGTTGAACCAAATAGAGACGCGAAAGGACTAATAGAGCGAGGATCTTTAGGATACAGAGAATATCAGCCAAATGACCTACAATCATTCGTGGCAGTAAATCAAAGATCTGAAGGTTATGGACCTAATTATGAATTGGATGCGGCTACCTCAGTCTCAGATAGAGTACGTAGTTTCAAATCAGTTCCGAATACACAAGAAATTCAAGGACCAACTAATAGAAATACCGAAGGATCTGATGGTTATGGATCAAAAGAAATTGGTACCATAGTAACTGACAGCTACGATTCAGGTAGTGAATCAAGAAGATCTGCACCAGAGGAACAAAAAATTCAAGAACCATTTAGAAACGGTCAGTATGAAAGAGAAAAGCAAGGGCAAGTGCCATCAGGACAAAGATTTAACAATCGAGAATCATATGAAACAGAATACCAAGAGACAAATCGTTTGGAAGATGAAAAATCTGATTTTAATCTACCAGTAACAGATGGGAAATACGAATCGGGTGGTGTTGCTTCCTCTTTTGAACAAGGATTAGGTATTCGAAAAACATCTAAAGTTGGAAATTTAACATCAAATTCTGGCCTTAATGATGGTGAACATAGAACAGCTGCTACAGTTGCAAGAGCAATGATTGGATACGAATCGACTAATGATACGAAAGAACTGCACGGATTTATCAATAATGGACCCAAATCAGATGGACGTGATAGCTATGCATCAGGATTTGCGGCAGCTGTGAGCGGATTCAATGCGGATAGACCAATAAGATCGTCTAAAATTTCAAATCCTGATGACAATTCTGAAATTTCACCAATTGCACCATCTTTGGTACCTGGTATTCCTATTAAATCTCCTGCAGTCACAAATAGCTCTGCACCCCAAGTCAGTATAGCTAATACAACTTTGTCTGATTGTAATGTCCTTATTCAAACATTGCTGGACATTGTATCCACCCTTGTGCATCTCCTTGGATTATGCAAAATAGGACAGATGGACAGATCGGACGATGTTGCTTCTACTCGGTATGCTTCAATGACTGGCCAGTCTGCATTTAAACCCATTAGTTAATTCTTTTCAAATTTTAATTGGCGAAATGCTATGTATCATATATTTCAATAAATATTATCTGTCCAAATAAAATGGATATTGAAAAAGAAATGCCTTATTTTTATTTGTCAATTAATATTGCAATATAAATTAATAATGCTTTACAAGATCCTTAACTCCTTCATTGAATTTTCTGACATATTGTAAAGGAATTTCTTATTTTTATTTGTCAACTATTACAGTAATATAAAGTAATAATATTTTACAAGATTCTAAATTCCTTCTTTGAATTTTCTGCTATCTGAACTAAGATGTTTTAATATATTTATTAAGGCTCTAATGCATTAGACAAATAATTATACAAATTAACAAAACATCCAGTTAACTAGGAAAAAAATCAGTTTTCGAAGAATGAAAATTTTAAATTTATTCTCTGTACCACTTTATGACAACATAAAACATAGATAACTAATACATTCTTTTATAATTGATGATTTTTTTTCATAAATTTTGTATTAAGGAAAATCATGTTTTCTGATACTTTAGAAAAGAATTTTAAAATTTTGTTATTTCTCTTACATCTCTCTTGAAGTTGAAATATTGTTTTTTTAAAATTTAAATAAAGGCTTTTAATGAGATAAAAAAGTGAAATGTAAAAGTAGTAGGAATTTTTTTGTGTGTGTTATCGAGGGATAGAGACCAATACAGAAATCTCGTGATTGTTTCAAACCGCTTTAAATTGATTAATGGCTTAAATTAGTTAAGAAAAATAATGATTTTTTTAAAAAAGTTCTCAATAACTTGAAGTTTTTGATATTCAGTTGCACCGCGATTTTCAACAAACGCGTAAAAATATTTTAAATTTACTTTTGCAATTATAGTTGTCATTGTTAGAATTTGTGACAAATTTATTCCATTGATTTCTCAAAGTTTTAAATAATCTTCTGTTTTTTAAAATGAAGATATATACAAGATAACTGTTTTTTCTATGAATGTTACTTAATTCTTAGGTAATGGAAAGTTAGCTAGTGTTTTTTTACTTTTTTTTCTTTTTGTATTATTTCTAGCAAAAGATAATTTTTATTCCAGGATAAGATTTATTATATAATATTTATTAAATGTACATGAATAAATTAAAATATTTCATTAAATTATTTATATATTTTAACAGCTCCTTTTACAAGTAAATTGCTATTATCTTAACTATATCTTCATTTTATCGTTCATACATAACTAAATTAACATTGCAATTTTTTATATTGTTAAGAATGAAATTATAGAACTAAACTGCAACCTCAACTATAGCTGTTAAGGGCTAAAATATAAGTATTGATATATGTAAACATAATTTTGCGTATACGTGGCCACTTTCGAAATTTAACATCAACTTATTTTATACAGGAAGCGTATTACTTACGAGGGAGATACTAAAAGATAACGCGCCAATCTTCATCGTGATACAAGTACAAAAACAATGAGAAAATTATCCTTTCAAAGATTTTATTATGAGACTAGCCGCCTTTGGCGACCAGTCAGTTCGCCAGTATTAATGCTCGCTAAATTTTTCATATAATATTTTATGTAGCTGTATCTCATAACAGGTTCTTCTCCAAAATATTTTTAAACCAAATAAATTTTGATAATCATATGATTCATTTATAGTATTATTTTCTTCAGATGTTCTGTTCACTGTACTACTCATCTTTCTGTTGCTATCCGAGCAATGATTGTCCCGGAATTGATATTTTACTTAAATGGTGGAGGGAAACGTCTAAAATTCTACGTTTTTATAGAATAAGGAGATTCAAATTTTCATAAATGTAAACACACTAAACAAATAAAGACACAATTGGTTTTCAAGAGATGCGAAAGTTTAAAAACAGCTTGGAAAATGCCGCGCACAGAGGATATAATGGTGACACACACACACCCTTCTTTTCTTTCTTTTTTTCTTCCCTGCCCAGACTTTATTTCGAGCAGGCATAGATTAAATATTCATACCGACTAATAATAAAAGCAACTGTTTTCTTTCTTTTTTTAAACATCCCGTTCTCTATAAATGAAAACCAACTGACTTCGCGTATTTCTTTCTAAACAAATCATAATTTATTACTTCCTGCTATCTCACTCAGTTGGTGTGGGGAAAGGAAATGAAGATTTTTGGCGGGAAAGTAAGAAAAGTGTCGTTTTAACTATTTTCCTCACAGCTTTGTTCATTTTTTCCCTCCATAAGAACCATCCCCGTGTTTTAACGAAAATATTAAAAAAAATTAGCCGAATTGGTCCAGCCGTTCTCTAGTTTTGCGATTAGCAACGCATTTCGAGGTCCTTTTTTATTAATATAGATTCTGATAAGGATTTCTTTGCCACGTGTAGATTAGGCCAGGGGACTTAAAGTATCTTTTAAAAATACGTGTAGTTGTTGAGGACCTTCGTTCCTGGTGTGAGAAACACGAAATCAGCAATTGTGTGAGTGAGAGTTAGAAATAAATAAATAAAGATGTTTGAGTTGGATCATAAAATAAGAATTTTTTTAGAATTAAGTAATTTTTACAGTTAAGCTAATTTAATATGATAATTACTAATTTAATTAATATTTAAATACGATTTAGAAATATATCATACAATAATTACTGTATGCGTAGTGATGTCTTAGTGAATTGAGAAAAAGTATTTTTCTTTTTAAAATTCTAAAAGAAGATAAACTACTCTTTCTCGTTTTTTCCGTGTTGTTTTGCAACGTTTGTTTACTTTAGTCGGATCCATCTACAAAAAAGTGAATATAAAACTTTCTTAGGTTTCATTATCCATTCCCTAAGTCGGCTATTTGCAAAGATGATGAGATCAAAAATGTATAATGGTTAGGAGTAAAATTCGTTTTTCTCTTTTAGATTTTTAGATTCTAGCACTACATTTTGAATCCTAGCATCTACCGGCGCCATTTAAAGTGTTGACATTGATTTATTCAAGTTTATGTGTAGGAATCCGAAGAGATGAATCATTCTTCGGTTTTGGCATCACGCGAATATAAAATTGATTTATTCAAGTTTATGTGTAGGAATCTGAAGAGATGGATTAGCTGAGATAAATAATTCTTCAGTTTTGGCATCACGCGAATATAAAATTGATTTATTCAAGTTTATGAGCCAGAGTCCGAATAGATGAATTAGCTGAGATGAATCATTCTTCACTTTTGGCATCATGCGAATATAAAATTGATTTATTCAAGTTTATGTGTAGGAATCCGAAGCGATGAATTAGCTGAGATAAATCATTCTTCAGTTTTGACATCACACGAATATAAAATTTGTCAAGAATGCGAATGCATTTGTAGTTTTGTTAAGGTAGAACATTATGAGATTAAAATATATAAATGATTCATATTAGCAACATTCGTATTTTAAGTAATAACTAGCTTTTATGTGTATTAGTATTGGCGGTCTGATCACATAGAAATTTTTTTATCAAACCGTATCATTATGATGTTGTGAAAAATAATTTTTGCCAAAAGAAGTAGTTTGTCGCCAAATTTTAGCGAAATGGCCGAATGTAGCGCAAATGGCAGCAATAGCGTTTGCAATCGTAACGCTGCAGTAAATTAACTGAAATATAGAAAATACAATAAAGAAAAGAAAAATATGGCATTGAAGCAAAAAAATTTGGTGAAAAGAATATGTACTGCAGGAAAAAATCAAGAGAAATGGATAGGAAAGATCGATATACTATAACATAAAAAATGACGGCAATGTAAACCCAAACAAAGCCCTACCAAAAACCATTATTCAATATTATTTGTACCATTATTCAAAATCAAGTGAAGAATAAAAGGTGCAAGCTAATTCAACGCCGATTATGACAACACAAATGTGTTAACTTTTTACGCCAGTTGGGGTAGTATCCATTAGAATTTTTCAATTTCCTTTATCATGTTTTATTTTCGTGCTTTTTCGCTAGCCGGGTGCAAGCAAAAAATTGCCAAATAATGTAGAATTCCGACAAATATCTTACAGCAATTATAAAGCGAAAAATCGCCAAATAATGTAAAAATCCGCCACATTTCTTTAATACAGAAAAGCTAACTCAAAAGTACCTTTATTTTAATTCAATAGTACTTAAGAATGAATTCGAAAGATTGATTAATTAACAATTTTTAATTTTAAATGCATCAAACGCTCAGAAACTACGCAGAATCGTTTGATTTTCGAGGGAAGTTAGTTTTTTAATAAAAAATTAATCACCCAGTTAACCGGAATAAATAATAGCCTATGTTCTAATCTAGACTATAATCTATCTCTGTTCTAAATTCCATCCAATTTCGTTCAGCTATTCTAGCGTGATTGACTAACATCATCCATCCGTACAAACTTTCATATTTATAATAGCATGTACATTTGGATATTAAAAAGTAGCCTTTTTCAAAGCTAAATTGCAGTTTTGAAGAAGTTTTAAATTATTTTAGGCCTACTTTTATCATTTTTATTATATAATTTTAATTAAAACTAGCCGCCTTCGGCGACCAGTTGGTTTGAAAGTATTAATGTTCGCTAAAATTTTCATATAATATTTTATGTAGCTGTGTCTCTGTGTTTTAAACGAAACAAGTTTTGATAATCATATAATTCATTTAAAGTATTATTTAGTATTATTTTCTTCAGATATTCTGTTCATTGTCCTACTCATCTTTCTCTTTCTATCCGAGCAATGATTGTCCCGGAATTGATATTTCACTTAAATGGTGGAGGGAAAGGTCTAAAATTATATGGGTTTATAGAATAATGAGATTCAAATTTTCATAAATGTAAACACACTAAACAAATAAAGACACATTTGATTTTCAAGAGATGCGAAAGTTTAAAAACAGCCTGGAAAATGCCACGCACAGAGGAAATAATGGTGACACATATACACCCTTCTTTTCTTTCTTTTTTTCTTCCCTGTCCAGACTTTATTTCGAGCAGGCATAGACTAATTATCCATACAGACTAATAATAAAAGCAACTATTTTCTTTCTTTTTTAAACATCCCGTTATCTATAAATGAAAACCAACTGGCTTCGCGCATTTCTTTCTAAACAAATCATAATTTATTACTCCCTGCTATCTTACTCAGTTGGTGTGGGGGATGGAAATGAAGATTTTTGGCGGGAAAGAATGAAAAGTGTCGTTTTAACTATTTTCCTTGCAGTTTTTTAATTTTTTCTGTCCATAAGAACCATCCTCGTGTCTTAACGAAACTATTTTTAAAAAATTAGCTGAATCGGTCGTGCCATTCTGTAGTTTTGCGATTAGCAACGCATTTCGAGTTCCATTTTTATTAATATAGATGTGAATAAATTTTGAATTTTTGATCCAAATAATTATACATTTGTCAATCCGAGATAGCGAATCGAAAAGTAAAACAGCCCCTCCCACCGCAATACGAAATTTTGATCATTGAAAGAAAATTAATTACATTTTTTTGCTTACCAATTCATAGCAACCATATTGAAAAAAAAAAGAAAATGTTTAAATGAAGGAACACTTATATATTTTATTTATTTCGTAAACTGAATTTTTCAAAACAAATATTTTAGAAATTAACTTTAACTAATCCATAATAATAATAATAATAATAAGCTAATTTATTTTTAATGTAAACTAGCAACTTTTGCTCCAAAATCAGAAGGATCCTGCATACTTAATTGTAATCAGAGATAGATAGTTGAAAAACATAACAACGATCGAAAATTCAAACTTAATGGCATAAAAACTCTTTTGAGCCGGCGTCATTGCACAGAGGTAGCGCGTCTTCCTCGTGCTGTTGGTGTCCCGAGCTCGAATCCCGATTCGGGCGTGGTTGATCTCCTGCGTTCTATCTGTGAGGCGTGTGGATGTACCCCCTCGTAAAAAGGGGCTATGCAAGCGAATGTAATGAGCGTGTAGCTAAAGACGTACTCTTGACCGTAGTTGGTGTTATTTGAAACAAGATATGTATATTTCGGTTTAAATCCACTGATGCATCAGCGGACTTGTCCATGGCAAGTGCCATTAGTAACAACAACAACAACTCTTTTGAATATGTAATCCATTTTTTTAAATCACAGTTCCTTCCTCTGTTCATCATCGCAGTAAAATTTGATTTTAGCAGCCTATTGTTTGACGCATAGCTCAAGCAAAATAGTAAATTATATTACTAATTAGTTAAAATATTTTGATTTTATCTTATATCTGTTTCTTATTGTCAAAACTCCATTTCTTAGTGCTCATGTATATAAAGACGAGTAAGGCATTCGTATTATTAAAGAACCTTTTCGACTAAGCGCATTAGGTCGAATAATTTTTTGTTGATGTTAGACAAGTTTTAAAACTGGTTTGATAAAAAATACAAATTAGGTGAATTATGAAAATATAAAATACAAGCGTTAAATGAAGTAAAACACAGCAATATAACATGAATGCAAACGTTTATTTATTTAAAATACACTCTATGACAAAAAAATCGACGCACCAAGGAGCAATCATCCGATTGCTTTGAAATTTCGTATGCATGAGTGTTTTGACCAGAAATGCAAATTATGAAATTTTGGTGTCCAATGAATGAATAGCTTGATCCCCAGTACATCGGAACTGCGTATCCAGCAGATGTTTATAAGGAGTAGTTTTTCAGCGGTTGTTAAAACTTTCGGTTTGATTGCGATTCAGATTACCTTTCGACAATTTAAAAAAAT
>JAOUZG010006886.1:8974-30297 GCA_026289955.1 Argiope argentata
TGGAGAATAAACATAAAATGAGTAAAGATCCCTGGGAACCTCGGGATCGGGACACCCGTACTCACCTATAGAAGGTGAGCCCCTGAGGGGTATGAAATGCTACATATAATTTAAATTAGAATTATATTTCGAAATTACATGCAAGTGATTTAATTCTTGAAAAAAAAAGATTTTTTCAGAGTATTTCCAATGTACTTTAGTATTCTAAAATGCGCTTTCAAAATATTAATTCTAAAGGCATGCGTATTACGCTCATCACTAAATTAATCAATCTTTGAATAAAATTATACAAATTGGCATAAATTCTTAAGAATTTTATTTAAAAAAATACATAAATTCTTACGAATGAAATGCTTAAATTCTTACGATTACGAATTTATCTCAATTAAAAGGATGTGTCCTGAATTCTTTTTAATTATTAAATGACAAACTTAATTAATAAATGAGATCAAATTTATCTAATAAATAAATTACTTTTTCCTATGTCAATCTCAATTTAAAATTATTTAAATCCATCATGACTGAAAAAACTCCTTTTCAAGCAATAATAAAATGTTAAAATTTTACATTTCATTCGAAAATAACACAGTAGAAATATATTTGGTACATTAAATGTGAATTTAAAATTTTCTTTATCAATGATACGAATTTTTTTGCCATATCATTTTCCAATTTTTTTTATTGAATTACAAATAAACCATGTAGCTGAAGCGAAAGTTCTATAACTAGCATGTCACTAAATAAGATACAAAAAGTTCAAGATCTTAATTTTCTTAAAGAATGAATTTTCTTGGTGATATATTCAAATGTATAAATAAAATTATACACGGTATAAATAATGTTGTGATAATTTCAACTTTTATTGCGAATAAATGTTAAAAATTTTATGTAATTTTAAGTAATAAAAATTCTGATTAAAATTATTGATAATTTTATCCCGAGATGTTTATTTCCAGTTCCAAATTATATGCGGATAAAATGTGTTCGCCCTAGGTCAAACATTTGGATCTGGAGATCGCCAAAACGAATATTCATCTTCTCTATCAGTAAGGATGTTCACTATTTTAGTAGAAATGGTGGTAAGAGACCTGCGTGCCTGACACCCTTGTTCAAACAAGTTTTTAAAAAATGAAAACGTGAGGCTAAAGTTTATTAAGAATGAACAATTTCAAATTACTTGAAATGTGGGTATTTCTGAATTTTTCTTACTCCTGTAAACAAACTGGATAAATAAACTAAAATCACCTATAGTGAGTGAGTGAGTGAGTGAGTGAGATTTTATGGCACAAAAACCAATTTTGGTTATGCTGCGCCAAACATATGGTATATATAAAGCACAAATGGTGAATTCCCCTCAGGGGCTCACCTACTATAGGTGAGTACGGGTGTCCCAACCCCGAGGTACCCAGGGATCTTTTCTTTTCCCAAGGGGTCTACTGTCTTTGGTAGACACGGGTGCCGCGCCCCCGGGTTTCTCTAGCGATCCTTCTCTTATTCTAACTTTTTAACTTCCATTTTTATATAAGTTGTAGTGCTATTTCATTTCTATTTATGTTGCCTTTTGTTGGAGTTTTGATTCATATATTAAACCCATGTGTTGGCCGTGCATGGCGACCCGTTAGGGGCAAAATGGGATCCTGGAGTCCCTTTGCGTTCTCTTTGGCCCACGCTGCTCCGTAAGTCGGGCGGCAGGAATGAGCCCGTTTCTGTCAATCGGCCGGTGGTGCGTTTTCTTTGGGAACGAGAAACCACTGCTTGAGGGTTAGGCCTGCAGTCTCTGTAGGTTTATATCCCGGTGCTACCCCTAGGGTAAGTACCGAGGCTGGAGAAAGCCAGAGCCGGCAACTGCCTTCCCTTGTTGGGCTCCATGGTGGGCGGGGGCGTACCGGGATGAACATCATATAAAAATTATGGGTTCCCGCACTTTTGGTCCCGACGGAGACATGCGTCCGTCAACCTCTCCTGCAAAGGAGTACCATGCGAATATAAAATTTTTTGTTGTTACTAGAAAAGACGGGTCCTTTGAAGCCGTATCAGCAATTTTAATATATAAAGCAATAAAAGCAAATGTTGGCGAAGTGAAATCCATAAAAAAATGTAAAAACGGCAACCTCTTGGTTGAAATCTCATCGCAAGAACAGGCTACGTCTATAATGAACTTGAAAAATATTGGCAACTATGACGTGATTGTTTCTGCTCACGCTAAACTTAATCAATCAAAAGGTGTAATATCAGAATCAGAGCTGCAAAATGATACAGAAGATGACATACTTGAGGAATTGAAGAATCAAAATGTTATTGAAGTAAAAAGAATCAAAATAAAAAGCGATGGGAAACTCATTCCAACAAAACATTTTATTCTTACTATTAATCTGCCAACTATCCCTAAATCCGTAAAAATAGCGTATTTCAACTGCTCTGTTCGACCTTATATTCCAAATCCTTTGCGCTGCTTTAAGTGCCAAAGGTTTGGTCACACAATTCAGGCTTGCCGTGGTACTCAAACATGTGCGCGATGTTCCGAGACTGGCCATGAGAGTCAAACATGTACAGAATCTCCTACCTGCATAAACTGTAAAAATAATCATCCAGCCTATTCTAAATCTTGTCCTCGATGGCAGCAGGAAAAAGAAATCCAAACAATCAAAACCAAACAAAACATATCTTTTAAAGAGGCCAGAAAAATGGTAATAGAACGTACCCCTAGAATTGGTATATCTTACTCGACAGTAGCGAAAAGAGTGATGGTTTCCGCATCTACACAAACACAACAGCAAACTCATGAACCAGACCCTTTGCCGACATCTATGCCAACTAAATCTGTTTCTGTAAGTCCCAGAAACATATCTACAGTAGACAATAAAAAACAAAATCAATCAAGTCCTTCGAAATTAAACAGCGAACGAAGATCATCCTCTTCCAGCAGTTTAAATCCAACTACATCAAGCATATCAACTGCCAAATCTGATAAAAAGGAACCGCCAAAGAAACTCCCGAAAAACGTAAAAGAAACAAAAGCTATGAGGAAAGCTAGAATACAATTCCAGAAGAAAAACCTAGATGATAAAATAAAAGACTCAATAAAAAAGCGCTCGATATCAAAGCAAGAATTATTAAAACAATCAAAGTATGATGGCGACCATGATGAAAAATTTGATATCAAGATTCATCCATCTGAAGATGATGCAATGTCTACAAGCGGGGAGGAAAGTTCAGTTACTTAAAGCAAAAACACGGCAAATAATATTCTTTGTTGGAATTGCCAAGGTTTTCATTCTCATTTTCAAGATTTAAAAAGTATTTTAAACAAATACCAGCCCGCTTGCCTTGGTTTGCAAGAAACATTTCTTAAACCGGACATATCTGCTAAAATCAAATATTATAACATAGTTAGAAAAGATTACACACAAGGGTCTAGAGCTTCGGGTGGTGTAGCTCTTTTAATTTCCCATGCTTTCCCATTCAGAGAAGTGCCTTTAAATACCGGTATTCAATCAGTGGCGGTTCAGCTTCATATTGGTTCCTTGGTAACAGTTTGTTGTATTTACTTGCCCCCGAAAGAGAACATAGCACAGAATGAATTAAACAATTTAATAAATCAACTTCCTCAACCTTTTATTCTAATGGGAGACTTTAATGGGCACAACCCTATTTGGGGAAGTATAGACTTGAATCTAAAAGGACAGCAAGTAGAAGCTTTGATGGAAGATCATGATCTCTGTTTACTGAATGATAAAACTTATACATTTTTTCATATACCAAGCCGCACGTTCCATACATTAGATCTAGTTTTATGTTCGCCACCTTTAGCCATTAAGTGGGTTTTTAGAGTTTCAGAGGACCTTTTTAATAGTGATCATTTCCCCATTATTTTATCATATAAAGATAATGATGTCATGTATCTTGAAAAACCTAGAAGATACATTTTTAATAAAGCAAACTGGACTGTCTTTTCACAAATGGCTGTTATTACACAAGATATGGTGGAAAATGAAAATATAGACGATGTTGTCCAAGTCTTAACGGACACAATTCTGGCAGCAGCTGATACGGCAATTCCAAAGTCTTCTGGGAAGATTCCAAAACTTTGGAGGCCATGGTGGAACAACGACTGCAAAAATGCTGAGAAGAAACAAGCCAAAGCCTGGAATAAATTTAGACGTTATCCTACTACGGACAATTTTATTGCTTTTAAACAAGCTAAAGCATATTCTAGATTAATTAGACGGAAAAGTCAGAGAAATTCGTGGATAACCTTTGTTAATTCTATTAAGGGACAGATTAGCTCGAAGCTTTTATGGGACAAAGTCAGGAAGATGTCTGGCTTCTTTAAAAATGGATTTCCTTTAACATTTTTAGATTCAAATGGACAACTCATTACAGACATTAAGGAAATGGCTAATACACTGGGTGAAGCCTTCTCTAAAGTATCTAGTACAGCAGCTAACCACCAGGATTTTATATCTTATAAATTAGACGAAGAAAAAAAATGTTTAGATTTTAATACAAATTCTAACGAAGAATATAATTCTGACTTCAGTTTTATAGAACTGAAAAGAGCACTTCAAAAATCTCGGGCTACTTCACCTGGACCGGATAATATCCATCTGAATATGATCAATAATCTTAGTGACCCATCTTTAAAAAATATCCTGCGACTATTTAATAAAATCTGGCATAAAAAATGTTTTCCTAACTCATGGAGAAGAGCAATTGTAATTCCGATCGTTAAACCAGGGGAAAATGCCAAAGATCCAAACAATTACAGGCCCATTGCACTTACTTGTTGCTTATGCAAACTTTTGGAGAGAATGGTAAATAGTCGATTAATATATATATTAGAAAGAAAGAAGTGGTTATCTCCTTTTCAGAGCGGTTTTCGTAGTGGCAGGAGTACTTTGGACAACCTCCTACAACTAGAAACAGCAATCAGAGAAGCTTTTGTAAGCAAAAAACATTTAGTTTCGATAATGTTTGACATGGAGAAAGCCTACGATAGAACTTGGAGGTATGGTATATTGCGGGACATATATAGAATCGGTCTTCGTGGGAATTTGCCATTCTTTATTGAAAACTTTTTAAAGACCAGAAACTTTCAGGTTCGTTTGGGCAATATTTTATCTGACCATTTCCTTCAAGACGAAGGCGTTCCTCAGGGGAGCGTCCTGAGCGTAATTTTATTTATCATAAAAATCAATAATATTATAAATACTCTTCCGGCTGGCGTAAATGGCTCATTATACGTTGACGACTTCCAGATATATTGTTCAAGTGAAGACATGGGTTTCATAAGGGAGAAACTTCAAGAAGCGATTAATAATATTTGCAAATGGGGAAAAGTTAATGGTTTTAATATCTCTTCTCATAAATCTGCTGCAATTCACTTTTGCAGAAGACGTGGTTTGCACCCAGATCCAAAACTCAGATTAAATAACCAACTACTTCCTTTTGTATCTGAAATAAAGTTTTTAGGCATAATATTTGATTCCAAACTTACATTTAAGCCACACATTGGCTACCTGAGAAGGAAATGCACGCTTTCCATGAATATAATGAAGATACTCTCCAACTTATGGTACGGGGCAGAAAGCGGCTGCTTACTCAAGATCTATAGAGCATTAATACGTTCAAAACTTGATTATGGCAGTGCTGTATATGGATCTGCCGCAAAATCCACTTTACGACCTCTCGATACTATACACAATCAGAGTCTTCGACTATCAATAGGTGCATTTAGAACTTCTCCAGTTTTGAGTTTGTATATCATTTGCAATGAGCCCTCTTTAGAACATCGTCGAAACATGTTAGCTCTTAATTTGTTTTTAAAAATAAAAAGTGATGATTCTCATCCATTACATTATAAAGTCATAAACCCTATCTATAGCTCGTTATTCGCATTGAGATCATCATTCATTCCAACTTTTGGTTTCAGGATCGGGCAAATTCTCAGAGATCTAGATATAACAGACTTCCCAGTTCTTAATAAATCGGACGAAATTCCCCCGTGGAAAAATACAACTATAAGTTTTATTGATACGTTTGAAAAATGGCATAAATCAACAACATTAAATTTGATTTATCAGTCCATGTTTAAGGCTCACAGACAAAATTTTTTTACTTATGAAGCCATTTTTACTGATGGATCCAAGGCTGGTGACCATGTAGGTGCGGCTGTAATGCTTAGGCATGAGATTTTCTCAGAAAGCTTACACAAGTTTTGCACCGTTTTCACATCGGAAATATATGCCATATATAGGGCTTTGATAAAAATAGCAGAAAAGAATTTTAAAAGAAATATTTTGTATACAGACTCCAAAAGCGCAATTGAAGCTCTCAAAAACGTCTCTCCAACAAGTCATCCAATAGTGATTAAATGCATGGAATATTATCTCTACTTGTCAGAAAAAGGCATACAGATTATATTTTGTTGGATTCCTGGACACTCAGGAATTAAGGGAAATGAAATAGTTGATAAGGCTGCAAGAAGTTGTGCAGCGATAATTGAAAATTTTGTTCCTAAAAGTGATGCTTTACAGGCTATCAAAAATCAATTAGAGAAAAAATGGCAAAGTATTTGGGACCAGCAAGACAAAAATAAGCTACATGAAGTTCAACCTTTGGTAAGATCTACAAAAAATATTTTAAGCCGAAGACAAGAAATTCTATTAAATCGTCTTAAAATTGGACATACCAGACTAACGCACAAATATCTTCTATATTCTGAACCAGCACCTACATGCTCCTTTTGTCATTGCCATCTAACCATTAAACATATTCTGGTGCAATGCCCTACTTTTAGTACATTTAGACGAAACCAGTTTGGTGAGAATAATATTGAATTAAAAGACTTGCTGGGAGATAATCCCCACCCAAATTTGTTCTTGTTTTTAAATGACATTGGTATTTCTAAGCTAATTTGAGTTTTTCTTTTTATTTCAGTTTTGTTTTTGAATTAACGGAGTTTTTAAAACATTATGCATTAAGATAAGTCATGTGGTTGGCGCAGCGCGGCCAAATATGGCTTTTGCGCCATTAAACGAAACCAAACCAAACCAAACCAAATGGTGAATTAAAATTGAAATGAATTTACAAAAAAAAGGCAAATGATTTAAATGTGACTCACTTCTAAAACAAAGCAACAATGAAAGATTAACAAATATTATTTATCTAAAATACACGATAAAAATAATCGATAATTAGTAAAAGATTGTAAAATGTGTAATGTTCTCGCGACAAATACCAATGTTATATGCTACAGTTAAAATGCTATAATATAACCTGTTACTGTTAGCTTTTTTTCTTGTAACGGTGCTTATTGTATTTCTTTTTAAAGGCTGGGTAAAAGCGTGGATGAATGGTTGCCCGATTGATTAATGGCTGATGTCTATAGTCATTCATCATGTCTTCGTCTATGGTTTCCTCAGGATCATAATCAATAAAATCCCCGGATTCTGCATCATCAGGAAGTAAATTTTTAGGCAATATGGATTCTCTCAGTGAATTGCTTGAACATGGTAATTCGGTTATGTCTTGAACAAATGAGTTGTTTGAATCTCTAAATGTAGAAACATCATTTTTATTCGAATCAATGCTGCTATATTGCTTAGCTTTTTTCTTTTTTGGAGGCCGTGTGACATTACAAATTTTATCATCAGTGAGCGTGGAAACAGATATCTTAGATGCACAAAACAGGCTGGTGAAACTTAAATCAGTTTGTACAGATTTTTCAGCTGTATCCAAGGATTTTCTTTGCCGCACTATCTCTGCAAATGAAGGAACAGAAGATGGCTGACACAATTTTCTTGCTTCTGCATACGAAATATTTTTTAGCGATTTTAGCTTCTGGATCTGTTTTTCTTGTTGCCATGTTGAACAAGCCTTTGAATTTGATTCATGCGGCTGTGCGCAATTTGCACACTTCGGCTCCAAGTGACAGTCAGTAGAAGAATGTCCAACTGATGCACATCTAGAGCACACAAGATTTCCACGACAGGCAACTTTTGAATGTCCAAACCGTTGACATTTATAGCATCTAATCGGGTTGGGGATAAAAGGTCGTACACGACAATATAAGTAACCTGCTTTAACTGATTTCGGTAGTTCAGTTTTATTGAACGTTAAGATTATGTTATTAGTAGGTTGCAAATCTGAATCTTTCTTCACAAAAATACGGCGGACATAAATAACGCCTTGATCGGAAAAACCTTCTAATATATCCGATTCCGAAGTGTTAAACAATTCAGGCTCAGAGATAATACCTCGAACAGAATTAAGAGTTTTGTGGGGGGTTACAGATATTGGAATATCAAGTAAATTTTTAGCTAAAAGAAAAGATTTAGTTTGAGTCGAAGACAAAGTTTCGATCAAAAAATCACAGGATTTTAATTTCTTAATTGACTTTGGTTCACCACCAATGCCTGTAATTCCTTTATAGATTGCAAAAGGTGAAAGAGAAGAAATGTTTCCTGATTTTTCCAAGGACAAGATAAGAAATCTAACGAATTTACTGATACAGTCTATGTTTCTCTCCGATTTAAAATCCTCACCACCAGAAAAAAATTGACGAGACCCCATGCAAAGAAAAGACAAAATTCGGACCCTGATGGCACCGCCCACCACGGAGCCCAACTAGGGAAGGCAGTCACCGGCTCTGGACATTCCCAGCCTCGGCACTTACCTTGATGCTAACCAAGGCCTATACGCTCAGAGCCACCTCCAGGAACGTTGACCACCTTTAACGCCAAGCCCCAGAGAATGACCCTTTCGCTTAATCCCTAGCAAATCAACCAAATGGTTAAGTTACCAGCCGAATTGATGCACTGGGGACCAACAGTACACCACCCGTCAAATGGGTTGCCACGCACGGCCAACACGTGGGGTTTTTGGCTGTCCATGAAGAGCAAGAAGCAAACAGAGCGGCAACAGCTTCTCATGGAGAGCTCCCTCACTTGCCGTCGAGGGAAAGAAGGATCAAGCAGACAGCAGTAGGTGAAGAGGAGAATACATAATAAAGGGAGGAAAGATCCCTGGGTACCTCGGGATTGGGACACCCGTACCCACCTATAGTAGGTGAGCCCCTGAGGGGATCACCTCTAGTGAACTCAAATTTTGCTAAACAAGAGAAGAAGGTAATCTAAATGCCAGTTGCACGCATTAATTTTTTTAATGTTAAGATATGAAATAAATTTAGACCCAGGAGTTAAAAAAATTAGAATTTAAAACACAAAGTATAATTATTTGACTTTAATTAAATTAACTTAAAAATATTATAACTTTTAACTCATTCATTCATTTACTTTCACGAACATTAAAATTTGCGTATTAACTTACTCAATATTAAACGTATATAAAAATGTCACTTAACATTGTGTTTAACATTCATAAAAGTGCGTGTTGTATACATGAGACTGTACAGTGAAATAAGATTAATATTTCGATTAAAAATATAACCTATAAAAACTGCGCTTATTTTAACTTTGGAAATATTATTAAAAACTAGAGAAAAATATAAAAACAATATCTCTACAATGCTTAAATTTCTGTTTGTATTCGTCAAGGAATGTGAAATTCCATAAACAAAAAAAAAAATTGCAAATTAAATAAATTATCAATTTTTATATATAAATTATTACGTTATAAAAAATATGATTTAATATAATGAATGTAAAACTTATCATTCTAAAAAAACTCACTTTAATTTATGGATTTTATATAAATAAAATATCTCCCCGTTTTTAATTACACTTATCAATGAAAACAAAAAAAAATCATTCAAAGACGAAAAGTCTCGCTCGTTAAATAAATTTCTGCATATAATTTCAGTGTCTTATTTTTTTAAAAAAATAAGATGCGTAAGCAATCTTAATTCGAAAATCCTTAAATGAAAGTACGTTATAAAAGAGAAAAATGTCAAATTTTTATTTTATATTTATTTTTTTAGATTGACAGTTATTTCACCCAAAAAAGTTTTAAAATCTTATGGATGAATTTATTAATTACAATACTCATATATGTTCATTCCGGGAATATATTTTCATACGTTCAATTTTATTCCTTTTATTTAAAACTTAATGTGGATTCGCATTTATTCTCAAAATCTCAAAAGTAAGGTTGAGAATGTAAACAAAATTTTAAAATGCTTAAAAGAACGCGATTAGGAAGACAGCATTCCTATCGTCCACTGATAACAATTGGCTTCTCCTTATCTCGCATTTCTTTCTCATTATCTCGCAGCTTGAGTTTGGGGGAAGCGAAAAACTTGACCCGTGAAAGTACGGGCAGTGACAGTTTTAAGGGGATTTAAATTTCCGTCAATTCACGGGTTTAACGCTTTGAAGGGAGAAGAGATTCCGTCTATTTACGGGGTTGACGCTTGGATGGTTAATATTTGCTGCGCTTGTTTCCGAGATGAGACCTCTACCAGTAAGTCGCCAGATCTCATCTTTTTAATAGATGAAACTTCACCGACTGTTGCCTGTATAGCCTTTTGGGCAAGAAAGGGAGAAACAGTTTCAAAAGTTTCCTTTTGTTCCGAAACACGTTTTACAATAAAAAAAGAATCAAATTGTTCTTGAAGATAAAAAGACAAAGATTGTTTGTGGTGTCCACTGAAGGGACCCCTAGTTGAAGCGCCCATACGATATAATTCATGATTCGGTCCCGACGGCACCACCCACCACGGAGCCCAACAAGGGATGGCAGCCACCGGCTCTAGATATTCCCAGCCTCGGCGCTTACAATAGTGCTAATCGGTACCTATACGCTGGGAGTTACCCCCGGGGACAGTGTCCACCCTTTACGCCAAGCCCAAGGAGTAACCCCTTCGCTTGATCCCTAGCAGACTAACCACTCATGTGGTTAGGTACCGGCCGATTGATACACCGGGGACCACAGTGCACCTCCCGTCTAATGGGTCGCCAAGCACGGCCAACACGTGGGGTTTTTGCCTGTCCATGAGAAGCAAGAAGCAAACAGAGTGGCGACAGCTTCTCATGGAGAGCTCCCTCGCTTGCCGTCGAGGGAAAGAAGAAAAAGCAGACAGTAGAAGGTGAAGGGGAGAATAAACATAAAATGGAGTACAGATCCCTGGGAACCTCGGGATTGGGACACCCATACCCACCTAAAGAAGGTGAGCCCCTGAGCGGAAAATCGTTTTGTGAGAACTGTTCCTGTAGTAATTGCATAAAGCTTGCTCCAAAACCTGAAAATTCTGGGAAAATCCAGATTCCGATACAGAACATTCTACAACTGATTATGAAACTTCTCAAATAGATAAAACAAAGTCAAAACCAAAACGGAAATCTCAAAAGTCACTGAAACTGCAGCTTGCAAAACGCGGTCTGTCTCATAAGGAACTAAATATAAAATAAAAAAAAATACAAATCAAAAAATTCAGTCGCTTTAGGGTTAGCGACGCAGGGTCTTGTCAATAAGGACTTGACTTCTGTTTTTGGGGACACATCAAATATTAACCCAGACATAAAACTGCATCCTTCTGATGAGGATGATGACCTGGAGATGAGTTGCGAAATCCAGGCAACTCCAACTGTTTCTTATCTTTCCTCCACAAGACTCTCTTAATGGGTACCTTCCTTTCTTGGAATTGTCGCGGCCTTCGTTCTAAACTTCATGACACCAAGACCATTTTTAACACTTTTCATCCTGTTTGTTTTGGTCTTCAGGAAACTTTTATGACACCTAATATACCATTAAAATTGCGTGGCTACAATTGTATTCGGAAAGGTTGGTTGATTTGTTTTTTCTGGCACAAAAGCCACTCCTGGCCATGCTGCGCCAATCAGATGGTAACAATAGTTCAATATTATTTAAAAGTATTTAGTAGAAAGATTTTTTTTAAATATTAAAGACTAGAGAGATTAAAAATTCAAAACACACACCAAAGCTTTAAGAATATCATTTAATAAAGAAACGACAAAAGAAAAGTCCAATAAAAAGATTTCAATTTGACAAAAAAAACACAACCTAAATAAAATGCAACAAACCAGTGGCATTTAAAAATATGAGAGTGAGGTTTTTCACCCACGAGTTCATTCATGTTTATAGACAATGAATTTAAAAAAAAGCGAAGACGATGATTAGTAAAAACAGGGCAATCAGTTGAAACATGACGCACACTTAATGTTGTATTGCATGTCGTACATGGTTCCCCAAATAAAAGATGTTTATGACTAAAGCAGGCATGACCAATGCGGAGCCGAGTTAGTTTTACATCAAGCCTACGCAATGGGTTGGTAGGCCATATGCGAATCATTGGTTGGAGAGTGTAAAGCTTGTTAGAAATCTGCTGATCCCAAGATCGTTGCCACAACTTGTGAACGTGCCGAGCAAAATATGTCTTTGCATCTCCATGCGGAAGTGCTCGCTCATGGAAAGAGCCTGACGACTTTGCTGCAGCATCTGCCATTTCATTGCCAGGTACTCCGACATGGCTTGGAACCCAGCAGAATAGAATTTTAAACCTTTTGTTTTCAAGGGACTGAAGAAAAACCTGGATTTCGATAGCAACCGGATGCATTGAGTAACAGAAATTTGAAAGAGATTCCAAAGCACTCCTGCTGTCAGTGTATATACAAAAGGATCGTGCGCAAGAGGTCGAAATTAATTGAAGAGCGTATATTATTGCAACCAGTTCAGCAGATAAAACAGAGAATGATGTGGGCAAACTGTAGTTATTTGTCTGAGTAGGTAAAACAACTCCACAACCTACATGGGTATTGGATTTTGATCCATCTGTAAATACTTCTACGTAAGAATTATATCGGCCTTAAAAATTTGCTGGAAGATAATATTGTATTCGGAAAGATGCAGACACTGGGGTGCATAGCTCTGGAGGTGTCTGTATATTCACATCCAACTTATATCCGAGCACACCTCTTATTTTACATACTTCTTTGCAGGCTGTGGCTGTACAGGTGCACATACAAAAACTGATTACAGTCTGCTGCATCTATTTGCCACCTCATGAAGTCATCAATCAACAGGCACTTAATAGTTTGTTGGACCAGCTTCAATCGCCTTTACTGATAATAGGGAACTTCAATGCTCATAGCTCTATGTGGGGTTCGAGTTACACAAATTCTCGTGGGCGGCAGATCGAACAGTTTTTAACTAATAACTGTCTCTGTCTGCTCAATAATGAAGAAAAAACATATTTTCACGAACCCACACGTTCCTTCCACAGTATTGATTTGGCCATATGTTCTCCCGAACTACTGCCACTGTTAAACTTAGCCGTTGGTGAAGATCTCTACAACAGCGATCATTATCCCTTAATAATTTCCCAAGCTGATAGAAGTAATGTGGCACCTCTTATTCCACGTTTCCTATTCCAGCGGGTGGATTGGACCACTTTCACGCGGCTGGCAGAAATTACTGAGACTATGGTTAATACTGACGATATTACGGAGGCAGTGCAAAACGTTATAGATTGCCTTGTAGATGCTACTAATAACACCATCCCAAAACGTTCCCCACGTTTACGAAAATTTCGAAGACCGTGGTGGAATGAAGCATGTCGTGAAAGTTACAAAGAACAAAAGAAAAGATGGAACATTTTTCGAAGATACCCTTCAAAAGAGAATCTTATTGCTTTTAAATTAGCCAAAGCCAATGCTCGGCGGTTTCGCCGACAAAGTCAGAGAGAATCACTGATTCACTTCACCTCATCAATTACATCTTCTATTTCCAGCAAATTACTTTGGAGGAAGGTGAAAGCTGCAAATGGAGTCTATAAAGATTCTTCTCTACCTGTATTAAAAGTAGGAAATGTAATGATTTCCCATCCCTTAGACGTTGCTAATGCTCTCGGAGAGGCATTCTCACAAGTTTCTGCTGCTGAGTCATACCAGCCTGCATTCGTGGCGATTGGTTGAGTGGTTGGTTGAGTGAGGTTTATTGGCGCAAGAGCCATATTAGGCTATACTGCGCCAATCAAATGGTAAAAGATAAAAAAACACTCGTTTGTTTAATTAACACAGATATATTATGGAAAAATAGTGTAAATATGATTTAAAAAAATTATTACAGTGAAACTTTAGAACTATGTGCCATAAAAATTTGAAATAATGAGACATGAGCTTAAAAGGAATGTTCAACAAAACCAGAAAAGTAAATATTCTATATACAAGTAAAAAATCCAATAGCATTTAAAAATTTAAAAACATTTCGGTGGTATTTCTCGCCCACCAAATCTTGTAATGTTGGAGGCGAGGTAAAAAAACGAGTACGATAACGATTAAATACAAGGCATTCAATCATGATATGAAAAACAGTAAATTGTACTTGACAATTGTTGCACATGGGCGCATTCTCCCCAAATATCAGATGTTTATGAGTGAAGCGCGTATGCCCTATACGGAGACAAGTCAATTTAACATCCATCTCACGTATAGGGTGAACAGGCCAATAGAAAATATCCGTTTTTATAAAATGTAATTTATTTTGGGTCTGCAGATCCCATGAATTTTGCCATTTAAAACAGATGTAACGATAGATGGACCTTTTAATATCGCAAAAGGGTATTCCTATGCTTAAAAAAGTAGTTGCAGTTTTTGCAGCCAAGTCTGCCTTCTCATTTCCCGAGATGCCGACATGACTCGGTACCCAGCAGAAAATTATTTCAAACCCATCGTTTTTTATTAATTGCAAGGTGAATAAAATTTTAATGGCAAATGGATGCATCCGATTTTGGTAGTGTGAAATTGTCTTCAATGCACTCATGCTATCGGTATAGAGAACAAATTTACGCTGAGTAGAGGTTGAAATTTTCTGAAGAGCAAAGAAAATTGCCACTAACTCAGCAGTAAAAACAGAACAACAATTGTGAAGACGGTGGCTCAGTGTTTCAGATGGAAGAATGATTCCGCAACCAACATAATCATCTGATTTAGAGCCATCCGTAAAAATGGGCACAAAAGACGAATACCGAAATCGGTGGTACAAAAATAGCTGTTGGAAAAGACAAGGATCAGTTAATTTGTCGAATCCCGTAAAAGGATTCAAGAACGAAAACTGTGGGATGTCCCAGGGAGGGAAACAATGAGGGTTGGTTGCTTTAACGCGTAAAGTGTTAAGGTCCGAGTCAGGCAGAAGCAATCGGGCTCTCTCACAAAAAGGAAGGATGTGAGAGGGGCGGGCATTATAAAGTCGACGAAGACCAACTGGTAATGAAATTTCATTCAGTGGATGCTTCAGCACGGATTTTGTGCGGAAATGAAATAAGGCAGACAGTTTTTTCTGTCTTAAAGAGAGAGGTATCTGGTGACATATAACATACAGGCTTTCAACTGGGGAGGTACGGAACGCACCAGAGCAAATGCGCAAAGCAGAATGATGGACCGTAACCAGCCGCTTCAAGGCAGATAAACAAGCAGAACCATACACCATACACCCGTAATCAATTCTGTAGAGAACTATTGCCTGATAAATTCGTAGAAGGGAGGTACGATCGGCGCCCCAAGATGTTCTGGACAGCACTTTCAAGATGTTTAACGCCTTCTCACACTTTCTCCTGAGTTGTAAAACATGTGGGTAGGTAGGTAGGGATTTTTTGGCGCAAGAGCCATATTTGGCCAAACTGCGCCATGCATATGGTTGAAAGTTAAAATCACTGCTAAAAGTTCAAGCAGTTTCAAAAATAGTTCCCTAAAAACATGGTAAAAGTAGAAAGTGGTTATTTAAAATACAAGTAAAAATGCACAAAAAGAAATGGAGTAATCAAATGTATGGAAAAAAACCAATAGCTTTTAAATAACTAAAAAGACTTGGATGGTGTATCTCATCCATCATGTCACGCATGGTAAAAGATGAGCAATTAAAAAATTTCTGACGGTGGGAATCAAAAGAAGGACATTCTATAAGAATATGTTTAACAGTAAAATTACTTTTACAGGTGGGACATACGGGAGCCCTTTCACCAAAAATTAAGTGCTTATGGGTGAAACGTGTATGTCCTATACGGAGGCGAGTTAGTTTGACATCAAATTCTCGTACAGGAAGAGCAGGCCATAATCCAATGAAAGGTTTGATCGAATGCAATTTATTAGATACCTGGAGATCCCAATTTGACTGCCAAGTAGAAAAAATGTGTTTAACTAGCGCATTTTTTGCATCGGCATATGCCAATTCATGTGATAAAAGAGAAAAAGCAGACTTTGCTGCATAATCAGCCGCTTCATTACCATAAATTCCCACATGACTCGGAACAAAGCTTAGCATTATTTTAAATCCATTTCTCTTGAGAGAACGCAAAGCAATGAGAATTTCTAAAGCAGATGGATGCAGTCGATTGTTATAGTGGCTTAGTGCTTCCAAAGCACTCATGCTATCAGTGTATATAATGAAACTGCGTTGACTGGTAGATGAAATCTCCTTAAGCGCATAAAGAATTGCCAACAACTCAGCAGTAAATATAGAACAATAATTGTGCAGACGATAGCTCAACGTCTTAGATGGAAGTATAATACCACAACCAACATATCCATCCGACTTCGAGCCATCAGTATATATTGGTCTGAAAGCTGAATATTCCTGACGATGATACAGAAATAACTGTTTGAAAACTACTGGCGCTGTTGTGGATTTATCAAATCCAACAAAGGGGTTCAAAAATGTAATTTGTGGTGTATCCCAGGGAGGAAAGGACGACAAATCAACCGAATTAATAGAAAACATAGCAAGTTCAGTCTCGTTCAAAAGTACCTTGACTCTTTCAGTAAATGGGGTAATGTGAGAAGTGCGAGCAGCATATAGTCGACGAAGACTAACTGCAAGTTTCATTTGGCTTATGGGATGGTTCGGAACAGAAAGTGCTCTTAAAAAATATAAAGATGACACTTTTTCACGCCTTAGATGCAGCGGTAGCTGGTGATTTATATTGTAAAGACTTTCTGTGGGTGAAGTACGAAAGGCTCCAGAACATATTCGCAAGGCAGAATGGTGGATGGTGTCCAATCTTCGCAAAACAGATGAGCGGGCGGAACCATACACCATACACCCATAATCTAACCGAGAGAGAATGACTGCTTCGTAAATACGGAGGAGAGATGTTCTATCTGCTCCCCAAGATGTTTTGGAGAGAACTTTTATGATATTTAACGCTTTTTCACATTTTTTCCGCAAATATAAAGTATGGGGGAGAAAGGTGAGTTTCTGGTCAAAGATGACTCCTAAGAAACGTATTTCAGGCACTACTGGAATAGGGATATTACGAACATGTACATTTGGATCTAAATGAATGCCCCGTTTCCTACAAAAGTGGACACACCTACTCTTTTCAGGAGAAATGGTATATCCATTATCATCACACCAAACTACCAGCTTATTAATAGCATTTTGCAACTGTCGTTCTATTAAAGACATGTTACTTCCTTCGCAGGAGATTTGCAAATCGTCAACATAGAGACTTCCATGAACAGAAGATGGTAAATGATTAAGAATTTGACTAAAATGAATGATAAAAAGGGTAACACTGAGGACGCTTCCCTGTGGAACGCCCTCAGACTGGCTAAAATAATTAGAATAAAATGTTCCCATGCGAACTCGAAAAATTCTGCGAGATAAAAAGTTCTTTAAATATATGGACATGTTTCCTCTAAAACCAAGGTTAAAAAGCGTAGATAGTATGCCATAGCGCCATGCTCGATCGTATGCCTTTTCGACGTCGAAGAAAACGGATACAAGATGATTCCTCCGAACAAAAGCATTACGAATATGGGTGTCTAGGAGGATCATATTATCAAATGTTGATCGTCCTTTACGGAAACCGCTTTGCAATAGGGGAATGAGACCTTGTTTCTCTAGTTCATATACGAGCCGGCCGTTGACCATACGCTCTAAGGTTTTGCACAAGCAGCTAGTCAAGGCTATGGGCCTGTAATTCAAAGGGTTTGATGAATCTTTATTTGGTTTTAGAATAGGAATTACAATTGCTTCATACCATTGTAAAGGGTACTTCTGCTCAATCCAGATTCTGTTAAATAATTTCAACAGATTAGAAAGGGAAGTAGTGCTCAAATGGCGAAGCATGTTGTAAGTGATTCCATCTGGTCCGGGACTGGTATCATGTGTTCGAGACAAAGCTGATTTTAACTCAAACATACTGAACTCGCAATTATAAGAAAAACTTCTATTGGTATTACATTTCAAATGCATTTGTTCCGCGCGGCGTTTAATTGCCATAAACGTAGGCCTATAAGAATTTGAAGCGGAAACTTCTTCAAAAGTTTGTCCAAGAATATTGACTATGTCTAATGGAGCAGTATGTTTAGTACTTCCTTTATTTATAATAGGAATTTGAAACTCTCGATAGATTCCATTAGCAATCTTGACTTTGTTCCACAATTGCTTAGAGGATGTTAATGAAGTAATAGAAGAAACAAAATTAATCCATGACTCCCTCTGGCTACGACGACGAATGCGACGAGCAATGGCCTTGGCACGCTTAAACGCAACAAGATTTTCGGTCGTTGGATATCTTCTAAAAATATTCCACATTTTCTTTTCCCTCCGTCGACTGTCGCGACATGACTCATTCCACCACGGCCTACGAAATTTTCGTGAGCGGGGAGAACTTTTTGGAATGGAATTATTAGCGGCATTTAGAATTGTGTCAATGACATATTGTACTGCTTCAGTTACGTCTGCAGTGTTGACCATGTTGTCAGTGATATTGGCGAATTGCGAGAATAAATTCCAATCTGCTCGCTGGAACAAAAATCGGGTAGGACAAGAAGTCACACCACCACTGTCAGCATGAGAGACTATTAGGGGAAAGTGATCGCTGTGGTACAAATCTTCTCCAACTGTCAAATTCAATAGAGGTAACAATTGAGGAGAACAAAGAGTCAGATCGACACTATGGAAGGTACGTGTGGGTTCATGAAAATGCGTTTTTTCATAATTATTGAGCAGACAGAGACAGTTATTAGAAATAAATTGTTCTATCTGTCGCCCACGAACATTTGTACTGTCAGAACCCCATAAAGTACTGTGTCCGTTGAAGTCACCGATTATTAGAAAAGGCGAAGGGAGCTGATCAACCAGACTATCTAGATCCTGTTGGGAAACACTGTCATGGGGTGGTAGATAGATACAACAGACCGTGACCAAGGTTCGAGAGTGAACTTGAACAGCCACAGCCTGAAGAGGAGTCTGTAGAGACAGAGGTGTGCTAGGATATGAATTAGAAGTCAAGATACAGACACCACCGGAATGATTTGCTTCAGTGTTCCTGTCTTTACGAACGCAATTATAACCGCGCAATTTAATATAATTATCAGGCTTCAAAAAAGTTTCCTGAAGACAGAGACAAACAAGATGATATTTGTTGATAATGGACTTAATGTCTTGCAATTTAGACCGAAGGCCACGACAATTCCAAGAGAGAAAAGTGGCCATTAAGATAAATGTACTGTTGAAGAGTTAGTAGAAACATGTGGTGGAGCTGGAGGAATTTCACAACTCATATGCAAGTCTTCATCCTCATCGGAGGGATGGAGGGAAAGGTGGTCAGGACTTTTGGGCAAGCCACCAAATATGGATGACAAGTCCTTGTGAACTATACCCTTCGTCGCAAGTCCTAAAGCGACGGAATTTTTAGATGCCGATTTTTTTAATTTTAAAGGCAATTCTTGTTGCGGAATACCACGTTTAGCTAGCTTCAATGTCAACGAGTTTTGCAATTTTTTCTTCGGTTTCTTTTTTGTTGTTTTTTGAGATCTGTCAATGGTACTATTGTTGGAATGGTCAGAATCAGAATTCACAATGTTTTCAGGTGGCTTTGAATTGGCATGAAATTTAACAGTTATTACAGGTACAGTTGGCGCAAAAGATGTTCTGAATAAACGAAGCGTAGCTTTTACCAGGAATAGGAGTTTGTGATTGTACTCTACGCCTGGCTTCTGGATAGGAGAGATCTTCTTTTATTTTGATAGTGACTATTTGTTTTTCAAGCTGCCAGCTTGGGCAAGATCTAGAAAAGGAAGGGTGATCGCCTTTACAGTTCACACACTTTTCTAGTGCGGAACATTCTTGACTATCATGCCCTTTTTCTGCACAGCGGGCACATGTTAGTGTACCTCGGCAATTTGCTTTAGAATGGCCAAAGCGCTGGCACTGAAAGCATCTGAGTGGGTTTGGAATATACTGCCTCACTGGGCGTCGTATGTAACCAGCATAAACAAATTCTGATAAATTGGGTGTCTGAAACGTTAAGATATGATGTTTTGTTTCAAGGAGTTGTCCATTACGCCGGACAGTTATGCGGCGGACATCTATAACTCCTTGAGGCTTCATTTCGGATTTTATTACTTCTATAGGGACATTTAAGAGCTCCCCGCAGGTAATGACACCTTTGGAGGTATTCAATGACTGATGAGGACTTACCGTGATTAATATATTTCCTAAAGCTTTTAATTTTGAAATCTGCTGGGCTTGCTTGCGAGAATTTACCTCAACAAGCAAGTCACCAGAACGCATTTTACGAATGGATTTAACATCACCAACTGTAGCTGATACAGCCTTCTGCACAAGGAAGGGAGAGACAGTTTCAAATGTTTCATTATTGTTAGAAACTCGTTTTACAATGTAGAAAGGATCAAAATGGTTCATTAAGTTGAAAGATATCGGAACGTTGTGATGCCCACTAAAGGGACCCTTTTTCGAAGCGCCCATACGATATAAAATGTGATTCGGGTCCGACGGCACCGCCCACCACGGAGCCCAACAAGGGAAGGCAATTACCGGCTCTGGTCTGTTCCAGCCTCAGCATACACCCTAGTGCTAATCGGTACCTATACGCTCGGAGTTACCCCCGGGGACAGTGACCACCCTTAACGCCAAGCCCAAGAAGTAACCCCTTCGCTTGATCCCTAGCAAACTAGCCACTCAGGTGACTAGCAACCAGCCGATTGATACATTGGGGACCACAATGCACCACCCGTCTCTCAAATGGGTTGCCACGCACGGCCAACACGTGGGGACTTTGGCTGTCCATGAGAAGCAAGAAGCAAACAGAGCGGCGACAGCTTCTCATGGAGAGCTCCCTCGCTTGCCGTCGAGGGAAAGAAGGATCAAGCAGACAGAAAAGGCGTAGTGGAGAATAAACATAAAATGAGTAAAGATCCCTGGGAACCTCGGGACTGGGACACCCGTACTCACCTATAGTAGGTGAGCCCCTGAGGGGTAAAACATGTGGGAGGAAGGTGAGCTTTAGATCGAAAACCACTCCCAAGAAGCGTACTTCATTCACAACGGGATTCAGAGAACCTTTTATTTGAATATTGGGATCCTGATGAATGCTTCTT
>JAOUZG010006895.1:2241-16933 GCA_026289955.1 Argiope argentata
TTTTTTTTTTTCTTCCCTGCCCAGACTTTATTTTGAGCAGGCATGGATTAAATATTCATACCGACTAATAATAAAAGCAGCTATTTTGTTTCTTTTTTAAACATTCCGTTATCTATGAATGAAAACCAACTGACTTCGAGTATTTCTTTCCAAACAAATCATAATTTATTACTTCCTGCTATCTATATCAGTTGGTGTGGGGGAAGGAAATGAAGATTTTTGGTGGGAAAGTAAGAAAAGTGTCGTTTTAACTATTTTCCCACGCAGTTTTTTAATTTTTTCTCTCTATAGGAACCATCCTCGTGTCTTAACGAAAATATTAAAATAAAAATTAGCCGAATCGGTCGAGCCGTTCTCTAGTTTGCGCTTAGCAACGCATTTCGAGTTCCATTTTTATTAATATAGATTAATACATGGGAGGGGGGTGTTTTTTCTCTGTCTGATGAGTCTTTAATCTTAATTCCCTCAAGAGTTAGTTTTGCACTTTTGTGCTGGGTGGGGTGGCTTTGTGGTGGCCGATTGTTTAATACGTAGGGCTTTGGTCGGGTCGGAGTATTGGTATTCCCCTACATTGTGGGAAAAGCCAATATGTTTCCAGAAGTCGCACATATTAAGATCCAAGGAGTAAGGTGCCACTTTATATCATTTCCTGTTTTTGTAATCGAACCCATCCTGATAAGTATATCGTGAAAATATTCCTCTAAGAGTTCGAAGTTTCCTTGAGTGCTGTGATGTCTAGAACCATCTTGCATAAACCGAGAATCTCTTATCTAGTCTAGGCCATGTTAAAATGGGATGACAAATTCAGTAAACCAAAATAAGTTTCTTCAGTGACATTTTCGATAGAAAAAAAATCAGCAGATGACACACACTATACTGTAATTTTTCGCATATTCATTTACCGACGCGGTTTTCTTCTCACAAATTTTCTTGGTCACTTAGGGAAGCTTCCATTTTGTGCAATCCTCTAATGCATCGTAATTTGGAACACCACTTGGCAAATTTGTAATTAATGTTCTTCATGAAATCGTACTGCGGCGGTATATTCGGGTACCCCACATGTTATAAATCAAAATACTGCTCTTGACGTGTCCTCTGCGATTCTGTAAATACTAGACGCTGGAAACTTTATGGGAAACACTGCTCGTTAAATACGTATAAACCATTTTTCTCAAAGAATGTGATATCATCTCTTATCACAGCATTATCCTGCACGATTTGTACTTGAAAGGGGAAAACTGATACTTTAAAACTTTTGCATTTTGGGCATCTTAGGGAATCTTAGATGAATGAAATAAGTCATACAGTAGTCAGATGAAGCTATATTTGTAGCTTAAAAGTAAATAAAGATTGAAATGAAATCTGCTATGCATATTTCAATGTATCATGTCGGAACATCATTTTTTGAACGGCCAAGCACCACGTGATCGTACGAGTTACATTATATTTTTATTCATTTTAATGGTTTCATTGAATGAGTCACTTTGGTACTGCAAACGATCCAAAAAAAACTTTGTCTCGCATTGATTGTTTAAAAAAATATCCCATTTCCTATTTATTTCATTTCGTATAATCACGTCCTCAAAATGACATTTTTCTGGGTGTCATTTGCTATAATAATTAACTTTTTTTTAAAAAAAAAATCAGATCTTTTGCAACTGCGTTGGCAACGCATTATTAAAAGCTGATTTGTCGATGTGCTCGTGCAGATGGTAAAATTTTGATTTTTCACCAACGGATTTTTGTTGACGCCAAAAACCTCATCCCCAAAACAACATCATGTTCTGACGTAATAATAATTCAATTACAGTGATGCATCTTTTTTCTAATTTCAAAGATTAAAAGTATTTTCAAAGAGATTCCTAATATTACTTTTCTTTGATGCGTGTAGATAAAAACCGCTTCTATAATTGTTACAAATATTGCTGGTTTGCTGCTATAAATATATTTTTATAGCAGCAAAGTTATTAATCATGCAAATATGGAATTGCGTGATTAATAATTATGCCATTGAGACATTGTATGTCATCTTTCGTACTATTCAATAACAGTACTATTTATTATTCAGTACTATATATTTTGATCAATTTAATTTTTCTTCTGCAGGAACCAAATAAATGCATGCAAAACAAAAGTTGCATATTTTCAATTCAGAAAAATGTAGCGTAAAAGAAGAAAAGAAATGAGTTCAAATATATCTCAAATTGAATCCGGATCCGGAAAAAAAATGGAATCGAATAAAATTTAAAAATTTTAAGGTATCCGACTACGTTTAAAGAAAAATTTTTTGAAATATTGGATTTTTAAAAAATTACTTATAGTTTTCAGATGTATTGTCAATTATAAACACCATAAATATAAAAAATGTTTGTAAATATATATTTTGAGAAATAGGAAAATTTATAGAAAAATTTATGGAAATTTAACCAAAACGGCTAACATTCTACACAAAATTGTTATGCAGCAATCCTATTTTTCTTTGTACACAAGTTACAGAATATATTGATGAATGCAATGAACCAAAATATAGGAAAAGAATCATATTCAAAGAAGTTATGGGTAAAAATATACGTATATATGCATTTTTCCGTAAATTCATAACTTAATTTTTCTAAAAACACCTATAAATGAAAAAGTATTTCACCAACAATACAATTTTTGATTAATTTCATTGCCTATATTATTAAAAACAAACGCTGCAATTTTTATGTAAATAACTCTAATAGTTTTTGAGATATGTTAACGGGGGAGGATTTTTATAAAAATTAAAATTCTTAGAAAATTGAAGTTAAAAACAAATTTTAGTTGGAAAATATGGTTCATCTTATTAAATTTGTTTAAAACCCGCCTGTATGATATTTCAGACCTTTCTTTTCCTCAATAAGTCAGCATTTTTTCTTTCGGGGGCCAGAATTTTTTTTCTTTGAGTTTTTAGTTGTGCTAGTGAATGTCTTTTAGAACTACTAATTTGCATGTAATTCCCTGCCCTCAATTTTAAAATGTTTAGAATTTCTAGTAGACCTTTTATAATATCAATAAATTGAAGAACAGCTATAAATGAACCTAACTGCAATGTTTGTAACTCAACAAAATGCTCTCCCAATACAAAGTTTCATAACATGCTTAGAAACTCTCATTGGCATTTTACGTTTTTCCATGTAAACTTCTACGCTGTAATTTCTGTCCACATAATTTTATAAACGGGTTTAAATTTGTTTATCATTTGTAGTCGAAGTCCTGCTGATTTATCCTGGAATGTTAACATAGTTGTTACCAATGAGTTTTGAAGAACTTGCAGTAGTAAGACCAGTAGAATTAGTTGGAATTTCACTTTCAGTACCTTTTTTAAAATATCCAGAATTGTACTGATTTCTGAAGAATTTCCCCTTCTTTGAGCAATAATTTTTTGGCGATCCATTATAAAGTTGTTAAAAATTGTAAAAATGTTCAAAAAAATTAATATTTTTGTCTTTTAAAAAAGCAAAATAAAATTAGAAAACAAGCACGAGATTGTAAACAGAAACAGTAAGTGAACAGAAATGTTTCCAAATTTTCTCAAAGAAACACAGAAAATATGTGTTAAAAATGTATAGCTTGTCACAAGCAACATAAAATAAAACTATTTTATTAAGTTAAACCGAAAGAAAATATGAAATTTGGCAAAATGAAGGCTATTTTAAGTTTCAGAATGTCACTTCTGGTTTTATTTTGTTTCGGTAAAGTATTTTATAATCGCTATAACTTTTTTTCTAAATTACTTAGAAACAAAAGATAAACTGTTTTTGGAAAGAGGAAAGTCTGAATAACAAGAAATAGTATTAAAATATTTCACCAAACTGGTCGAAAACCACTGTTTTTAACGTAGTCGGATTGTTACAGATTTTTTTATGTGTCTAGTAAATATTAGAATTCTTAAACACATTACCTTCACATCTCAGTTTTCGGAATGGTTCCCTCATATAGTAAATGTTAACATTAGTTAAGCAAAAATTTTATTTTACGTTTTTTAGTTCCACGCAGACTTAATCCGGTTTAAAACAAAATTCTTAAACAACTTTGTCTCTCAGCTACAAAATAGAAAAAAGTTTCGGGATGTGTTATTTTGAATCTAACACACAACTTTTATCTCAATAAGTGGAAGATTTGTGTTATTTTGAATCTAACACACAACTTTTATCTCAATAAGTGGATGAATTGTGTTATTTTGAATCTAACACATAACTTTTATCTCAATAAGGGGATGATTTGTGTTATTTTGAATCTAACACACAACTTTTATCTCAATAAGGGGATGATTTGTGTTATTTTGAATCTAACACACAACTTTTATCTCAATAAGGGGATGATTTGTGTAATTTTGAATCTAACACACAACTTTTATCTCAATAAGTGGATGATTTGCTGATGGATCGACGGACTTTGGCCTTCCAGTTTTCGGAATGGTTCTTCAATATAATAAATTTTAGCATTAGTTAAGAAAAAATTTGCGCTTAAATATTTTTTTAAATAGACTTAATTTGGTTTAAAACAGAATTTTCAAACACCTGTTATGGACCTCGTAATTTTGAATCTCAATCAGATAACAAGGCATCTAAATTTCCACACCACACCAGTAGGAGAACTTTTGGCCCCGACATGCCACATACCTGCTTGAACGACGGTTCTTGGTGGAATGAGGTCCTGAAACTGAAACCTTCCAGTTTCTAATTCGAAACCTTACTATCAGGATATAGCGGCCCGGCTGAAATGTGGAATGACCACTACAAGCAGCTACTTGTTCATTCTTCTATTTACTTTGGTGTTAGTTCGCTCATGTTTTAATTTGTTAATGTGGTAATTTTGACTTTCATTTCAAGATATAAGTGTAACGAAGGGTTCCTCCGTGGTAGTAGAAAAATTTTCTATTGTTTTATACTATTGACTGCGGGAACTTCAACGAATTGTTTTTCTTTGTATTTCTAAGAGCTTGTTTGAAGCAACAAAATAAATATACAGGGTGTCCCAAAAGGTCGTTTACAAAATTAACATGCTGGTCTGTCGTATCATGATGAACAAGATTTACACAGTAATTTGTGTTCGAAAATTCAAACTGAGACCACTAGAGGGCGATAATTGCACGAAAACGGGAGAGTGGGAAAAACAATCATTTCAGGCGTAGACGTTGAAGAAGAAGGATGAATGAGTTTAGTAACGTAGAAATGGCCGACATGCATTACGTATATGGCTGATGAAAACGCTTTTGTAAACGCGATGGCAACACGTTATTAAAAGCTTTTTTTTGAGATGCTCGTGCAGATAATGAAATCTTTATTTTTTGCCTACAGATTTTTGTTGACGCCAAAAGTATCCCCAAAACAACATCATGTTCTAACATGATAAAAATTGTATATCTAAGTAGGAATTGACTTAATTTTTTTAAATTGCTTTTTTCTGTTTAATACGACTATTTTCCTTATCAACCAAGTTCAAATATATATCAAGATTGAAATATAGCACGCTGTGGCCTCGACGAATCAAAAAATGTGATGAGGCCGATGATTGAAGCTCTTAAGATGTTAATGAAGATAAAATAAATTGCGAGGTAGCTAAAAATGAAGAATACCATGCTTCTATAAAATACGGTTTATTGAACTATGAGAAGGGGCACGGAGTCACCCCATAGCCAATGGTTTAGCATCGCGTTCAGTCTTTAATTCAAGATCAGGTTGGTCATGAGTTACAAAAAGGAACAACCCTAGAATGACAACTTAATGAAATTGGTAGCATCTTTTTTATGTATATATTGTTTTTAAAAAAGTAAAAATGTTTTAAATGACAGTAGAAATTATATGTGGTTTGATTTAATAAATGTAAATCTAAAAAGGTTACTAATTCTAATTGTTATGTGGCTCCCAATTCCCTCAAAGTTATTTAATAAAAAGTTATCAGTTCTCTAAAATTATCAGTAATCCTATCATTTTACAGCTGAAAACAGCCACTATTAGCTATTTAATTTAATGTTCCTCGTATACGAGTTTATTTTGAGGAACATTTTGAAAACGGACCGCAACTTCAATCAGCGAAACAACACTTAACATCTCTTTAGGGCTCTGAATTTATTTATAATTCATCTAAAATAAAGATATTTAACATTTTTAAGTCAATTAGTTTAACCACAAAACTATTTTTTATAAGAAATGCCAATTTTGGCAACGGAATTACAGGTATATTTTAAAAGAATTCACTTCGCTTGATAACAATTTATCCCATCACTTGTCCCCAGGGGGTACCACGAAATAAGGATGAGATGCTTCCGGCATGGTGGTTGGATCTCGCCACCCTGGATGGCATACAAATAGGTGAGAGTATGCTCTTTCCAGGACGTACTTCTTATTGGAAGAGTTGTACCGTGCCCGGTGATGATCCCAACTACAGTTCTCGCTAGTATTGCTGTTGTGGCGATCCGGTCATTCAGCCTTATGGTTTAAATCCGTGTGCCTTTATGGCGGGTCGGATAGTCTGATATGACTATCCCATCAGGTGGAGCATGTAAAAGTGCGGATGTAAGCATTTTTATAGAAATCGTGTAACATTAGTTAAATACAAAAGGTGGAATTAGAATGAAAAATAAAAGAATATTTCAGCATCAAGTAAGATTGGGTTAAATTAAGATAAAAAATTAGGAAATTAAAGAAGATATAAGTTAGATTTTAAAATACCGTTTTGTAATTTTAAACTTACTTTTTATTCCATTTCGGGAAGCTTAATTTATGTACAAGATGAACTTATGTCCTTACACAAACGATACAAGAGCCGAAAAAAAAGAAAAAGAGCGAGAAGTATTTATTCGCGGTCATTATATACTATGAGATTCTGATAGGAATTTCTTTAAACGTGTCGGATTAGGTAAGGGAATTATAGGTATCTTTTAAAAAAATTAGTTTAAGTCGACAGACTTAAACTAATTTTTTAAGAATTTTATTCCTTCACTCGGAGCGTGAGAAACACTGATCTAAGCATTTTTACAGAGGTTCTACCATTAATTCTCGTACTTTTTTTTTAAGAATAAAAGAAACTAAAGTTTATTTTTAAATTAGAGTAAAAAGAGTAAAGTTTTAAAATTGGAGAACGCAATTTTATAAATTGCAGCATGTAAACACGGTTTTGACTTTGAAGCCCTTTATTAAAGGGGTTTTGTTTACAACGGAAGAGAGAGGGATGATGCAGTAGCTTCTGAGGGTATGGAACTCCTGAGCACCCGAGAGCAGAAGTATGACTTCCAACTCACACACGTCATAAACTTTTTTTACGTGGTGGACTTTATTCAAGCATTTTACTCATTCATCCACAGATCGTAATTTAAATCTGGAACAGAGAACGATCACCTCTGACCCAGTATCCCCAGGGGTATTACTCTCGATATGGAGGACTTTGTGATCACGACTGATTTAACGTGCCAGCCACCACGCACACGGAGAGTCGTCGACTTCACAGCCCAAAGGATGCGAATCCAACGTCTTAACAACCAGGCTATCCCGGCCTTCATTAGAATTCTTCTAACAAAATTATTTTCTAACAATTTTTATTCAAAAGAAAACAAATATTTTTATTATATAAATTGAAACTTCTTTTGATTTAGAGTCGTTCCGATCAACTAATATGTTGGGAGATGCTATTTATACCTTATACTGGCTATACATAAATAATCATATCGCAATGTGTGTGTGTGTGTGTGTGTGTGTGTGTGTGTGTGTGTGTGTGTTAAATGATATATCGATTATGAAGTGCGGTCATTGGTTAATCCTAGTCATGAGGTACGCGACACAATCTTAGCTTTCTAAGATTCCATGCGAAAAAGTTCGATGAATATCATTCCAGATGGTTTGAAGACACTTTTGCTCACAGTCACTTTCTGCTTCACTTTTTCTTGACATGCGTGACCTTTGTCACGGAATGTCGCATTAAATCGCCACAGAATGGCAAATTAAAGCAACACAAACAAACAGCTGGGCAATGTCAAATAATGCAGATATGTCCGAGACACGATTGCCGAGATTTCTAGTTGCATGAACATTTTGAATTCCAAGATGTTGAATTATGGATTGGAGAGACATAGATGCTAAGAAAATGAAATTTATGATTTTTGTACGCAGTAGAAATTTAAACTTATCACCTGAAGATTTAAATTTAATAAGGAACTCTGTCCAACTTTTTTTCATAACCTGTTTTCTGAAGTTTTTAATTTAGATTTGTAGTGATGAACACATTTAAATTTTACAAAGAATTTATTTGCCGGAGTCCTGGGATAAGGTTAGAGCTTCTTCCCCGTGGTCATGGACGTCCCGGTTCGGTCATGGTTGTTCTTCTGGGCTCTATCTGTAAGGTGGGCGAATGTGCTCCAAGTAAAAAAAAGGCGGTGCAAGCAAATGTGATCAGTAAGTAGCTAAGTCGTGCTCTTGGTCCTAGTTGGCGCTACTTCAAAGCAAGAGACGCTCATTTTCGGCTTAAAATCGCTTATAGGCATCATCGAGCTTGTCCATGGCAAGTGCCATTAGGAACAACAAAGAATGTGTTTAATAAGTTGCAATTAAACTCTTGTCAAAGACATATAAATTTTTTCAATGTCTAGTCATCGGCAAAAGGTTTTATCAAAGAATAAATTGTTAAACCAAACGAACTCGGGTAAATTAAACATTGAAATGCCTATTGTAAGAAAACAATAGACATTTGTACAAAGTACATCTAGGAAAATAACTCCAATATTTTAATTATTTTTATATAATTTATAATCCAAGTTGGATATAAGCTTAAAATATATTTCAAAAATTCCAAAAACAGTCACTTCATTCTGATCTGAAAATCAGTGTTTCAGCTAATTTTTAAAACAATTCTCCTCATTTTTCTTCCTTTGACATTCTCCGATTTATTACTCCTCAAAATACATTGTTACACATCAAAAATACATTGTGGAATAAAACGAACCGAGATAAATCAAACTTTGAAAGCTTGTAAGAATTTAATATGCGTTTTTATTAAATATATCTATAAAATTAGCTCTTGCATTTCAATTATTTATTATTATTATTCCATTTATAATCCAAGTTGAATATATAAATATAGAAAGAAAATATATAAAAAAATTCAAAAGCACATAACTTCATTCTTATTTGAGAGTCACTATTTCAGATAATTTTTACAATAAATCTCTTATTTTTCTAATGTTTGTGACCACTCCTATTCTTATTGTTGTTTCTAATGGCATTTGCCATGGACAAGCTCGCTGATGAGTCAGCGATTTTAAACCGAAATGAGCGTCTCTTGTTTGAAGTAGCGTCAACTAGGTCCAAGAGTACGGCTTAGCTACTCACTCATCTCATTCACTTACACAGCCCCGTTTTACATGGATGGGGGCATTCACTCACCTTACAGATTTAACAAAGAAAAACAACCATGCCCGAACTGGGACACGAACCTGGGATGCCCAGATCACGTGGTGGATGCGCGACATCTGAGCCAGAACACCGCCATTAATCTTCATAGCTTACCAAAAGCTGTAGTACGATTTTTCTTCAATATAAAGTTCCTTTAATTAGGCTTTATTAGTTTATCAACAACTCAACATGCAGTCACTGTAAACCGCATGACTTCCAATTGATTTTGAAGAGAATAAAACATTTCCTTCTTCTTTCTGTGTGACATTTTGGCACAAAACATTTATTTTCAACCAATTATCATTAAAGAAATTCTTTATGTCACTTGTTAGCGCAAATAATTGTAAGAGGTGGCAAAACTAGACTTGAGCTTAAATATTACTTATTAAGTGATAAAAAGTTATTCGGCGAAAGTATATAAATACCAACCCTTAAAATTCATGCTGCGATTCTTTTGGATCATTATATGTAAACGTTTGGCTTGCTATCCATGTAGTTATACACTGAAGTAACAAAAGTCATGGGACGACTGTTAATATTGTGTCGGTCCTCCTTTTGCCCGGCGAAGTGCAACAACTCGACGTGTCATGGAGTCCACAAGTCGTTGGAAGTCCTCTGCAGGAATATTGAGCCATGCTGTCTGTATAGACGTCCATAATTAGGAAAGTGTGGATGGTGCAGGAGTTTGGGCACGAACGGACCTTTCGATGATGTCCCATAAATGCTCGATGGGATTCATATCGGGCGATATAGGTGGCCAGATCATGCGCTGGAACTGCCCGGAATGTTTTTCAAACCAATCGCGAACAGTTCTGGCCCGGTGACATGACGCATTGTCATCCATAAAAATTCCATCGTTGTGTGGGTACGTGAAGTCCATGAATGGCTGCAAGTGATCTGCAAGCAGCTGAACATAACCATTTCCAGTCAATGATCGGTTTAGTTGCACCAGAGGACCGAGTCCATGCCATGTAAAAACAGCCCACACCATTATGCAGCCACCACCAGCTTGAACAGTGCCTTGCTGGCAGTTTGGGTCCATGGCTTCGTGGGGTCTGCGCCACACTGGAACTCTACCATCAGCTCGTAACAACTGAAATCGTGACTCATCTGACCACGCCACGGTTTTCCACTGGTCTAGGGACTCGTCGATATGCTCACGAGTCCAGGAGAGTCGCTGCAGGCGATGTCGTGCTGTCAGTAAAGGCACTCGAGTCGGTCTTCTGCTGTCATAGCCCAAGGAAGACAAATTTCGCCATACAGTCCTATCGGACACGTCCCTCGTACGTCCAACATTGATTCTTGCAGTTATTTGACGAAGTGTTGCGTGTCTATTAACATTGACCATTCTACACAGACGTCGGCGGTCTCGGTCGTTAAGTGCAGGTGGTCGCCCACCGCGCTGTCCATGATAGGATGGGATGCCTGAAATTTCATACTCTCGGCACGCTCTTGATACTGTGGATCTCGGAATGTTGAATTCACTAACGATATCCGCAGTGGAATGACCCATGCATCTAGCTCCAACTAACATTCCGCGTTCAAAGTCTGTTAATTCTCGTCGTGCAGCCATAAATCACGAATAACCTGTTCACATGAATAACTTGAACACAAATAAAAGCTCTGGAAAACGAACTGCGTATTTATACTTTTTCGCTGCGATACTACTGCCATCTGTATATTTGCATATTGCTATCCCATGACTTTTGTCACTTCAGTGTAAATTTCTGCTAATAATATTATATTGAAAATTCTTTTTAATATACATAAAATTATGACTCTTCAATAAACCCACAAATATGCAGCAGACATTAACCAACAAAATTATATATTACTGGCTTTTACCCACGACTTCGTACGCTTAGAAATTTTGATGTGTACTTTTGAGAACTGGCGGTCTGATCACAATGTGAAATGCCTTCAAACCGTATCATTATGATGCAGTTGAAAATAATGTTCGCCAAAAAAAAAAGGTTTTCTAGCCAAATTTCAAAGAAATGGCCGAATGCAGCGCAATCGGCAGCAATAGCGTTTCCAACCATAAGGTTTCGATGAACGCTGCAGCAAATCAACAGAAATAAAGAAAAAAGATCAATAAATGCATAAAAATGGAATGCACACAAAGAATTTAATTGAAAATAATGAAAATAGGTGAAGGGAATACGAACAACAGAAAAAAAATAGAAGAAAATGGACAGAAAAGATCGAATTGCAATTACATTTTTTAAAAAATGCCGACAATGTAAACCCAAATAAAGCACTACCGAAAAATTACCAACCTCGCAAATCACTAAATTATTATATATCAAAGCTTAGCCCAAGTCTGGCCAAAACAAAATCAAATCGAGAATAAACTGCGCATGCCCATTCAACGCCAATCGGGGTAACGCAAATGAGTGAAATTTCTAGGCCATTTGGGTAGTAAGAATTAGAAATTTTAAATTTCCTTTATTATGTTTTATTTTGTACTTTACATTTTTTTAGCAATGATAAGAATTAAAATTCATATTTAGTTACTAGGTGGCGCTACTATTAAAACTAACCGCAATTGAATGACTCATGACTTTTAATAAGGAGAAAATTTAATTGAAAGAATTAATGAATTCGTATTAGAATTAATGAAACATCTATCGCAATTTAAAGAACATGATATTGTTTTGGGAATGAGGTTTTCTGGCGTCAACAAAAATCCGTAGGCGAAAAATAAAAATTTTATTATCTGCACGAGCATCACGAAAAATCAGCTTTTAATAACGTGCTGCCATTGCATTTACAAAAGCTCTGATTTTAAAAATTAAGTGAATGACTACAGCAAATAAAACCTAGAAAAATGTCATTTTGAGCACGTGATTATACGAAATGAAATAAATAGGAAATGGGAGATTTTTTAAAAACAATCAATGCCAGACAAAGTTTTTTTTGGATCGTTGGCAATACTAAAGTGACTCATTCAACGAAACCATTAAAATGGATGAAAATATAATTTAACTCGCACGAGCACGAGGTGCTTGGCCGTTCAAGAAATGATGTTCTGACATGTTACATGGAAATATGCATAGCAGATTTCATTTTCATCTTTTTTTTTTACGTTATTTTCATGACCCATATTAGCAGTCTTTAAAAAAACAACTCGTATTGGTTAAAATGCTGTCAGTAATCTAATATACCAAGAGTGAAAATATCTCCATAGTGATAAATAAGATTATAAGTTATTTTATAAAATTTAGTATATAACATTATTTTATAAGATTATAGGATTTAAATTATAAGTTATTCTTCAAATTTATTTAGTATAGTCTATTTAGTATAGTAGCTTACTCTCCTTGTCTCTGAATAAAAGAGAAAAAAAGGGGAGATTTGATTGAAAAAGTATCATTGTTTTGCTTTTAAAGCTTACTGGGATGAAAAATGCAGTTTAGGAGCGCCATCTCTCGGGAAAGATAAGTGCTAAAATGTAAAACTCATAATTAGTTACAAGATGGCGCCCCTATTTATAATAACTGAAATTGTATGACACATTACTGCTTAAGAGAGGGGGGGAATAAATTGCAAGAATGCAATTTTAACTAAAATTAATGAATCATCAACCGCAATTCAGTGAATTTTTGCTGTTCATTTTCATCCTGTTAAAATATGGCCGTCTTTTTCTTTTTGTACTGAAATATTTGAAATAAAAATATGAAATCAATTAATGCTAAATAATTTGTTTAATAAACTTAAAGAAAATTAAATTTCTAATATAAAATGTAATATTCATTAATTAAATGATATTATTTTTAATTTTAAGATATATTATGTAATTATTTTAAAGATAATTTTGTATTTTTAAACAAGACAATGGTACTTTTTATATGATCTTTAAATTACATTCAGGAAATTAAAAATTAATAAGGATTTTTTTCTCGAATTTTTATACTTTAAAAACCCAATTATTAATCTACTAATCTTCTTTGATTTCCTGATTCCTATTTTTGCTAATTTCAATCAAAGTTACAAAGTTTTCCCATTTTCATAAAATTCCAATATTTAGTAAACAATTTTTTTTTAAATTTAAATATGTTAAATATTAAGTATATAATATTTAATATTTATATATTTAATTCACACTTTTAATATTTACACTTATTTTGTTAAATAAGTATAAATATTAAAAGTATGCAGCATAACGGCAAGTTCAAGAAGAGGGGAAAACACCCTCCCCCCAATTATTTTGAATCCTTATCATAAGTAAAACATATAAACTACTTTAATCCTATACCGAGCATATTCCTATCGTAGCTTTGCTTATCGATAATAAGAAGTATAAAAAAGTCAATTCCTACTTAAGTCAACAAAGAAAAATTTCATTTTAGTTATTTTTATTAAATAATCATAATTAATACAAATAATTGATCGAAAATTTATACCTGGCCAGAAAAAAAATCAAGTTCGTATTCATTAAAAATAAATCAGAACACTCAGAACACACTCAACTGGCGTTGAATTCTAAACGCTAATTGAGGCAACGCAAAGGCACGAAATTTCTACGCCAGCTGTGGTTACACAATACAGATTAGAAATTTTTAACTTTCTTTACTATGCATTATTTTAATTTGAAAATACTTCAAAATGAATCTGAAAAAATCGTTTAATAAACAATGTTTAATTTTAAATGCATCAAACATTATGAAAATAAACAGAATTGTTTGAAATAATCGGTCTAAAACATGTTAAGCCCACCCTCATTAGCGTGGGGGGGGAAACAAACTAAATTCGTTACGTATTTGGAGGTGGGAAAATGAAGATTTTTGGCGAGATGGTTAGTTTTCAATTAATTAATAATCTGTAAAATTAATATTTGATTAATAATATTTAAAAAAACTGTATTAACATCAAATGTCATTCACTACCAGTTTTTAAAAAAATACTTGGACTTGAGTAAATGACGTAAAAGGATTTTATTAACGATTGAAAATTTGAACAATATATATGTTATCGAGAAAGACCGAAATTGGAGAATGTCGACTTTCACAGGTGAATGTCAACAAACACCAAATACATAGGTGAAAGATCGAATATTTCATTACATTCATGTACATTCGGACCCTCACCGAATGCTCTGGCGGATGTCGAAAAGGGAGGAGCCAACGAAGAGGCGACTGGCTGTTTCCCGCCAAATCGTTTGTTCTGCTTGGAATTTTGAAATTTAACAATTTTAATTATTAAAAAAAATTTCGCCTCTCTTTCTAAAAGGAATGATTAAGAACTTAAAACACACAGTGCATTCAAAATGATGCTTATTT
>JAOUZG010006905.1:0-31707 GCA_026289955.1 Argiope argentata
TGAATATCAAGGGATCCTGCAATCTGTTTCATTAAAAGGTGGAACCACAAATAAAGAGTTAAAATTATATTTCATTAACTTATTAACTGGGCTTGACGAAATATTTGAATGCGAAACGAATTTAATATATGAGGTTTATAACCTTGTTAATAAGTTAGTCGATCCATCTGTAAATGATTTCTATGATTATTAAAAAAATGTTCTTTTCTATAAATGAGTTTCAAGGCTCTACTGCATCAAGAATGCAATGGCAAATTACACAATGCAGCCTTTACGAAAATGAAACGAGTTGAGTTCGATAAAAATATTTAAAAACAATTTAATTTATTATCAAAGAACGGAACCTTCACTTTTATTACTTTTTATATATGTATGTATGTTATCTTATTTTACACAAAATACCAATGCACCTCCTGCATGCATCATGTCTTACGTTATTTTGTCATGCAAGGCTTGCAGAACCTAAAATTGAATTAGTTTTGCATATTTGACAAATGTATCGTGAAAAATGGATCGACTCTAATGGAATTACAGTAAATTTTAATAAATCGACATCTGTATCACATATATTATTGGAAATAATTTGTAACTAAGTAACATTTGTTGCTATTTCTGTCGGCACTCGCTGATGCAGCCACTAATTTTAAGCCGAGGGAGCGTCTCTCGTTTTTGAGTAACGCTTATTAGAGTCAAGAGTACGCCGTAGCTATTCGCGCATCACATTCGCTTGCACAGCCGCCTTTTTTAGGGGGTAGCACGTTCACACCTCTCACATATAAAACAGATGAAGAACTGTAGCAAGATAGGCTGCGGTAGGAACCCGCGACGATAGGATCTGTAGCCGAGTGCTCTTTTATTCTCCTCTTTTTCTTTCTTCTTGAAATAAAGCAGTTGTGTTATGAAAAAGGTCGATGTGATACCAAATTATTTTAACCTCCTATTTCGGACATATGCATTGCAAAACATCAGTGCCCTACAGAATAGCCATGACCGAACAAGGACTCGAACTCAAAATGCCTAGTTCACGAGAAAGACGCGCTGCCCCAGAACCAGGACCCTGGGCGACTAACCAATTAAATAATTCGCTTGTATTGTCTACACACACACACACACAAATTCTCCCTGACGCCATGTATTGTTTGCTAATGGATTCTAAAAACCCCCGTGCTTTTGTGCAAGCGTTCAGATGGGTTTAGTTTGATTTAATAAGAATGAAAAGAAAGATGAAAGGAGGAGATACATTTAACAAAAAAGTAAATTTCGGAAAAGTCATCATCCTTCCGCGTATCACCCTTTGGTTAAATAGAATCGTCGAAAAATGATAGTCTCGGGATACTGAAACGAACAGTACACATAGCACAAATATTATATTATTGTTGGACGGATAAAAGATTAGTTACAAAGGGGGCTACTCCACTGGCCTCAAACAAAGCAATCCCAAAAATACCCATTTCGGAAGAAGGGAGATATAAAAAAGAAACTTGTTTTAAAATCACGAGATCTAATTTTTTAAATTTTTTTGTTTGACGGTTGCAGTAAATTTTTTATGGATATTTTTCCATGCTAGAAAAAATTATGAAGGAGAAAGCAATAAGTTAATCAAAAATTTAATTAGATACTTCAAAAAATTACGGGAAAAAAATCCGCCTTTAAAATTTCTAATGATAAATTTTTCGAAAAAAAAATCCACTAGTGGTTTAAAAGGTCAGCATGACACTATGGCATTTAGAAGCAAACAATCTACGCCAAATGGTGGTTTATTTTATTTTATTTCTTTGTATTCTACTCTCCGAAGAGCGACAACTGGCGAGCGTTTCTTCGCGTTGACATGCAAGCGTTGAAAACTTCAAGGTTCTGGGCGATACGCATCGCTTGGCAAAGTATCAAAATGTTCCACACAGCAATGAAGACGTCTACAGAACTTGTCAGAAGTATCCCTGGTGGTTTTCAACCATTTCGAACGCGGCCGTGGGAAAAAAAAGCCACCCATTCTTTCATCACCTTTGAAGTGAAGAAACTGTGTAAAGGAACTAGGGAGAAATATTTTGTGTATTCAACCGATTGTTAAAGTGGAACGAGACTGTTCAGGTTGATTTTTCGAATGGTTGATGTTAATATGAACAAATATACAGGAAGAAAAAAAAATATTTGTCATGCTTTTCAAAGTTCTTCATTATTGATGCTTCAAAAGACTCGTAATTTTTTTTTTAATATTTGAAACGATTGTTGGTCTCTCTTATTCGTATAGCTTAAGGATAGTCTGCTTTATTATAACTCACTCTTTTAATTATTTTCAATACTCCTATCTCATTTGATGCTTTGTCTATGTTTACTTCATTAATCTTCCCAAAAGAATCTCTCGTCTATTAAGTGCAGAAAAATAAAATATTGCATTCAACAAATTTGAGATTTTGATGGAATTTCATATTTTAGATCTCTTTGAATTCAAATCGTATTTATGGATGTGTGTTTGTCTGTCTGGTCATGAACAAAATTATTCAGAATGAAGGAAATTTAATATTTGGTCTTTAGGTCAAATTTGTAGATTTTTTTACAAAACACTGTGTGAAATCCATTGAAGAGAATTTAATTCTGTCTGTAGGAATACAAGTGAACACGATAACTACAAAACGCAAAGGGCTAAATGAATGAAAGTTATTTATAATTCGATCGTCAAAAATATAAGTAAATTAAATTTCAGATGAAATCCTTCAAGGGGAGATGACCATTTATCTACTTGTTGAGTCAAGATAACTGAAGAAAAAAAAATCAATTCCGATAAATGATATTTGTAACACAGTAGAAGGACCAAAACTGATTTGTATTAAAATTTAAATCCAATTAGGGGAATGGCAAATTTATAAAATCATACTGAGTTTCCTTTATTATTCTACGAAACGAAGACAAAACTTTAAAAGAGGAGTCACAACACATAGAAGTCCGTCAAAATTTAAGCTCAACTGCTAAAAAGGAAGTCCTAAAAATCCCACTGAATTTTTCTTATCATACTAGGGAACACAAAATATTAAATAAGGAGTCACAATATATTAAAGTCCATCAAAATTTAAACCGAAATGGAAAAAAAGCAGATTTTATAAAATTATCCTGAAATTTTCTTACCGCATTGAGAAATATAAAATATTAAGTAACGAGTCACAACATATGGAAGTCTGATTAGTGAGAGGTTCTCCATTTAGGTCTTGAATAATCTGGTATTGGGACTTCTCCGTACAAATCAAAAACGTAGAATAAATTATTCATTGAAAAGGTTGCGTAAAAGGTTGCATAAGGGGATAAATCCAGGTTCGCCTAAACATTTCAATTGTTTCCAAGAATATTTGAGATGTAAAATACTTATCTCAACGATATTTGAACTAAATTTCGATGTTCAAACATAAGAAAAATGTCAAACTTAATTCTAAAATGAAAATTAACAAATTACAAAAAGGAGTTCTTTTCTAAGAAATACATGTGATTTTTACTATTGCAGCCATTGAAGATTTTAATAGTTCTAAAAAATTTGTATCGTTTAGTTGCATATTACAGTTAATTAATAAGACATAAAAATAACAGAATTTAACCAATAATAAACTTTTTTGTAATAAACTGATTAAATGATTCATGCCTATTGGATGTATTAGATAGAAAAGTATTTTCTACAATCTAGTATCAGTATTAGTATCAAACTGATACAGTGATAACCAAATATCAATCCAACCCTAGATGGTATAGTACTTGTGCCGCGTACAAATTGATGTATTGCTACTTTTACGCTTTCGTTGACTTGAACAGCACTGCCAAATTTAAATATCGTTTTTTATTTACCACACTCACTATAAGAAATAGTAAGGGAATTCGAAGATTTTTATTCGAAATTATCAAAAGAACTTTTAAAACAAACTAATGACAACAACAGAATTTCTCTAAGAATAATTATATAGGTTAATCAATAGTAGATTTCACATTGACAACTACTTAGGTCAGATGCCAGATACATTAAAAAGATGTAGTTTGTCTGATAGTCAATAAATAAATTCCTAAAGAACGTGAAATGCTACGAATTGTAAAATGGTTTAACGATTTTAGTACTATCAACGATTTGACAATTTGTCAAGTTTATATTGGTTTTACTATACCCACTTAATTATTACAATATTCCGAACAAAATATCTTTTTAAACATTATTGTACTCAAGAGATGATACCTAACAGTCAGTAGTCATTAAAATAAATACAAATTTAAATAAAGGTTAAAATGAAATCTGCTATGCATATTTCAATGTATCATGTCAGAGCATAATTTCTTGAATGGCCAAGCACCACATGCTCGTGCAAGTTAAATTGTATTTTTATTCATTTTAATTGTTTCATTGAATGAGTCCCTTTAGTATTGCAAACGATAAAAAAAACTTTATCTCGCATTTATGTTTTTAAAAAAATATCACATTTCCAATTCATTTCCTTTCGTATAATCAAGTGCTCAAGATTAAATCTTTCTAGGTTTTATTTGCGGTAGTCATTAACTTAATTTTTAAAATCGGAGCTTTTGTAAATACTATGACAACGTGTTATTAAAAGCTGATTTTTTGAAATCCTCGTGCAGATAATAAAATTTCAATTTTTCACCAACTGATTTTTGTTGACGCCACATACCTAATTCCAAAAACAATATCAGGTTCTCCACATGATAAAAAATTGAAATCTACGATTGCAACTTTCACGTTATCCTGTGATTATTATTATTGTTATTACTTATCAAAATTTGAAGCTTAAAAATATTTTCCTGAATTATCTTTAAGAGATCAAGTCATAGAAAAGATGTAACTGAGCATTTTAATGAGCATTGATACAGGTGAACCTGTTGGTTGCCAAAGGTGACTAATTTTTATTAAATTTAATGAGAAATAAACAATAAATTGAGTGTTTACTGGTTCTATAAGAAATCGCAAATATGGACACTAGGACGGAATAAATTTTTTCTAAACAGGGATGGTGGGTTTTGGTGCAGGACTTTGATGCGTTTTTTTCTCACTTAGGATGTGTATAATGAAGCAGCGATTTTGAACCGTGTCTCAGAAGTAGAAAATAATGAAAGGCGGTGATGATGTATTTAAAGCCCAACTTTCATATGAGTTTATCTAAGCTTCCCCAAAAAAATGATACCACAAATCACATTTACATCACTGCAGCAAACGTCGCCAACTTAACGACCCCAAAATATTTAAAAGAATTGAGGTTACGATAATGGTCCAAATACGGTAACTCTTTCCCACTGCAAATACGGAAAAGCATATTATGGAAACAGAACTTCCTATTCATAAAAGATTCGAAACCACACGCACTTCTAATCACGGGATGCGATGCGCTACGATTTCACGAAGCCGACTTTGATATCCGATCTATATGGCAGAGCTGAAACCAAATATCAGAGCAGTTCAGAAGGTCGTCGATTTAGAGCCGATGACAAGTTACACGCAAAAGCAATTTCATATCAGATTCGCATATAAAAAGCGGAGGCATATCAACTATCGGCCGCATCTTCTTCGTAACGAGCCTTATTTATGATCTGGAACCGAATGACGTCATGACGTTTCCGAAGACACTGCAGCTTTGTGTGCGGGGTTATCTCTTATTGCCTGCAGAAACTGGGGTGGGAAACGGTCTCGAAAAACTTGTGGAATCAACACGTATTTGATGGAGACGAGAGAGATACTTATAATCTGATAAAGCATTGCTCTTCTTCTCAACGAATAAAATTACTGGAAACTAAGTTATTTCTTTTAGGAATAAATCTTTAAGTTATATAGCAGTGTCGAATTAACAGCTAGGTACCGTTCGTTTCAGTATCATGAGACGATCACTTTTCGACGATTCTATCTTCCTAAGGGTAGAGAAGAGGAAGGATGAGAGCATTTCCAGAATATTTTATTTATTTTTAAATGTAAATATCTCCTCTTTCCGTCATTTATTTCACCCCTATTTTGTCGCATTAAAGCCATCCTAAAGTATGCGTAAAAGCGGGGGGGGGGGGGTTAAAATCTGTTTTCAAACAATAGAATAAGCAGCAGAGTAGGATATCTGGGATAAGGGGGAAAATCAATCAAGTTAATTAAAATTCACTATTTGTTTGATTAAAAACAAATAAATTTGCTTAAAAAAGGCAAATTTTTATGAACAGTGAATTATTTAGATATTATTGACACACTATCAAATATTTATCTATTTCCTCAGCCTAATATCAGAAAATACTTGCCAGTATTGCTAAAATATTTTTTCATTCAAGTCATTTTCATTTATTGTTGATGTTTTTATTTATGACACTTTGTATCCCCGCTGACAAACCTGTCAGCGATTTAAGCCGAATGAATGTCTCTTGTTTTTCAGTAGCGCCAACTGGGCCAACAGTACGACTTAGCTACACACACACAGAGGTCACAAACCCTTTTTACGGGGCGGATTTCAATCATGCATTTATCCACAGATCGAAATTTAGATCTGGAACAGAGAACGATCACCTCTGAACCAGAACCCCCAGTGGTATTGCTCTCGACATGGAGGACTTTGTGAGTACAACAGATTTAACGCGCGCCAAACACACACACGAAGGGTCTTCGTCTGTCGGTTCCGAACTCACTGCTCAAACGATGCGAATCCAACGCCTAACCAACCAGGCAGTCTCGGCCATAAGTCTTTTAATCATAAAATACTGTGGTGATAATATACATTTTCCTAGTTACCACAGTTATTTATAAACGTTTAACATCTACTTAAGTACTGTTGTGTGCAATCGCGGATGTATACAGTCATAAGACGTTGTAATAATAATAATAATAAATATAAATTTTTACGTTTGAAAATAAAAACGAAACCAAAAATTAAATAGTTAATAAGATTTTAATTAGAGATGTATTGAAATTGGAAAACAATTCGCTCAATTTATTAAAAAAGGATATATGATAATATGCATCATCTAGAACAGCGAAATGCTTAAATTCTCCACTAAGATGCCAGACGTTTGTTATAGCGATTTTTTTGTTTTTCAGTTGCCTTTTACTTTTTATTGTTTCAGACAAATATCAAATGTCTTCATTTTTTTACATAAAAATTACGGCAACCTTAAAAAAATTCGACATTGAAATTTTCAAGAATTGTCACATTTTAAACCACTCTAAAATTTTGAAAACATTTTTTTTTTAAAATTATATCTGCCTCTTCCTATCCAAACACAATTCAAGTGAACGCAATTGTCTCATAAACGCATTCACCCTAACCCTACGTTAGTTGTCATGTAGTTTAATATCCCCCTATCGTACCTTCTCTACCCCAAACCTCCTTCGGATAAGGAAGCTTTATTAATATCGGATTCAGATTAGTGTAAGTGGATAATTGTAATTGTATAATTTGCATGAATATATTTTATTCCATCTTGTATGCGTTCGACAACCTAAAAAAGAAAAGTTGATTTAAAATAATCTTCAATAGACGAATTTCACATTATTGCTTATTATTATTTTTTATAATTATCAACTACTCAAATGTAGGACAAGTTTTTATGCTTTCCTAGACATTGCTCTTTGGAGCTAAGTTTTATAAAATTTCATGAACACAAATAACATGTCAGTACAATATACAGTATGCACACTAAAATCATTATACTACACATTGATTTGAGATACCTGACAACTATAGTCATAAACACAGTGTCTTGAGACAGTAATGCGACTACAAGCGCTACACGGCGAGATCAGATATAGCGCCACCTATTATCAATTAAAGAAATTAATTAGTTTTTTTTTTCTCCTGTATCTCACAATGGCGAATAAATGTTTTACATAATTTTTTTCCCTTAGCATTTCGTACTAAATCTATAAGCTCTATAATTTCATAATCGACTTTATACCCCGTATCTTGTGCGGTTTCCGAGAAAAGAATTTAGCGATGGAAAATAATCCCGCAAATTCATCTATTAAAAACCATAAATATACTTAATAACAAAACCCTTTTAATATTTGATGAAGTAATATGCGATACACATCCATGATCAACCGGATCCAAAGCTTGAACTACAGCAAAATCAAATAGAAATGATGACATTGGCATTGTTCAATCCGACATTTATTTTGAATCATAATTAATGTATCGTAACTGCCACTGCCTACGCCACAAGAAGAATGTATTTGAGCTGAGCAATTTGCGTTCCTGTTGCCAATGTCACACGAACGCTAACTTCACTATTGGCAGCCAGTTGGGATAATAATCGCATGGCCATCTTACTAGACACCAGTGCATAAAAATTGTTGTCACCTTTTAAAACTTAATATGTTGAAATCGAATTTTAGTGGGCATCTTGTATATTATTTGTAACTGTTATATATATATGTTGTATATATTTATTACGAATATATACATTAGTCGTAAATGTTTTTTTCTGTGAGTTTTGTCTCCGTGAAATATATTTATTATATATTTATCTTTTAAATACTGAGTTCTTAGTAATTCTTTATCATTGCTTAATCCATCAGGATTTCAGACTTGAACAGCTTTCATCAATTATTTTGGGTTTAAAAATATTCTATTTGCATTAAAAAAAAATTAGGTTCTTTAGGTTCTTAAATTTTTTCTCATTAATAACAACATGACAGTATACCTCTTATAAGTTCACCACAGATCACAGTTTACACCAACATTATAGATATCTTACAAATTTCAGAGGAAGTTTAGTGGCGAAGTATTTGACTGTCATGCCGTTCAAACGAATGAGACCGTTGAAAATCGAAAACAAGGCTAGTTACATGATTCTTTTATTACTATAATTGAACATCTATAGATATTCACTCTCACCGTGTTCTTATTTCTGCTGACAATGTAGTATTGAATTTATTTTTCTCTAAATATTCTAGAAAATAACAAATAAAATTAGAAGATACTTATTAATCCTCTATAAGCCAAATGATAAAAATTTGCAATAACTTTTTTGGGGGGGTGCAGATGCTAGTAGTATGTATAACATGTATAATTCATTTACGCGTTCTCTGAATTTTGTTAAAAAAATTAATTACATGATTAACTAATTAAATTTTAAAAAAAGGTTTGCTAAATAATTAATTTAATTATTACTCAGACTTATGTACATGAATGTATATTTAAATAGCTATGTAAAACATTTGGAGTTCAAGATCTGCAGTATGATGATGATGACATGCTCTCTACACAACGGAAAAAGGGTTGCAATAGGTTCTGAGGGCATGGACACCTGAGACCCGAAGGCAGAAGTCTGACTTCCAGTTAATATGAAGATGACACACCCACACACCCACTATCGCTTTCACTGTCCCTTTTTACAGAGGGGGGCACATTCACACATCTCACAGATAGCACACAGAAGAGAAACCAAGCCCTAACCGGTACTCGAACACAGGAAGACCAGATCACGATGAAGATGTGCTACTTTTGTGCCAGGACGCCAGCGATCTCCACTATGAGCTAATGAAAACACGTTGTTTCTGGGCCAAAAAACTGGGCCAATAAAAGCTGAATTCATATTGTTATTATTTCAAAGGGAAGAATCAAGCAGATAATACTTACGTTATACAGGCTAATTATTAAAGGTGCTTCTGTCCATCATTCACCAAGATTTTATTTCTTCTCCGAATCGATCTACCAATAATTTAATCGTTTTTTGTACTTTTATCTTTTCTTTTCTTATTGAAAAACCTATCAAGTGAATATTTTTTTGTTAAGATTAAAATGGTTTAAGCCACAAGTAGTTAAAGAGAACCAATTGGAAAATTTTGTTATTCAGTGACTTGAAATAAGAAATATAAAAGGATTTTTCTAATGCTCAGATAACATTTTTCTTGTTGTTTTGTCATTTCAAACTTGTTATGAAAACAACTGAAAAATTAAACGCATGAAATTTAAATAATAATATATTTTTCATCATTCATTTTGAGAAGAAAACTATTCTACATTCGAACGAGCAGTGAACGTGGTGGTGAATTCTAGAGGCGCTAAATCAGACGCACCAAAGCCAGTCATTTTAACAATGGAATACAGAATCACAAATACAAAGGAGACCCCTCATGAGTTAAAATTTTTATGAATCAAATAAGATAAAAGATACGTTTGGCGAAGTGTACAATAAAGTTTAATACAAAAAAATATCACTATTATCCAATAATACATAGGTAGGAATTACTGCTTATAAACTGCTCATAGGGTCGATGCCAAGTTCCAAAAGAGTTGCTAACAACAATGGATCTTATTTTCTAATATATCTGTCATATTGCATTTCGACTTGTTCTTGGTCTACGCCACGACGATCCGCCTACCCGAAAGAGTGTAAGACCTTGAAGGGGGACGTAATATTTCTATCCAAGTAATTGGATTTCTGTACAATTGTGAATTTTCAAATAATTAAAAAGCTGTGTTTGGTTCTTAAATTACGCATCCATTAATATTATTTAGCACCCTGCCAAACAGCCCGCTTTAATGGTTAATCCTTTTTTTGTATGATCCTACATTTTTACTTTAAAGCAACGTTCTAATGGTCCTAACTATTGTGCCCAATGAAAATTCCCGCCTGCTTTAGGAATATCACGTAATCCCCAAAGGCAATAATTGTCACATCGGGACAACTATTTGCCGTTTACCCATTGCAGTTCCATAATCTTCTTGAAGATGGTGTGGCCTTCCATTGCGCGTAATAGTTGGCCCCCTGTGAACCCTGCTTTAAAATGACCTATTTCTAATCGACTGTCCTATTTCTAAAAATTATGGCTAAAGACTAAAGGATTCTGACAGTATAACTATCAGAGCCGGCTTTCTGGCATAAAGGTAGCGCGTCTTCCTCGTGTTCCGGGAGTTCCGGACTTGAGTCCTGGTTTGGGCAAGATTGTTCTTCAGTGTGCTATCTGTGAGATGTATGACTGTGCTCCCCTGTAGGGGCTGTGCAAGTAAATTTGGTGAGTGTGTAGCTAAGTCGTACTCTGGGCTCTAGTTTGCGCTACTTCAAAAGTAAGAGACGCTCCTTTCGGCTTAAATCTACTGCGGTGTCATTGGGTGGCTTATCCATGACAAGTGCCATTAGTAACAACAACAACATACTATCAGACTTTTTGTACTACTAAAATTAAGTTTCTCTTCCGAGATAATGTTAAATATAATGTAGCAAAGTCGGAAATATGTGGTTTGTGTTAAATAAATCTAATATTTATGTTAGTTTATAATTTATTAAAAAAACTTTTACGTGAAAATGTCTCTATTTTTTTATTTACCAGAATCCCAAAATGGAATGGATTTTCGGGCAAATTAAATTCAAGAATAAAAGCAAAATATGAACTGGATAGATGATTTGAAACAATTTGAGTTTAGGGGATCGGAATTTTTACCCTCGAGCCAAAATGCCAAGGACAGCATACTGGCACTATTTACATTTTTTAAATTAGATTGATGTTCCATTCTGAGCCTACACGAGTGTCTCTTTGTAAAGGATATTATAACTTTGAATTAAATAGCAAATACGATTCAAAAAATCATCCCCTGATTCTTCAGATTTCTGAATTAGAGCGGCATGAGAACATTTGTTTTGGTTGATTAAATGTAAACCAGACCCATACTTATTGCATATCTTTGATGTAATAAGACATTGGACATTCGAACCTCCAATGATGGATTCTACGAACTTACTATCAAGTCAATTAGGCGTCAAGTGAATGAAAGCAATCATTAAAAAGTTTGGTAGGCTACAAATACACTTGAATGAACTGATTTTCATTGTCATTTGTGTTTTGGTTTGGATGCCATTTTTTACCATTCACCTAACTTTTAGATAAAGGCTAAAATATGTGAGAATTTGGATCATTTCACTTGGAAATAAATCTAAATTCCTTTTTTTTCCAGCTCAGGACATTTTATTTCATCATCAAAAAGAGGCATTTTATCGATTTCAATTGATCATCGGAACTCGTCACCAGAACGTTCGAGTTGGTTTCAACAAGGTAAGATGTGTATGCATTTATGATCATTAATGAATGGGGTATTTAAAAACTATTTATGCTTTTTACTCTCTCATATACAGTGGATGATTTCTAATTGAGCAGACTAAACAACAGCTTAAAAGAGAGAGTTCACAAGCAAGTCGATTAAGAAACTTTGTTTTCTTAGTTTCCAAATAAATTTATAAAAAAAATAAAAATCTTGGGAAGCATGAAATATAATATTATCAATTTATCTATTGTAATTGCTAGGATTCCTATATGATGCTACATTATGTTCATTTGTCAACAAAATATTTACAGAACCGAATATGGCTTTGAATAGTATTGTGTTCAAATCTGGATGCCGGATGGTATGAAACCGCAATGAGCAATAAATAAATATTTATAAAATTCATACTATTATAATGTAAATTAACTCGTTGTAAATGCACTGTAATATAAAATGTATTACAGCTACTTTTTTTAGTAATACCTTATTTAAAGAAGAGACTTTATAAAGTGTTTTACCTGAGGCCTCAAAATAACTAAATCCATTACAAAAACATGAATTACAGAGGGATTATGGATATTGTCGAAGCATTCGATTTCGGTTTGTTGATGATTTCCCACGTCTTATACGTCCATTGAACTGGAAAAGAAAAAAAAAATATTTTTGTAACAATACCATCCATTTTTAAAAAAACTCAAAAAACAAATAAAATTTGATCTTTCGTCAAATTTACAAAGTTCAATCTTTGACGAAATCCATTCATTATTCTTGTATCCATTTACCCATTTCGAGAAAACATGATAAATCGGAAAAACGAATAGCTAAATGGTTGAAAATAAGATTATTGGCCTATCATGACAGTTGCAGATCTGCCTTAAATTTTGAATACAATTAGTCAAAGGAATGAAAATGTGAATACTGCTGATTTGTGAATGCGTGGAGCCGATGAATTGTAAACAACTTGTACAGATGAATTTCGGTTTGTTCTCGTCACTAACCCTTTAGATATGCAACAAATTCGAAACCAGTTAGAAGAAAAGAAGGAACCAAAAATTTACCACAGAATTTTTAAAAGCCAAAATTTGTAAAGATTTTCTTTAATATTATGCTAACGCAAGAGAAAATATGGGAGAGAGGGAAATTCAAACATAGTTTGCTATCAATTCTCTGGTTTGTCTCTGGAGGCTGGATTAGGCATCCATCTATAACTTCTATATCGGAGATGTAAACTAAATATAAATTCATTCACAATTCTATTATTAAAGGTTTCAAGTTACTCTGGCAACTGTTTGCATTATACAAACAAGAGCCAATTCCTAACCTGAATTTGGAAGTTTATCTATCTCCTCTTTTCAGATAGTCTTTATTTTTTTATACACTTTGTATAACAAAGAGCGGTTGAAGTGATGATGAGTGTACTTCCCGAGTTTGTCGCCGATATGTCAACCCAAGAGAACGCTCTTCTAGCAACCCTAAGGCCTGTTTTATTTACTACTTTTTACAATAGTTTAGTTCACTTGAACTACATCTATTTTATGAAAAAAAGTTCAATTAAAAATGATTAAAAAATAACCACTAAAGATTTTAATTGTATTTTTTATTAAAATTAACAGCTTTTTTACAACTAATAAGACAATGTAATTTTATTTTTTATGTTAATACGGACAGAAAACATTTATTCTTATGTAATTTTTAATTGTCAGTATGCCCTTTAAAAATCGTCTTAATTCTTTCTTTAAAATGCAATGGAATTCATACCAGTTCTCGTAATTCTTTTGGTGCTTTAACGGTTGGTTCTCTTGACAATTTGTTGTGTCGGCGATTGTGCGAGAATGGATTTCAGGTAAATGGAATGAAAGTATTTCGAACCTGCAGAATGGATAAAGGATGAGTGAGACTTCACTTAAAGGGTTATGCAGTGAGGAGAAAAGGATGCTTGTTTGCTATTTTGTATGGAGAATAGATTGCTTCTTCGACCATTCTTTCTTTTCTTTTGGTTATGTACTATTTCTGTTATCCACACAGTATGTATGTTCGTGCTAGCAAGCTACTAGGTTCCCGCTCCCGCTGCTAACTAGTATTTAAGTAAAAAATTCTGCCCTGTGCTATCTACTTATGCCGGAGGCATCGCATGCTCTATTTTTTGCTCAGCACAAAAACGTATCGGTGCAAACGATCTGGAAGAAAATACTTATAAGTAAAAAATCATAATTATATTGCTGAAAGTGTAACCGTATCTATACGCAGAAGTGGGTTGTTTACTCTGTTTGCCATCTTGATTGGCGATTGGGCATTCTTGGCGCATCAAGGGACACACTAAACTTCACTTTTACACGAAGAGCAACTGTTGTAATTATAATCAAATACGAGGGGAAACTATCTCGAAGCTTCACATTTGCATTCCCAAAATACACTCCCTTCAATCTAAACAAATGAGAGCTGGTGTTTACAGGAAATTTGTAGATTTGTAACAAATTTTGGAAGAAACCCATTCACAAGAAATGTCTCGGGGAATAAAAAATTGTGATTGGATCTCTCCCAAAGAAGGTAGTTGTTATTTTCAGTGAAAAGTAAAGCTGGTAGTTTAAAAAAAAGTGGTCACACCAAAACCTTTCCAAAACTTTTTTGTTATTCCATAGAATACCTTAAATGGCATTCGTATATAAAAGAGACGAAACATTTAACTTTGGTGTGAATTGAACATTTTAACTGAATCTAACGTTTAATAATCCTTGAGTTTTTAGGAATTTATCCCCGGCATGTGATTAATAGCAACTGGAAATTATGAACATTTATCTCAACAGGTGGAAACAAAAAAACCCGACACAAAACTGTAAATGTAATCACAAAATTCTTTACCAAATTTCGTCATTTAAGTCATTGCGTTTCTGAGTTATCGCGATTACATGCTTCTGAAAATATGGACGGAATACTTTCACTGGATTTGGCTCAAAATTTGGCAGGTATCTGTACTGCAGATGCTAAGTCGGTGCACAAAATTTTATCCCTCTACCTGATTCCGTTTTGTAGTTATTGTGTCGGTTATTCTATCAGCTGAACACGTAGACGGCCTCTGCTCGAACTTCAGTCAAAATTTGAAATCTATAAATTTGGTAAAGAGACTAATTTCTGTCACGGGACAGATAGACAGATAGGCATAGTGTCAAAATGAGGTATTCTGTGATGCTACTCAGAGATCCTAATTTTGGATGAAACAGTTCTAATGACATAAGTTCATCACTTTACCCAATTTCAGAAAAATGTTTAAACCGCCATATAGTTAAATAATGGTGAATGCACCATGAACATAGATCATTTATCAATATGATCCAGGCATATCGTAGATAGAGGGCCGGGATAACCTGGTTGGTAGAGCGTTGGACTCGTACTCCTTAGGTTACGAGTTCGAAACCCACCAGCTAAAAGATTCCCTTAGTGTGTGGCGGCTGGTGATCGTTAAATCTGTCGTGGTCACAAAGTCCTCCATATAGAGAGTAATACCACTGACGACTCTGGATCCGAGGTGATCGCTCTCTGTTCCAGGTCAAAATTACGATCTGAGATGAATGAATGAATGAATTTGCATGTATGAAGTCCACACCCTAAAAAAGGTTGTGACAATGTGTAGCTAAGTCGGCCTCTTGACCCTAGATGGCACTACTTGTAAAACAACAGACGCATTTCTCCGGCTTAAAATCTGCGGATGTACATACGGGGCTTGTTCAGGGCAAGTGCCATGAGTAACAACAACATATCATATACCAATACGAGTCTATAAACAACAGGCTCTATCGCGTGTGTGTGTCGTAACTGGCAAACTGCCTATCATTCGGGTATTGTCATGCGCGATTTTTCTTTAAACTCTTTCTCATCAGAGTGCTCGCACATTTGCCTCAGTGAAACATGTAGTCAATTGTTTCATTTCTTAAGTTTAAAAGTAAATAAGATTATTTTTTAACGTATTGCTATAATTGAAGTCAACCACAACTTCGCGAAACCCTAATTACTACAAACTCTAAGAGAACCAAACCAGGCTCTAATAATGTTAGTCATCTATATTTTACTTTTTCGGTACTGCAGTGATTCTGCTGTATTTGTGCAATACTTATATATGTATATATTTTCCTATTTTTTTTTCTTTTTCTTTTCTAGTGGGATCTTTAAAGGATTTTTCATCAACATCTGGACTCAAAGTCATGATGAAGAACATAATTAAAGAAGTTATGGAACCTACTCATTTGGAATCACTGCAGTATCTGGCGGCTACGAGAGTGGTCATGTCAGTCTGTGAATCAGAAAATATGCAACGCATGATAGGAAGGTTTTGCAAAATTGTTGGTAAGGAACCTGTGGGATATTCAGATGATCAGTGGAAACGGCTGAAAGGCAAAGCGAGGAGAATATTAGAACAGACCGGCGTCCCTGATTTAATCATCGATATAATTCTGGAAAATCTTTGGCCAATAAGCTTCGAGATATTTAAATGGTTTTTCCGGCACGCTAAGGACATGGGCATTGATTCTTCGTCGTATTTTTCTTGGACTCCAGATTTTACCATCGATTACGAGAAAACCGCAAGTATATTGACTAAAAATGAGACTTTAGACATAAAAAAGAGGTTTGAATTGTCTTGCTTGTTTTGCTTGAAACAGGAAGCATGTTCTTTGTGGGATATGATGAGCTTATCGGAAAAAAGGTTTTATTATGTCAGAGGAAATCTAAAGAAATCGGATCAGAATCCAATAGTGCTTTATTGGACTTATTATATACAAGAGGTGCCAATAGATCATTGGGATAGTAAAACATTAAACCATACCCAATTGTTCAAGTATTCAGTGGTGAAAGGGTATTTTAACGCTGCAAAATTCTTTTTTCGAAAACTGAAAAAACAACTTAGAAACAGGATGATAGCGAATAGTTTTTGCATCCATCTCAGTGAATTACACAAGCCTCAGAGTACCATAAAAGATCATTTTGCTATTGCTTACTTCTTAATAAAGGAATTAAGTCCGGACTATCGGGGAATCTGGAGTTTTTCTATGTTTAATTTGATTTTCCTTTATTTTTTGGAATGGCCGAGGCAGAAGTACTTCTTGGCCGTCGTCGGTCGGATGATACACCACCTCGATGAAAGGAGATTTGGAGACTTGTTGGAAAGGATATTCGAAAAGGATCATGGGAATTATAAGGATTACGACTACAAGAAACTGTTCATGGAATTTTGGCTCCAAAATCCAGCGAAGAGCAAAGCGTACGTGGCGCAATCCAGGATTGGTTTTGGAATATTTATGAAATTCGTTAAGAAATATTTTGATTTTATTTTCGTCGAGAAAGCTTTCGCTCTCAAGGCGAAATTCAGAGGCGCTGTTTTACAGCAAGAGATTCCAGAAGATATCGACCCTTTTGAAAAAGAGGACGTAGAATTCTTTAAATTTCTTGTGAGAGAACGGGTAACAACTAGATCGTCTATAGATAGATTCTTGCATCAACGTTTTGTAAGTTTCCCCTACGCGGAATTTGGAATACCGTTTTTTGACGGAAGGACATCACTGGGAGAACTTATGTATCTGATTGATAGCATTTCAAGGACTGTATGACATCATTCAGACAAGACTTTAGCTTAGAGACAGTATAATCTCATTAGCCAAGACTTCTGTAAATGTTAAATTTTTTTTCTCTAAAATAATGTCATTCATTTTTTTCCCCTGTTGATGAAACGCTTTATAAATAGAAATATTTTGGTGGTTTTAAGGCAATGAAAAATTTCAGACAGCCATTTGCCCTCACAGTGTTGATAACAGATAAACACGCATATTAAAAGAATATTTGATATTCGTCAGAATTTTTTAAATAATCGAACTTGAAGTAATATTGCGAAATAATGCACCTCAAAGTGTATAAGTATTCAAAATATATTAACATTTTTACTTTAAAAATCTGAAATAACAAAACAATATTCAAATTTTTTCAAGAACTTTAATATTTCTTTCTTCTCAACATTTCATGAAACGATTGAGAAGACTGTGCTATTCTGAAAATTGGTTCAACTATGTTCCTGCTTTGAGTTTTACTTTTTGTTAGCATATCCGAGCTAAATTTCATGTTACAATCATGAATAGAGTTGCTAATTTATAATTTGATTCGGTGTTAAAAAAATTAAATACTTTATCGCTTCTGCGAAATATGTTCTCTAATTTTTATGTTGAATTTTTTGAATTTATTTATATGTTATAAAAAAAGTAATAACTGAAACTAATGTTGTTGTTCAATTTTTATTGTTACATTTTGTTCGATAACTTTTTTTTGTGAAAATATGCAAAGCAATATCTAAAGAATTAAATAAAATTTCATATTTTATATCAATGTCTTGTGTACATTTTTTTCTCTTGTTTTGCATGAAGTTATGCAAAGAGAAAGCATTGCATTTGCCAAAAATTTGATATTTTAAGTTATTTACATTTTGGACCTCCCCTTCTCTGTAAAACAGTTTTAGTATTATGTTGCCTGTTGATGAATATGCGAACTTAACACTAAAGACAACGATCTATAGGCATAAAATTTTGTATTTAGAGAAATCCGACCAATTCGTAGAGGATATGCGCATAATTTATAACAAATCGGATAAAAGCCCATGCAGACAAAATAACTCCGAAGGCTCTTGCGCTCATTGAATCTGCTGAACTTTTTTCGATTTGGCTTTTTATCAGCATCAATAAAATATATAAAGGAAATACATTAGTGGGTAAAAGTGAAGTTTAGTATGCCCCTTGTTGCGCCAAGGAAGCAAAGTCGCCAATAAAGATGACAAACACTTCTGCCAAAACAGATTACGGTACCACTTTCGACAATTATGATTTTTTACTGATAAGTATTTTATTCAGACTGGTTTGCTGGGTGCTGAGCGAAAGCTAGCGCATGTTTTGCCTTCGGCATCTGTATAAAGCAACGGGCAGAATTTTATAACTTAAAAAAATCCTACGGTTTCGCTAGCAACGGGAGCGGGTATCTAGTAACTTGGTTAGCTCATTGAATTTAAGAATTGTATGGATAATAGGAACGGTACATAATCAAAAGAAGAGAAAGAAACAACCAAACCATTATCCTTACAAAATTTCAAACAAGCATCCTTTCCTAATTTCATCTACTCGTGTGTGTGTGTGTGTGTGTGTGTGTGTGTGTGTGTGTGTGTGTGTGTAAATTTCCACTCAACCTTCATCCATTCTGCAGCTTCGAAATGCTACCTTTTATCCCATTTACTCGCACAATTACCGACATAACGAATTATCAAGGGAACCAACCGTTAGAGAACAGAAGAATTACCAGAACTGCAAAGAATTCCATTGCATCTGATTTTTAAAATGAGAATTCAGATAATTTTTTAAAGTGCGTATTGACAATTAAAAACTGTAAAAGAATAAAGATTTTCTGTTCGTATTCACATTAAATTGAAATTGCAGTGTCTTATTAGTTGTAAAAAAAACTTTTAACCATAATAAAGAACAATATTAAAATCTTTGATCGTTTTTTTTTATTATTATCAATATAACAATTTTCATAAAATAGTCGTAGTTCATGTTTAACTCAACCATTGTTAAAAGTAAGGGGGGGAACACCATTAGGGTTGTTAACAGAGTGTTCCGTTGGATTGCCATATTGGCGACACACTCCGAATCTCACCAATCTTCACTTTAACCCATTATTGTTGAATGGTAATAGTCCACCGTAAACAAACATCATAGATACGTTTCCAATTCTTCAGTGAATATTTTTACGCATCAATAATTCAACACTCCGCTTAGCTAATTCATTGAACTTCGAAATGTCATTAGAAATGCTAGGGGGAGGGTTCGACGTGTCCCTTCAATCAGAAGGAAGAAGCTGTAAAATAACCCAAGGTGTTAAGTATTGAGGCCAGATAGAAGGTTTAATCGAGCACGAAATAAACCACATTCACCCAATAAGTAATCGCTATTTATTTATGCAAATAGAAGTTCATATCTTTCTTAACTGTTATTTCACGAAGATCATTTAAAACTCGAACTTAATAAGGTTAATTTTATTTTTGTACAATGTTTTTACTATATCAATATATTTTGTAATTGAATTTTATACCATTATGCAACAATTTTTTAATGCTATGCTATACTCATTGATCAAGACATAGAACAGCGAGCTTTTGCCAACGTTCAATTTAAGATAAAAATACTTTTCTTTTTTCAATTCCTACTATTATATTCAATCTAATATATTCTACTAATATATTCAATCGTTAATAAAATACTTTCTCTTCATCCACTTGAGTACTAGCAATTTTTTTAAAACTTGTAGTGGATGACATTTGATGTTAATACAGTTTTATTCAATATTAATTCATTATTTTTTTATTAATTAAAAACTGTTTTGCCTTTATAATAGTTCTTTATAAAACTTATAATTGTTAGGTAGGGACAGCCTGGTTGGTAGGGCGTAGGATTCGTATCCCTTGTGCTGCGAGTTCGAACTAATTTCTTGCTGTTCGCAAGGTTCTCCATGTCGAGAGTTATACTGCTGAGAGTGCTGAATCAAAGATGATCATTATTCGGATGCTCAGGGGTCCATACCCGCAGAAGCTACTGCACCCTCCTGTCGTTGTAAAGCGGAACACAAGTGCAAAAATTGTAATTATTTGATAAAAAGAAACTAAAATAAAAAACTTCCTAAATGTTTCCTAATATCCGAAGTAGGAATTTATTTTTAAAAAATGTTTTTTTATATTGCTTGTTTTTGAGGGGAGTGACACTTTTCCTATTTTGAAGAAAAAAATTTCCTAAGCTCTCCATAGAGAATATTAAAAATATGATTAGAAACCGAAAAAAAAAAATTGAAAGAGACAGGCACAGCTGAGTTGTTGAAATCATCAAAAAAATTGATTTCGAGATGTTAACGACTACCATAGGGAATTTAGAGATTTAAATCTCTCCGAGTTAAATTAGGAATTTAGTTGTAGCATTTGAATTTTAAATCTGTGTCATATTTTGAAATCAGTCAACAGGCTGTCGATCTGTATATCTGTATATTTGCATGTATGCAAATGCTGTAACTTAAACTTGATATATGATTTTGTTATTAAAATCGTAATTATGCGGCAATTTTTAATTTGAATTTGTCGGAAAAAACACCCAAAATGCAAATTCGATTTTCTTCTGTGAAATAAAATGTGCAAAATGCTCATCTGCGGGATTACGAAAATAAAAATCTTAGCACTAGCATCTAAAGTTCCCCTTTTTATGTTATTGGAAAGGATATTGATATCTTCGCTAGACAATATGCTAATGCCTTCACGATTTTAATTCTCAAGATTTAAACGAAAATAACTTTTGTATCTTTAAAACGAGGTGTTAATGTAATTCAAATAAATTCTCTCTTTACTTGGCTTGCACCAAGTATACATAAATGGTTAAGGTAGCAGTTAACATATATCACTAAAAAAATTATTTCAATTGTGACTATTCTAGAACCAATTTCCTTAACTATTGTTCCTGTGCATCGTACGAGCGGTAAAATATCACTTCTCAAATATGTAAGTAAAATTAAATCATTCACGGGAAAGAACTCGTGATTTATAAGGATCTCTATGTTTAAGATCTCGCAAACTTCGAGGACGTGCTAAGATTCCACCTGGCCTAGTGGTAAGATTCCACCAAAGAACCGTCGTATAAGGGAATCTGTTGCACGTTAAATCCGTCAGACCAAACGCTCTACCATTGGGGTGGTTTGATGTGGAGAGTGGGGTGCCAACTCAGGTGTTGTCCTGGACCACGGTTCCAAATTACTAGGTTCGTCCCCAAATAGCCGTGGGTTGTTGTTGTTTTACATCGGGATGTTAGTATTACTAAACTAAACTAACTCTCAGACTTCGAAAACACATTTTTGGAATTATATTTCTCTTTGAACACGATAATTTAAAAATCTATCAGCTAGGCTAATGAAATTTGGAATGTGGTCTTTTTCTAGAATTTGTAGACATCAGTCAGCTTTTGAACAGAATCCAATCTCAGGAATCCTTTTGTCTGGATGTCAGAATATAAGTGAATACCATAAACCAAAACGTAAAAATAAACATTTCTAATTTAGTACGCATATTTATTATCTATAAGGTAGATTCAATTCAAATGTGAAGGCAAATCCACCAAAGCATTGACAGTATATCTTTTCACCATTTTCACATACATATAAGTTTAATAAATCGGAAATACCTGGCTTAAGTAAATCAAATCCAAATGTGTAACTTGACACTTAAATAATCTTGACATTATTATTAAAGTAATTGGGTATGAAGCTTTAGTTTTAACATATCTTAAAATAAAGTTGCCAAAAATATATATACGATTTTCTGGTATCTTTACATTAACCGCAAATCATCAATTGTTCGCTATCAATTATTCAACAATATCGAATATGCAAATTTAATATGACGACAAAGCAGGCCAATCCTTTCGGAACTATTGTTCTTCTACGAACCTTTTTTCTTTTCCATTTTCCAAAGCGCATAACTGCTACGAATGAAGTAAAAAAAAAAAAAAAAAAAAAAGAAGAAGTTATATTTAGCGTTTTGGTCTTTACTAAGGCCCTCAATTTTATGAGGGTGGAAAGGGATATCACTTTTATCAGAGAACTAGCTGCTTCTGGCGACCAACTTGTTCGCCCAGTTTATTGACTTCTTAGACAGTTAAAGATCTATATGAATGGAATTAAAAAGAATTTCAACCTAAAATTTGATACGATTGAAAGACATGAATTTAATTTAATCACTCTACTACAAATCTTTGAAGATCCTACTTTGGGATCAATAATCATTCGAAAGTAATTTTTTTTAATATTAATTTTAATGCTTACAAAAGTATCCGCTTAAGTGTTTTAACGGACGAATTGAAATTTTGTCATAACTTGGTTTCAGATTAAAGATAAAATAAAACTTAAAAAATATTGAAAAAAAGTACGATAATGAAATTAGTATCATTAAAAAGATAATTTGAATTTTAAGACTATTCAGAAACAAATTTTGTGAGATAATAGTTTTGAAAGACATGAAAGTCAGTTTCAGGCACAGCATAGCAATTACCCATCTGGTGACGGTTAAACCTGTTTCGCATTCGATTAAAATTTATTTAATATTTGTTTATGCCATCTTTTAAATATTCTATCCTTTGGCTGAACAGAGCTCTTAAACCGACATCAGAGTATTTCTAATATTTTACAAGTCCATTAAATAATTAATTCAACCGTTACATCAAGGGAAACATAAAAAAAGTTCAATGAAACACTTTGAAATGCTAGAATGACGCTTTTACATTTGAATGTTGCCATTCGACAATAAATAATAAAATCAAAATATATAAATGTGCAAGTTAACGTTAAATATAGAGAGAGATATATACAAGAAATTTTCTGAAAAATCCATCTCCATTTTTCTTTTTATCATGTGAGAACAGGATGTTGCTTTGGTATGAGGTTTTTGAAGACTTAAAATGCGTAGACAACAAATCGGCGATTTATCGTTTTTGAGGCATCAATTTTTTGCTTTAAGGGTTATTAGAAAATAATGCAAAAGGTTGTCACATTTGCCGATTTATCGCTGAAAAATCATTTAAAAATAGAAATTTGATTCGTAATCCAAAAGTTTAAATCAATGGCAACGGTTTACAATTTTTTTAAAAATGTTTTTATCATTTGATAAAATGATGTTGTATTGGTTTGAGGTTTTTGCAGTCACAAAATAAACAGGCAGAAAATTGGCAATTAATCGATTTTGGGACATCTAATCTCCACTTTTAGGGTTATAATAAAATAGTAAAGATGGTTGTTACATTTGGTGGCTTATAACTAACAAAAAACCACAACTTGGCCCAAATGTCCGCTATGGACCTAATTCTCTATTAACGCACGTGTATTCTGATAGTCACATGATTGTTCCAAACCTGTTTAAATTGGGTAATGACTGAAATAAAATTACTACAAACAATGCCTTAAAAATAATGTTTTCTCAGGATAACATGAAATTTGAAATAGTGGATTTAAATTTTACTTTTTATTTTTCTGAGAAACTTTTACGAGTTTGAAATCCTGCTGTCAGGTCACACAGGTCTCGAATAGTTTGCAGAATAAACATATGCCAATGAAACTAAAACTGACACATGCCCATATGAAACTTATTCCAGTTCCTTTTAGTTTTCATAATTATTTTTTGGGATGAAATATTTATTTACTGAGTGCTTTCTTTCATTGAAGCGTCAGCTCCGCATTCGCATCAAGGGGCTTAAAATACGACTTCGAGAATTGTTTTTGGCGCTCATTTTGCACCGGATGGAACATTTTAAAGATGCCACGTTCCGAGAAGATAGAAGTTTTAACTTGCGCCTTAATCGATTTGGTCGCTGTCCAACACTCATTTGAAAGTAATTTATGAATGTAAATTACTTACATCTTTTCCAGAGAAAGTAATTTGTGTTTAGAAATTATCATCGCATTAGATTTTTTTTTTTTTACATTTGAAACTTGTCGAAATTTCCGAACTCATCTTTTTGCATGCAAAATAATTTTTAAAAAAGAAATTGAATAATATCTTTTATTCCAAAAAAATAAACCTAGATTTTTTTTTTCTTTTTTGAAATTTTATTATTATGTGAGAACATGATGTTTCGGTTAGGAGGTTTTGATGCCTCCGAAATTTACGAGCAAAAAATAAAGATAAAGCCCTCCGAAAATTATCGGTTGAAGAATTTTTCTTCCTGCTTTTACCAGTATTGCATAAATATTATGTATGCTTCTTTCAAAGCAGATACGTTTTTAAAAGTTTGACTTGCTTTTACCAGTATTTGCTTTGTCATTACGTATACTTCTTCGCAACAGATGCCTTTTTAAAAGGTCGACGTAGAACTATGACATAGTAGCTGTTATTTCATCTCAAAATAGGTCGAGTTCCAAAACTTTGTTTGCCAGTTAGAAAAATTGAAAATAGAAGTTGAAATTTTTTTTCCTTATGTATATATCTATATATGCATATTATAGATGGATAGAGATCGATAGAAAAGTCTCATGATTGGTTCTAACCGGTTTAAATTGGTTAATGACTGAAATTAGTTAAGACAAATAATGATTTAAAAATAATAATGTTCTCACATTTTAACTTGAAATTTGAGATCGTAAATTTTATTTTGTTATAGTTTTTTAAAATTTTGTTTTGAGGAAACAATCGAATGCTTTCGTAAATAACAATCAGCAAAATGTAAAAGCGAAAATCAGTATGAAGATAGTTTTTCTGCAAATAAATAAATAAAATATCAGTGCAAAAAATATTTGAGTTCATTGGTTAGCCTCAATCATTTAATATGAGGTTAACCAAGGACCTTTAAAATTTTGTACACTGGAGATTATTTTGGGTCAAAGATTACATAAACTCAAATACACACACCACCGAGACTCAAATACACACACCACCGCTTTCATGCCCCTGCAACTATAACCCTCTGGTTATTTAAACAGTGTAAAGAGCATGAAGTGGGAGATACGTTGAAAGATGCTCCTGTTCTATCCACCCCTGTGACTGTTCGACTTCTGATAATTATTGGTTAACCCTTTGCACTCGGAAAAGTAATTCGAAGCATAATTATTCATTACACAAGGGCTTTTTTATTACTCCAAATTTGTATCTGTGTGTGTGTATTTAAAATTGGTTTTATCTGTATTTTTACCATTCTGCAGATATTTTCAATAATCAAAATTGAAAAATAGATGAATAAAATGTCAAAATGATGCGCCATCTTGAATGGAGCCCAAGAGGCACCATTGAGTGCAAAGGGTTAAAATTTAATAAGGGATTTTAATATTGAATAAAAATAAAGCCGAAAGCAGCGAACTATTTGAAATTTAGATGGGAAATGGTTTTGGAATCACCCTAAAAAATTATGTGTTTGGTGCTCAGTTGCTCAAAAATAAGAAAAACGAAAGAAAATAAAGATAATAATAATAATAATAATTGCAGCTAAATGTAATTATATTTTGTCTGCATATTATTTCGACCAAAGGATTACAAGTTACAGGTCATAATATCATATTGTGAGTCGCGATTAAAATTTTGGCGGCTCTTAACAAGGTTTACATGTATCTTTCTACTGTCTGAAAAAGAATGACACGGCCTAAAATCTTCTTGGTAATTAACAATTGAAGAAGTGGAAAATTGCTTAGAGAAAACAGCTAAGTGGTCTTCTCGCATACTTTCTAATAACTGCATTTGTGTGTTATTAACCGTATGCCATTGGTAAACATTAGTTGCGAAAAATCTAATTATGAATTATTAACTACGTTGCTTATTATGAAAATCTAATTATGAATTATTAACTACATTGCTTATTATGAAAATCTAATTATGAATTATTATACATTGCTTAGTATTTATCTAACTAGTTATCGTCGTTTTGTAATTATTGAGATAATTTATGTTCAAATAGTCGGATAAACGTATTTTCCTCCGAGTAGGTTTCGTTCAATAATATTACATCTAAAGTAAATTTATCGTCTATAAAATGTTACATTTCGTTCAAAAACGTTAATGCTACCTTAAATTCTGCAAATCCACGGACCATTTTTGACCACATATCAAATTTTATGCGTCTAGCTAAAAGCTTTTTGAATTATCGTATTCACAGACAGACATATAGAAACTTAACGAGGGGCGAAGAGCCTTTTAGAGTGTATTCTTTGGAGACTTTTAATAGTGATTAATTGCTGTGGTTACATTAGAACATTAGATCCTTTAGTAGTACTAGAAAAAAGAATGTATGTTTTGGACGCCTTTTTGCCGAACTATTGGAAGCAAAATTTGACACGGAATACAATTGTAATTACAAAATCATGTACCATATTTTATTTATTTAAGTCATTGTGTTTTTAAGCTATATACATTTTTGTGAAAGTACAGACAGATAGACGGTCAACACATTGACAGATTTTATTTTATATTCGACAAGTATGCACATTTAAATGCTAAATCTGGGAACTAGATATTTCTTCGATCTTTTATCTTTCTATATGTTCTCTATTTTTGCTTATAGTAGCTTTCTATTTAAACAGCCGGGCAGATAGACTTCCTCTGAATAAGTTTCACTCAAAATTTCATATATATTCACAAATTTAGAGGAAAGACTGCTTATTAATTTTCATCTATTTGGCTCAAACAGTTTTGGAGCGATTGTGTTCTCAGATTGACGGACAGGCAGACATAATTCCAAACAAATTTTTTTCTGATTCAGAGAGGTCTGAAATGTGGAGATGCGTTAAAATTTTGATCAGCGATTTTTTTGACGATTACATAGCTTTCTTTCTTTTCGCATATTTCGTGTAAAAGAAAGTAAAAAGCTTTTCTTACCAAGGCTTTCTTGACTCTAAAATTGCAATATTGCTGCTTATGTCACTTGTTATAGACAAAGTCAGCGATTTTAAACCATGTTTTAGCCTCTCTTGTCTCAGTAACGCCATTTAGAACCAAAAATGTGTCTTAGTTACTCATGCGTAGCAACTTTTTTCTCGGGGTTGACCATTTATACATCTCATTCACAGATCGCAATTTATACCTGAATCAGAGATTGATCACCTCTGGTCCAGAACCCTCAGTAGTATTGTCCCGACTTGGATTACTTTGTGGCTACATAAAATTTATGCGTGCACTAGCCCCTATGTATACGGAGAGTCTTCGGCTGGCGGGGTTCGATCTCACAATCGAAGGGATTCAAATCTAATGCCCTACCAACCAGTTTATACAGGCATTTGAATCGCTTTCCTAAGTAAAATAAAATAATTCACTACAAAGCATTACTTCCGGTCTGAGCTTAAAATCATCTCTGAAATATTACTCGAGAGCTCTTTTAGCATATGAATTTTTAACAACGTAGGTTTAAAATACAGCTTTGAAAATAGTTTTGACATTAATTACGCCCAGGATGGAACGCCTAAACGATGCCATTTTCCTAGAAGTCATATTTTAGCTCTCTTCTGAATCGATTTGGTCGTATTCCAACACTCATTTCGAAGTCATCGCTGAGTAAATAAAACCCTTCACGTTTGCAGATGAACTCAAAAACAGATGAGTGTTTTATCGCTCGTATCTTTCCTGTTTAGATTTTTATTTGTCCAGAATTTATTTTTATCTCTCGGATGTTTATTCAAGTTACCACAATCTGTACGATGAAGATGTCAAGATAATCTCGCCAGAGGAAATGATTTGTTTGCAAATTTCGGATTTGATTTCTGTCTGTTAGGGAAAAAAAACATTTTTTAAAAAAATTTATGTCTGTCTGGTTTGGGGGTCTGAGAATAAATATATAGAAAGTGAAATCAAAATAAAAAGAAATAGAAATTATTTACATGTTTCAAAAAAAATGTTATTCATATACGTTGCACTTAATCCGTAGGTGCAATATATAGTAATTTGCATATACTATATACTGTTGCTATGAATAAATTATTTGCATATATTGTAATAAACGATCAAATGTTATTTGCCAATTTAGTGTCTATGAATTAAACGTAAAAATTGTATTTTAAATAATCATATAGAAAAGTGACGTTTATGAAACATAATATATATATTTTTGGTTCTTTATTGAAATCTAAATTTTTTAAGATAAATTTGAAATGGCCCTATTTCAATTTTCTTTCTACTCCCCAGTACTTACATGTATTCAAATTTTTTGAATTTATAAATGCTTATTTCAAGATCTAGTCAGCCGCTTCATAAAAGAACCAGTAGAAGTGTCAGCCTTTATAGAAACGATTCTCTTTCTTCCTCAAAATATAATTGTGGTTGCAAGGCCACAGAGGGTCTAACATTTATCTTCAGAGTCTCTTTAAAGAACGATATTTATTTCGCAGAACAGTTAAAAGGCGCTTAGCTAAAGGCGATAGTTTCCCATTGATGAATAATAAATTGACAGTTAGTCTTCAAAGTCATTACAGTGCGATTTTTTGGCAATTAATCTCTGGCATGTTGATGTTTCTCAAATAAATACTAGGAAATCAAATATGTATTTTTGGAGGCATTTTTTTTGCCCAATTGACAGAATTTTAACAATAGTCATTAAATCACACATAAATTTCAATTATATAAGTTTTTTTTTTGAATAATAGCGTTCAAATGAATTCGAAAAAGCAGACCAAAACGCAATCAACTCTTTGATAGACGTGGCTCCAAATTTAGCATAAACAAACTTTTTAGAATGTTAAATCTGTGTAACAAATTTTATTTATTTAGATTACCGTATTCACTTTTATTGATAGCCGTATAGATAGACTTCATCTGAAAGGGCTTATTCAAAATTCGACTGATATCTATAAATTTATTATTAAGGTCTCATACCAAATTTTATCCACTCTAGTTCAAAATATTTCTGAATTATCGTATATGCAGACAGACACACATAATTACATTAGTGTGCTTTTAAACTCGAGGAAGTCCAAAACTTGATAATTTGTCAAAATGTTAAATTTAAATGTTTTGATAGTTACATTACTTTTTTTTTGTACACTTTGTAAGTGAGAAGGTAATAAAGGAAAGTGTGTGTGTGTCTGTGTATTTTGGCGTTCTAGAAGATACACCGTTTATCTTAGAATAACCAAATTTGGCATAGTTATAATTTTAAGAGTGGAAATGATTTTAAAAACTTTTAAGTAGTTAAAATTTGAGCAAAACTTTTGGCGCTCATCCGTGAAAATTCTCGAAATAATTATTATGTTAGAGGGATGCTTACATTTTTTTAATTAAAAAAATATCTTTGTACTCATACTAATTGAATTGCCTTGACATTTTCTTATGAATTATGAGAATTTTTTACATAATTTTTAGTTGTAGGATTCCTCATTAGAATGAAAATAAAATTCAATTGTTCCACCAAATATTTTCTCTTACTGTTAAAAGCTAAAGGGAAAAAATTTCATAAGAGGATTTGAAGAGTTTTCTTGATGAATAAGACGATGCATTATACTTCTGGACAAAAAACAAACAAACAAACATGCTATTTAAAATAGATTGAACAGGCACTTAAATTTTTAATGACATTATGACGTCAATCAATTTTATTAGAAAAATTCATACATGGAAAAAATTTCATAAATGTAAATCTATTGGAACCGCATAGCTTTTTTATAACTGCAAGCTTAAAAATATTTTGTTAATAGAATACTAAATATCAAGCAAATTATAAGAAATTTAACTGAATCGAAACAAAATCAATAACCCTGCGAAAGAGCTGGTCGACAAAAATAATTTATTATAAAGTTTGAATTTTTTGATAGGTTGACTTGTATTATGTTAAGACTGAAAGTGTATTATTTCACCTCATTGTCGAAAATATCAAAACTTTGACGTATATAAAAAAATGGAAATTTTTGGCTTTAGAAAATAATTTTGGAAACTTATTTAATATTTTTATTGATGCCATTTCTATAACGTTTTGATGCATATTCAGAGGCCTATTCCTTTCTTGGTCAAATGTTAGATATTACTGCCTTCATTTGGAATCGTATAAGAAAGTAACGAAAAAAATAAACTCACATTTTTCAGTCATTTGGATAATTTCGTATTCTTAAAGTGAAAAAGAAAAAAAAATTATCCACGAAATAAATAAAATAAGTGAAGTTTGACCTTCATTCGCAACTCCTGTATTGATTTATAACTGTGTTTGAGCTTCCGACCTTCAGCAATTTATCTTTGTACGCCAAGAATGTCAAAATTGTTTAAAAAGTTAAAGATCACCATAAACATGTTTGGAATGTCCAGTTAATAATGTATTCAGCGTCAGTATCAATAAGAGCTGTTTTTCTGTTCTAATTTTTCATTGTGAAACAAAGATAACCGCTATTTCTGCACAAATTTTATTTATTTATTCATTGAATTTTTGCAAAGGAATGGAAACTGCCTTTCTTACATACACAGTGCCATTTCAATTTTGGAATTGCGTCGAGTTTAAAAATGAAGTGGGAGAAAAAGGCTTCGCAACACTCTGAAAAACACCAGGTATTCTAATTTAGATGTCACACAAGATTGTTCTTGTGACATGGCAGTAAGTTACTTAATTATTTTTAACAACGTTTAACCATCATCCATTTTGAAAGATGAAACATATCAGGCAATCAATCTAAAATTTATTCAGTTCTAACTGGCTAGCCCACATAGAACCATAGCTTAAAAAAAATTTTAATTGTAAATATTTGCAAAACACTGTTTTATTTTTTCTAAATAATGTTTTTTGAATGCTGTTGCATTAAATATAGTTTTCAAATAAATATTGTTTTAATTTTATGGCTCTTTTGCAAGTCATTTCTTTTTAATTTAATTTTTCTTTTCTTATTATTATTTCCCTCTCCCAATATATATATATATCTTGCTCAAATTTTCAATCATTAACAAAACGCTTTTTATTCATCCACTCAAGCTCAAGTACATTTTTTAAAACTTGTAGTCGATGACACTCGATATTAATGTAGTTTTTTTTAAATATTAGTTTATTCATTAAATTTAAGTGTTTTTTAATAAAACAATTAAATGTAATTAAATAGAGTTTCAGTAGTTTCTAATGAAAAATTGATATCAACAACCAGTAGCGCAATCGGTAGAATGCGAGGATTTCAGTGTTTTTCGCGTGATGGTGAATAATGCGAGTTCAGTTCTTGCGAAAATCAATTATTTTTT
>JAOUZG010006905.1:32107-42849 GCA_026289955.1 Argiope argentata
CCTGTTCAAATTTTCAACCGTTAATAAAACACTTTGTATTCATCCACTCAAGTTTAAATACATTTTTAAAACTTGTAGTGAATAACAAAGGAAGTTAATACAGTTTTTTCAAATGTTAATTCATTCATTAAATTTAATTCATTTTTAATACTTTAAATACAGTTTTAGCAGTTTGCATTGAAAATTGAAATCGACAGGCAGTAGCTCAATTTGTAAAATGCGAGGATTTCGGCGTTTTTCACGTGAAAGTGAAGAATGCCAATTCAATTCCCGCAAAAATCGAAAACTTTTCGATATATTATTTATATTAATTGTAATTATTTAATAAAGATTAACTAAAATAAACATTTTCATTGTTAACTTCTGTATGAATTGACTTAAATTTTTTTTATATTACTTGTTTAGCACATTAGTTACTTAGATACAAAATTTAGTTAATTCGCAAAATGCATTTGTTAAAGTTAAAAGTTCGAAGCAGTATTTGTTGGAGCTAAAACAATAAAGGGGATACATAAATTTTGGCAAAACATAGAAATTAGCACATTTTTTTAAATTTTAAGGTGGATATTCTTGATATTTCATTCATACAAGATCATTAAATAAAAAAATTTTCGTTACGAATAATCTTTTAATCATTAGATGAGTCAATTTGCTCGGCGCCACAGTCACATGACAAAAGCATCCATCTAATATACAACTTAACATTTTTTTTACTCTGTTTATAGAGTCACATCATTTTCTCCTTTACAAAATACACAATCCTTGCAAAACTAAATTGGTGAGGGATGTTTGACTTCTTCTAGCAGAGATAGATTTTTTATTCTGTTTTTTGTTTTATGATTTTAAGAAAGACAAAAAATAAGTGCATAGTACATTTAGTACTTTTCAAGTGTCCACACAGTCATCTGAATAAATTTCAAAATTAAGCCCTGTCATACATTACCTTATAGTTTATCTTCAAAATGGGATTTAATCCAATAAATCGATTCGTCTCCATGTCTGAGTTGAGTTTCTTCATACGAATTCTTTTACTTTTTAAATATTCATGCGGAAAAGTGGCATCAGAAGTGCAGGAAGAGGAGCCACTAGATAACTAAGCGAATTCCTACTTTCATTACACATACATATAAGAATGGACTGGGCTTCAGTTGTCTCCATTTAGAGAACAGAATGTATCTTTTGAAATAAAAATTGAGCTGCGGGAAGATATGATTCTTAGGATTTGTCCTTAGTTTCAGTGTAACTCTTATGACGATGATTATGCAATTATTCTCCACCCCACTCCCCCACTAGGCATGAAAGAGGCAACTCTTTTATATTTAACGGCTACTTTCTTAGCAATCAAAAACATATTAAGAACTAGCTTTAACACTCGACTTCGTACCCATGGAAAATCACACATCTAACCTAAAACAATAATATTTACTGTACGCACCTGAAATAAAGCAAAACCGTAAATGAAGAAATCAAGTCCACATTTCTTTAAAATTAAGCCAAGACTCTTTTATTTTTAGATCGAGATTGAGATAGCTACAACATTATAATATATATATATTTTTAAACTTTTAATTAAAATGAAAACCCAGTTGTCAACAATTACAACCTACTGAACATGCGTTAATTTTCAAGGCCAATTGAGGCAAAGTAAATATATGACTTTTCTATTCCAGTTGGGGTAACGCGATATAGATTAGAAATTTTTAATTTCCTTTATTAAGTTTTATTTTAATTCAAAAGTACTTCATAATGAATCCGAAAAATTGATTAATTAACAATGTTTAATTTTAAATGCATCAGATGCTTAGAAAATAAGCAGAATGGTTTGAAATAATCTATCGAAAACATGTTAAGCCTAGCCTCATTAGAGTAGGGAAAACAGATTTGATGGCGAAAAAACTTTAAAAAATTGTCGTTTTTACTATTATCCACGCAATGTTTCAGTTTTTTTCTCTCTATAAAAATCTTCCCCGTATCTTAACGAAAATATTTTTTTAAAAAAAATTAGCCGAATTGGTCAAACCATTCTTGAATTTTGCGGTTAGCAGTATATTTGATGATTCATTTTTATTTATAAAGATTATTCGTTTACATGGCCTGCCTAATGACACTAATCGGGTATTGAAAAATTATTTCTCTTGAGATAAAAATTCGTTTCGCTATAAAAGAATTTGAGTTCATTATCATTAAGTAGAGGCTAAAAATAGCACAACATTTTATAAATAATTGCAAAATGTATTTTTCACTTACTCGAATAAATTCGATCTCAAAGTTTCAACGTCTTCCTGAATCCGAAGAATACATTTTTGGTTTTATGCCTGTCTGTCAGTAAGCACAATTACTCCAAAATGCTTTGAGCTACTCAGATGACATTCGACACATGGTCTTTATACCAAATTTGTAGATTTTTATCAGCTTTTAAACAAAATTTATCTGCTTGAGGTCAAGAGAATAGGATAAATAGAAAATAAATATGGAAAGTGCCAATGAATAAAACTTGCAACACATCTTTGAAATATGAGGTTATAAATCTCTATACAATGTTGAATCACATTCATCAACAGGTTGAGTATCTGTCGGGGTCTACATTCACACACATCTAATCACAATAACTATAACCGCACGAAATGCATGTAATTACTCAGGAAAATGTAAAAGTCATAATTATAATTTAATTTTTTTATTAAAATTGTAATTTTCTAAGCATAATTTTAATTTCAATTGGCTTGAAAAAAAAGAGTTCAAAATTCTTACTTAGTTTTCAACAGCATATTAGAAAGACCAAAGCTCTCATATAAGAGATTTTGAAAATAAAATCCTGAGCATTCGTCACTTTCAAGGTATCGTGGTAATCACAGTATATGTGATATTTACGGCTCAAGATTTCTAATAAAAGCAAAAAAGTGGGATAGTCATATCATCGACTCTCTGACCCACCCGAAAGCACACGAATAATAAATACTGAAGGAACGCATCACCTCAACAGCAACATTAGCAGGAACTATGCTTGAGTCCTAAGAGTCATCACCGGCCACGGTACAACTCATCCCTAAGGAGGCTCGTCCCATCATCATTGGGACGAGCCAGACTCCCATCTTTTCGTTAACCTTCCTTGTGGAGAGATCCAATCACCATATCAGAAGCATCTCATCCTTATTTCGAGATATTCTCTCGAGGGGTTGAAAAAGGAGGGTAACACCTTTATCAAGGAGTTGGCACGAAAGTTTTGAGAAAGATCGCTCCTACTGGTTCTTGCTTTAATTTCAATGATTCATTTTCCGAATTTTTATTGTGGGCTTTGCCTGAGTTATATGATTTAAACAACAAAAAATTATAACAGACACCCTCTCTATTATCTTATTTCTCTCTTTATTTCTGTCTGTGTCATCCGTTTCCCTTCGGAATCCAACAGGTGGGAGTGTTGTTGAAGTGTGGTCAATTACACCCATCTTAAGTAGGACCTTTAAACGCCGGGGCGTGGCTACGTGCAAAATGAAGTTAGTATGTAGCGAAGTTAAAAGGCAATACAGTGTTTCACATCATTCCATTTATCCACATAATTACAGTGGCCGTGCCGCAATATATCACCTGCACTCGGGACACGAAAGCGAACCTTTCAAATCACTGTTGCCACGAGCAAATTGAAAATTAATGCATTTCTGCTCAGAAAAGATGAGGCACGGCGCTCGGATGATTGCTTAGTCATGAATAGCAACGGCTCTTCGGAAATTGAGTTCGCGACCCTTGCCGAAGATATTAATTTATTTTCGTCCAACTCGGAATTAAAATGTAGATGGTAATGAAGTTAAAATGGAGATTAGTTCCCTTTTTTTGTATCCGCAGTCCGTTTCTGCAAAGTATTTTTCATTCGGTGGAATTTATATTGGAGTTTATTAATTAAATAATGACCCCGGGGATCTTACATTAGTTTAACGTGGGATACAGACGATGATGAGTAGCACCATGATGTTCGTTACCATTTTAATGAGAATATAATAAGCCACGGATAATTGTATTTGGAATTGTTTTCCACTCAGAATAATAGAAATTAAAAAGTCATTGAACTTTAATAAGGTTTATGAGAGATGTTGGGACAAACAAAATGATCAGATATAATTCGATGCGAAATTATCGTAACTGATAGCATGATTTTTTTACTCTCATATTAAGAATACCGTGGATAATTGGAATGAGAAAAATAGACGAACGCGCAGTAATTCTTATCATCAGAATATACAGCTCTTATCAAGCTAGAAAAATTTAAATTGTGTAATAACGCAAAAATTAAACTGTGTAATAGTGTTTCGAAGTAACACGAAAATTACTTTCGGGTGAATTTTGTCATGTGTTGAACCACAGTGAAATGAAAAGGCAGCATTTGAATCGGTATTTTAATACACAAACGTCTACACCAATTACACTTGGAGGGCGTTGATGGCCTGGAGGTAAGGTCTTGCCTTGGGAACCGGAGGGTTTTAAGTCCAAAACCCGATTCTACCGAAGAATCGTAGTGTAAACTTACTTCTTGCAAGTTAAATATATCCGGTTCAATCTTCCTCCTACTATTGTGTTGTGGAGAGGCAGATTCCATTCTTGTCATCTGACCATGATTCAAAATTAAAAGGCATGTCCTAAAATAGCCCTAGTGTAGCATAAAAACGGGATATTAATATAGCAAAACCAATTACACTTGAAACTTTACCCAGTGGCGGATTTGGCGTTTCAGATGCCCGAGGTGCAATTCAATTTGAGCCCCCCCCTCTCCTCCAGTAATATTTATAGTATGCACTTTTTATATATATTTTTCACTCTGTTAAGCTCTGTATCTGATTTTTTGCGTTAAAAAAAGGGGGTGGCAGGCGAGACCTAGGTACATAAAATTGAGGATTTAAATCATTTTTTTCCATAATACTCAACAGTATTTAAAAGGGTGATAAAGTTCAGGGTATGTTAAGGCTGGTCTTTAAAAAAGAAAGAAAAAAAAACATGTGCTATTTTGTACCATAGTCACGCAATATTTTTCAGAGATACATGCTTGAAACATCATTATACACTAAATCAATTGCTATAGAATGGAGCTGTTTTTCTCTTTTGATAATAAAAGTTCAGGTTTTTTTAAACGTTATCAAAGTTACTTTATTTCAGTGACAAAGAATTCCTTAAATAATTTTTTGTTCTTTTCAGCTCCGAAAAAGAGCGTTCACCACTTGCATTACAAATGGGAATAGTTAGAAATATTTTTAGAATTGTCTCTACATTAGGAAATGTAGACTGAAACCCTCCGATTATTAATTTGTACAAATCATTAGGATTTGTAATTTTTTCTTCTTTGATGAGGGCAATAAAATGTACAAGTTCATCTTTCACATTTCTAGTCACTATATCATTTTCATATTTCGAGCGTATGCTCTCCAAGCAGTCATTATATTTGACTATGGGCATATTTAAATTTTAAAAAATTCCAAAATTCAATTAGACTTCACTATAAATAGCGCTCCTTTGCGATAAATCTGCTATTAATACATCACAAATAACCCAGTGTACATTAATAACAAAATTCTCTTTTGGACTTAAATTTGTTTCGTTTAGTGATGTTTCAACAAATTGCAGTTTTCTTTTTCTTATCCGTGTTTCCCGAAAGAGCAATGCATGAGAGCCGATCTCAATATCTTCGAAGTTGGTCCGGACAATCTTTATAAAAATGGATAGCGATTTTAGTAGATTTTTTTGTAAGCAGTAAATTATACTGTGCATCTTGCAATGATTTTCTTGTACTATTAATTCTTTGTAATAATTTATCCCATTAAACATTTCGATTTCTGTCTCCTTATTTTATTTTAAGACTTGTAATATTCCCAATATTGCAAGGCTTATTTATCAAATCATGTTCAATCATTTTATTTGATAAGTTTGGTGGCCACAAAGCAATATCACTAAAAAAACACTCGTCTTTATGTTTATACCACAGACAGAATCACCAATTTTATTTTGTTGCTTAAAATTACAAGTTGTTGATTCTTGTGTTCCATTCTTAGATCGTTCATTAATTTCTCCTAATTCGCATTCTGTTTCGGCTCGCTCATCGGCTTTTTCTTTTGCATATTCTCTTTTGGTTTGTTCGTCTGTCTTTCTAGGTTTGCATTCTATTTCATTTAGCTCACCAATTTCTTCGAATTCATTTTCAACTTCAGCTTGCTCAGTGATTTTTCTTGTGCACATTTTGTTTCAGTAACCTCATCGACCTTATCAAATTCGCATTCTATTTCAACTCGCTCATTAATTCTTTTCAATTCATTTTCCACTTCAGCTTGCTCATCGTTTTTTTTTCAAGTGTATATTCTATTTCAATTTGCTCATTGGTTCTTTTGGGTACACATACAGCATCAGGTTGCTCAACTGCTCTTTCTGGTTCGTTTTCCATTTTAGATCGTTTTTCAAACGTTATAATAAATTTATTGAGTGAATTTTTATATCGTTCTACATATTCTTCTTTTATCCGTTTGCGTTTCGAATCTCCCTATTCAAACTTCCTTTTCGGTTTGCATGGCTAAACATTAAAAAAAAATTAAACGCATAAAAAATATTAGCTGGGCTCTAAGATTCGCTCCCCTGCATCCAATGACGACGATAGCAAACCTCCTCCCAGAAAGGGAAAGGTCATGTGGTACCAAATGGGGAAACCAAGAAAGATTGATTTATTTTCAAATTTTTTTAAAAAAATTTAATCCTTTTATGTAAATAATATAATAATCTAGAATAGGATAGTTTCCTGTAATCATTTCTACACAATCACCACGATTGAACCGGACGATGACCATACATTATTATTATTATTATTTTAGAACGAAATTTTGAGGTCCCTTAATTCATGGGGCCCGAGGCGCACGCCTCATGCGCCTGTTTGGAAATCCGCCACTGACTTTACCACAGATTGAACCTGTGGGCAGCAGTGGCCTGGGGGTAAATTTTGATCCGTGAACCGTTAAGGGATTAGGTTCGAAACCCGATTCCGCCGAAGAACCATTGCATAAAGGGGTTTGTTGCACGTTAAATCTGTCAAGTCAAAGGTCCTCCCGCTGTTGAGGTGATGTGGAGAGAGGAGTCCCAACTCAGGTACCATCCTCGTTATCTGATAGGGGTTCCAAATTACGAGGTCAGTCCCCAAATAGACCTAGTGTTGATTTACAAGGTTACGTTAATATAACTAAATCAAACCAAATAAATTGAGCGTGTACAGAGATCTCATGAGCAGAGGATCATTGAAATCTCCCACTACTTGGATTTGAGACCTTATCCTCATAACAGCACAATTTCCATAATTCCTATAAACAGACGAAATCCGTCCTTCGCAATAGCAAAACATTGTCATCCTCCTGCGCCAGATTCCAGAATTTACCCTCAATTCGTCCTAACTCCTCTCTGACAATAGAAATGCGTCATTACGAGGCCCTTGCATTAGTGCATGGCAGGCATTTCACATCTGAGACCTTACTATCGAACAAGAACCGAACTTATAATCTCTGAAAACAGCAAATATATTTGCATTTTGTTTATTAATTCAATTTATGTCGCGTCACAGTAGTAATCAAATGCATCATGCCATGCGTCATGTACTTTATTATGAATGATATGACGGTGCATTGTGTTTTCTTCAGCAAAAAGAAACATTCGATAATTGGCATGACGTGACTGTTATGTAAAAAAAGGTACCTGTCTCTTTGTATAGACTGATTATGATTAATGTGGTCGTAATCAGATTTATGTATAAATCGTTATGGTTAACGTATTTTGTTGAATTTCCTTATATATATTAAATGAAACTTGAAGAAAAGAAATCGATAATAGGAATTTCAACCATTAAATGAGAAAGTGACTCCACTAATATGGAACGCATAACTTTATTTAATCACATTATAATTTTCTTCTGTGCATTCCCTTTTTGTCAATCATATATTCAAAATATGTTACCCAAATTGATCTAAAAATCCCCACAAACAGAAGACATAGGGATTCAAATCTGGTGAACAAAGAAGCGAGAAAAAGCAAGGAGATAAATGTCTTGATAAATGGAAATTCCCCGATAAAACAGGGCACAAAAGAGCATTTATCTTGCGATATGCGATGGTGCCTCATTATTCAAGAAGGTAGAAATCCCTAAATATTTGAATTCGATAGGGCAAGAATATCTTGCTGTTGTAACGGAACACTTTTTAAGCCCTTCAGAAATATATTCCTCACAGGAAAAGGGAAGAAAAACAAAATAATTTCACACCTTCCAAAAACATAATCAGAAAGAAGAGACCATTCGTGCATTACAATAGGACATATGCGGAATTTCTGAATGTTCATTGTTCTAGGTATGTTACTGCTGTTCCTTATTGCTCCTATCACTAGAAACTCCTCTGTTGAAATCAGCGATTTTAACATAAGTTTTAGAGTCTCTTGATTTTTAGTAGCGCCATCTAAGGCCAAAAGTATGTCTTAGCTACTCATCGCGTCACAACATTCGCTTGCACAACCCTTTTTTACGGGGGGGGGCTTTCACCCTTTCTCACAAACAAAGAACAATCATGTCCGAACCAGCATTCTTATCCGGAAAGCCCAGATTAAGTGGAAAGTGCGCTAAACCTAAGTCAGGACGTACAGGTAAAATTGTACAGGTCATTGTACAGGTAAAATAAACCTCATCTGACATTAAAATAATCCAGATCACAGAAGCCTTGACCATAAAATGCTCTATTCAGCCCAGAAGTCAGTATGCAAAATCGACACTTTGTTATAGGCCTTGAAGGTACAACTTTTTACCATACCCCTTTGCACGGTTCCCACTATTAAAAGGATTGCAGGACTTTTCTACTCTAAAATGAGAAAGAGACAAATCGCTTGCCATCGTTTGAGCCCTTGTTAAAGAGCGCCGGGAAGCATTACTTTTCAAACAGCAGCAGTAGTGACACATTTTATGCTTTCGTTAGAAATCCATTGCCTTCCGCTTTTATAGTGATGTAAAGAATTTTTTACAGTGATTAAAAGACTAGAGAATTATTCAAAAATTTAAAATATGCAATGTTTTTTTAGCAATTCATTTGCTGACTCAAACAACAGGCATTTTGGCATTGTTTAAAGGATAAGTCTATCTCTGATAGTTTAGAAACAAGCTACTGTACCATAATTAAAATGGATACCTTGATTATACCTGATATAAAATCCTTTTTTCACTCTCAGTTTTCCAATATAGCTCTTCCGGTTCTTACCGTCATTTTTTTTTAAAATAATGTTTTCATTTCTTCAGTTATCCTCGCTTCCTGCTCTATCGTCTGATAGCCCATTTCAAGATTTTTGTAAACCTATCTATTGAGTTTCACCCAATCAGTTTCATGGTCAAATTAAAAATTTTACTTTCAGTTCTCAAATTTCTTACTGCGCGACGTTATTTACATTTCATATAACATTACAATATTTGAGGTTAAAATGATTTCTTATGCGCTAAATGAAACTTTATACAGCAAAGGATATCTGTGTCTTATGATTCATGAATGCAAAGCACTGAATAGTACGTTCATCTCGCTCGATCATGTTACTCCTAGTTACATGCATATGTAAGCAAGAAGATAACTTAGAAGCTACTGTCGAATGACGAAGCGAACCATACTTACGCATTTTATTCTGGAAGAGAAGATCATTGAATGGAATAAATTTTACCTTATGTTACATGAAAGCGAATAGAAATAAAAAGAACCCACTTAAAAAGAGTGCTTTTGAGAAACAGAAAAAGCAAAAAAAACAGGTGTTGAATCCTCGAAACTTTAACACATATTCTCTAGTTTTAAATACGATAAAGGACGATACGAATTTTTACACATCCACATGCATTTATTTTTACTCATACCACAAGACATCCCAAGACAGATAGATGCAAAACCAGCTAACATCGTTCTATTAATAATCGTCTTATAGGTGTGACCTCTAGTGGAGAAAAATTCGGAATACTGATAAAGGTGAATTTGTGTTTTTAAAGTTTTTTTTTCTAATCGGAAACAAAATTCGATACAAAACTTCGATTGAATTTTTTTAAAAATCCCATGCCAAATTTAATATATTTACGGCATTACGTTTTTAAGTCATCGCATTTACATGTTTCTGAAAATATAAACCGACAGACAGAAAACACAAGCGTTGTTAAATTTGGCGCAAAATTTGAGAGCTGTCTACCGTTTTGATGTTAAATCTGTATTTTGGATTTTATCTCTCTTACACTTTTAGTATTGAAGTTATCGTGTTACCTTCTATTCGAATGGAGAAATCATACCAGACTCTCCGATCCGCCGCAAAGACACGTGGATTCAAACCACTAGGCCTGAATGGCCGGACCGCCGTAACAGCGACGCAGGCGGGAGCTGTGGTTGAGTCTTAAGGACCGTCAATGGCCACGGTACAATCCTTATGGTAGGGAATATAACCCATCATCGATGGGAGCAGCCCCCCCCCCCCACCTATTTGTGTACACTCCAGATTGGCGAGATCCAACCACGATGCCGGAAACATCTCATTCTCAATTACGAGGTGCCCCTCCCCCCACCCAGAATTTAATTCGAATAGGGAAATAGGCTAATTTTCTTTGAAGGGATTTTATTTAAAATTTGATAGAAATTCACAAATTTAATACAAACACAATATACCAAATTTCATCATTCGAATTCAAAGCAAAATGTTTTATATATATATATATATATATATATATATATATA
>JAOUZG010006905.1:42949-56365 GCA_026289955.1 Argiope argentata
TATATATACACTGAAGTGACAAAAGTCATGGGATAGCAATATGCAAATATACAGATGGCAGTAGTATCGCAGTGAAAAAGTATAAATGCGCAGTTCGTTTTCCAGAGCTTTCATTTGTGTTCAAGTTATTCATGTGAACAGGTTTTTCGTGATTTATGGCGGCACGGTGAGAATTAACAGACTTTGAACGTTGAATGTTAGTTGGAGCTAGACGCATGGGTCATTACATTGCGGACATCGTTAGTGAATTCAACATTCCGAGATCCACAGTATCAAGAGTGTGCCGAGAGTATGAAATTTCAGGCATCACATCCCATCATGGACAGCGCAGTGGGCGACCACCAGCACTTAACGACCGAGACCGCCGACGTCTGTGTAGAATGGTCAATGTTAATAGACAGACAAAGTTGAATTATTTGATAAATAACGCGATATTGATTTGTAATTTTTATCATTAATTTCCGTTTTTTTTATTACAAATACTTAAAAGGAATAACAAAAAAAAAATTTTTAATTGAAATATTTCTCAAATTATTTACTCCTTTTAAAAATTTCAGCCCGATTTATTTTAGCAGCCTTAATTGCTTGTTGTATACGTCATTTTTGCATAACATTTTATATTAACTTTTCCTATTAAAACTATTGCCTCATCAAATATTAAAAATCCCCACTTTTATTCGGGAACAAATACAGCAGCTTATTTTGATTGAGTAACCTAACAAGTGGAAATAATGAAATTGTTGTTAAATAATTTTTCCATATCATTATATAATTCAACTGGATTTAATGAAATTTATATGCATGCAGCGGAGGAGAATCTTAAAGAGAATATGCTGGAGAAATCATAAGGATCTTTTATGTCTTCAAAAATATAAATAGAATTGTGTTAGGTTAGGAGATCTAAGTAGCCAATAGAAAACTACGGTGATATGATGATCCACAACTGGCATTCCAAAGGGTTAAAATTAAGTTGAAGGTGAAACGGTTGAATGAGGATGAAAGGGTTGAGGGGTTGAAGAAAGGGATTTAAAATATGAAAATTTCCCTACTCGGTTGTGAAGGTGCTCCACTTTGCTCAAAGCTGTGCTGGCTTGAATCTTTATTCAGCTCTGGCATTAGTTTTTGCTGTATTGTGTGACGTTTGTTAAAATAATTTGAAAAAGGAAAAAAATGAATGGTAGTATTTTTATTATACATCCATTTTTTATTCTTCATTCCAAACATATGGTACTTAGAAATGTTATTATCATTTCTCAACAAATGGAGCTTTAAACTGCCTTCTAAATACACAAAAAAATTTATCTTCATATTTTTTAACTAATAATAATTGTTTTTAATTGGGACGTTAATTTTGAACTGCTCAGTAAATCTGAGAAAAACTATATTATGCCTCTTTAATTAACAATATGAGTCTGGTTCCGATACTTGGATCACGTTCATACTTTAAGCCTAAATATTCATAATGATTTTTAAAAAAATTCAAACAATATAGGCAGACCTTAAGATCGCAGCTACTAATTTCGGTTATTAATCGAAGAAATTTTGTTGTCTATTGAGGCATTTAACCAGAGAATGTGATCAGTAAACCAATATGAGCTCAACTTTTTGAATAGCAAAGAAGCATTAAAAGTTGAATACATGGCTTGAAAGATGCATTCCATGCATCTTTCAATTTGAGATTCACGACAGCAAAAGAAAACGATTGATGATATGGCAACCGTATCCCTCCCTAACCATTTTCCAATAATAGTCTGTTTACTAATAGCAACCCTATTGCTGGAGTAAAGAGATAAAAACGAGCTATCTATTCTTTAATAAGAGTTAAGAAAAGAATTCTTTTGGATTATAAAAGTTTTTTAAAAAATGAGAAAGAAATCTTTGATTTAGAGTTTGCTGAAGCAACTTAATGGTCTTCTTCAGAATATATAATAACGATCTCACGCCCAAATAACTTAATTGTATACAGCAGGTTTTCTTTAAAACAAAAATTTCACTGATCAAACCTGCCAAAGAAACCTACTGTTAACACTCGCCGTGGAACGGCGGTTATGATTATCTAGTTAAGAACATATGATAACGGAGCGAAGGTCAACAATTACCTTAAATTATCAAACTTGTTTCATAGGCCAGTTTCTGCTTAATCAACGGTGGAAATCTCTTTCAGGAATACGAAAATTGTGGGTACACAGAAATAACAAGAAAGAGTGAACCAGTTTAAAACCTTGCAAAAATTCGTGACTGCATTCAGTTCTAGATTGCAAAAAAGAGGAATGGTGTTTTATCACGATTTCAGTTACACACGGATCTGGTTGCTATTGTAGTAAATAAGATTGCTCTTCTCGTGAGCAAAATTTCTTTCTTTTTTTACAATCTTCTTTTTTTTGGAGGGGGGGAAGGTTTAAAAAAATAATAATAATCTCGCTGATTTGTGAGAATTTCTACTAGAATTTTCATTAGGAAAAAATATATACATAAAACGAAATGAAATAGAATAAAAGGTGAAATAAATTCTATTGAAAAGTTGTAATGTCTGGTGATTAAGCTATTAAAATTATTTCATTAATTTATGTTCACGTTTCTGATTTTACATAAATAAGTGACTGTATATTATAATTAATATGTTAAATTTTACGATTTATTTTGTTTTATATTAACATACTTTCTTGTTGGCCATGAGTATTTTTAAGCCGAATGTATTGACCGGATGCTCCGAGGAGGGAGATAGTATACTTTACGATATTGTTTCATCATGAATAGATATAACTACAATAATAAAAGTGATATCCACAGGATGCATTTGCACGTATCTTTCACGTGGTATTTCATCTTAACTTTTTCACAGTGGAAATCTAATTATCGTCTGATCATACATGGTATTCCATATATAAATCTATAAATATTATAACATAATTTTACAATAAAGATTTTTAATCTTCAAGTAAATTGCAAAAAAATGTTGTCGAAGCAAACTATGCTCTTTTCTTCGATGCCATTTATTGCTATCTAAAAATCATAACACCTTCAATCGGAGTGAAAAATAACAATGTGGATGAACAGTGTTTTCTTTCAATTTAAAATTTCTCTAGCGCATATTTGTATTGTGCATTTACATAACGTGAATAACATATTTTTTGAGCTGAAAGTAATGTTGCCGGAACTGTTGGAAACAGAAATTTTAATTCTCTCTCTCCACATCCCACCCCACAACTCCATGGCGAAATGTTTTTCGAAATAAGTAAATGAAGCTTAGTTAATAAGTAAAAAATTAATTAGAAATATTCATTTACAATAGATAAATTTGAATTGGTATGAAATATCTTGGAATAGAAATTGCGATTTTGATAACTTTCAATTGCAAATAGTGATGAATTTGAAGGAACGAGTTTTCAAAATTCTCCCGAATAATTTGGAATATTTTTTTACTATGTTATTTTGAATAAATTCCCCTCCCTCCAAGCATATTTTTGAATGGTTTTGTTTAAAGATCGCTATTTATAGAGTCAGAAAGCCCAGTCGGAGCTTCAAATTCAAATAAATTGCGATTGAGAAAGAAATTTTTTTGAAGCATCAGCACGCCTATTACCATTTTATAATGTCAAAGGGATCCTTTAGATATATTTGGTAGAATAAATTAATCAGTTTATTTTTTCTTTTGACAACTCTTGTTACTAAATCTGAACCGACGTCCTGGAATAGGGATAGCGCGTCTTCCCCGAGATTTGGCATCCCTGTTCTTGCAAGATTATTCTTCTGTGCTCTATCTGTGAGGTGTGTACATGTGCCGCTTTGTAAAAAGGGGTTTTGAAAGCGAATGTGACGCATGAAGTGACTAAGTCATACACTTGGTCCTTTTTGGCACTGCTGAGAAATCAAGAGGTGCTCACTCGGCTTAAATCGTCAACAGGTCTCTCAGCGAGCTTGTAAAATGCCATAAGTAACAACAACAGATCTGAATTTGAATTTCGTTTTTAGCTCTTAACATGAATAAAAAGATTAAAATTACGTCTGAGATGTTACATTGATTGGAATAAGTTGCGCGCGGTGGTCGCGATTTCAAAGAATGCATACTTTTTAGTAATCATCCAGAAAGCAAAAATGTTTCATTTTTCTATTAAAGAAAACAAGAATGGATTTTAGTTTTGAGTAATTTTTTTAACAATACTGATCAATAACATTCAAAATCGTGCTATTTTATATCGTTTGATAAGACATTTATCTTATCCGTATAATGTAGCATCATCTGAATAATTAAGATGCTGTTGTGTAAATCTCCGTAAAGGTAATAATGAATACAGGAAAAAGAAAGCACATTTCCAAATCAGGTACTTATAAAAATTAATTAGCTCAAATATTTTTCTATTTAAAAGAGAAATTTGTTAATTTTGCAAATTAAATTCTTTACTATTTATTTTAAAGTTTAAAAAAGACAAAAAAATATAAGTGGAACGAGTATACATCACTTCTTTGTGATAGAAAGAATAAAAATAACGGCAATTCCAAAATTCAACTTCATAAGCCATAATTGGCTAATGTCTACACAAAGAAAAAAATTTAAAAACAATTTTATCTAATTAACTTTTAAAGAAAAAGGGGGAAATGTCAATTAAAAACAGTATCAATTTCCAAGAAGGCAAATGAAGCAATTGCCTGGGGTATCTAGACTGGAAGGCAGCTCAAACATTTCAATTAAAAAATATTAAAAGGCCACTTGTCAAGTAAACAGATAAATAAGTTTTTTTAAAAAATACGATTTCTATAAATTATAAAAAATATTCGAATAATATTAGCACTTGGTAAGGAGTAATAAGCCAAGTTCCTAATCTTTCTCAATGTCTGCCTAATTATTACAACGTTTATAAACATGGAGAATCTTTTTTGAGAATTCTATTTTAAAAAATCTGTAGTAAAATGTCAAAAATACTAGAATCACAGATTTATATTCAATTTTATAAATTTAGTATGGTTTATTAAATATTAAATTTATCCTTAATTTTTATATATTTAAAATGATTATAAAAAATTTAATGAACTTTTCTTATTTTCTTGATATTTTTCAAATAAATTCTTTAAATAAAAATATTTTCTGCTTATTCAGATACTCAGATCTAAGAATGAAATGCAATTTTTATCCATTTTCGTACACTTACAACTTAAAAAGTCTTGGAGTACGATTTCCCCCCCGAACAAACAAGCTTGCTTTCATCGCGATTTTTCTCATCTGCATAATTACATATAATTCCATAACCAAACTTGGCAACCCCAAGAAAATCTATCATTTCGCATGACCGGAAAGAAAGAAAAGCTCGCCCTTATTAATTCTGTTAATATTGTTACCCCTCATTACTTAATAACTGCATCTTCTTGCCTCATCATGATTTACAAGGAACTTATGCAACCTGTAAATCATCCGGACTGCAAAACGTTCGTTATTAAGTCATAGAAACTTCGACAGCTTGTAACGAAGATGTTCCATTGAGATGCATTGCTTTGGGGCGTTCGTTAGAATTTGAAGAAGGAAGTAGACGCTTCCAAAAGAAAAATGCACCGATAAACATCCTTTAGATGGTTGTATTTCTAAAGAAGAGTCTCTTTAATCCAAATTTGTTTTTAAATAAATCAGACAAAGAAAGAAAGAGGTTCGAGTTCACATTGAATGATTTTGCCGTTTTAATAACCGAGAGGGGGGGGGACAGGTACAGAGCACATAAAATACACAATTAAATTGAAAAAAAAAAGACATTCATTAAAATTTTGTGTTCTAATTTTGAATCGTTAATTTTACTGCATTTGTGTTCATAAAATGATTTAATTACTAAAAGGTTACCTTTCTTTTTTTTCTTCACTAACAACCTGCCTTATAAATAAGCCAGTATTCTATGAGTTTTAAAATGCTCATGGGTTTAGCAAAATCTTCTTTTAAAACAAGAGTTTAGCTCTTACCTATTATCCTGAATAAACAATTAAATGATCATTATAAAACTCCTATAATAAAAAGCCGAAAGGGATATTATAGTCCAATAATTAAATGATGTTTGTACTTGAACGATGGAAAAGAAAAAAAAAAAAAAAAACAGAAAGGAAAAAGCAGATGTTTCTTTTATTCTTGTTTCCAGATCATTTTTTTAAACCAACATATTAAAACAAGAAGGATAATATAGACGACAGCATCAAATGAATTTTATATAATTATTTAGCGAGTTGTTTGTGATTTTTTTTTATGAATTATATGATCCCATTAATTTTTTCAACATTAATAAAGGTTCAGCATAATTTCCGTCACTGAAGATCTTTTCAAGGCTAAAATATTTTTATGACCGACCTTTATTGCAATTAGGTCGATGTTATAGTCCGAAAAGCAGCTGAAGTGCCCTCTTATAAAAATTAAAATTGATGAATTGGGCATGGATTCCGATAAATTCGTGCCAATCTCGAATTTCAAAAATCAGAAATGCTCGTGACAAACTGCCCACTCTTTCCGCTTCACAAACATAGTTACATTTTATTGAAACAACAAAATCATGAATAATTTCAATAGATATCAATCTTGGATTTTTATTTTCTGGACATAAAAAATACTACGAGAAGAATTTCTTATTAATATACATGCCTCTAATGAATGTATCACAACTGCCGACAATGCAACTTAGACAAATGGCGTCTTTCCGAACAAGAAAAGTGAAAACATAATTTCTTTTAAATTAAATCATTAATTATCGATTCTTAATTGAGACATGACAAATTTATTAAGTCTGACAGTCAAATACCCCGAAAAGTTATTCTAAAAATGAAGTCATCAGCATTGTGTATTACGTGCATTTTTATGTGTAAGTACATTGTGTATTTTTATGTGTTTTATGTTAGTTTAGTAATATTTTCCCTTCTAATCCTAATAAATATATTTTGCATATTAATGCCGGTTGTTGCCTTTCCCCACATTACCACAGTAGAATAGTGTTCTGGATTATATTTGTCCTTCTAGATGAGACGATTCTGAGAACTTAAGTCAAATTTGTAAAAAAATTATATAGCTATTCTTAACGGCAACATATTTGGCCTTCTGTTAGGCAAGCGCTCTCCAACGGACGGACCACTTGACAGACTGATGTATAATTATTGATTCAGCTCATTTCATAAGCCCGATTTCATTTTGAAAGCGCGCTTTCTCTTTTGTTCAGAAACAAGATTAAAAATACTATTGTGTGTATCTTTAAGAGTTTAGTATAACAAGAAAACGTTCCGTAATCCAGAACATTAACACGGATCTTTTAATTTGTAATACAATTCACCGTATTCTAAGCTGTTCTTACTTTTTCTTGTAAATTGAAAAGAGAGAAAGAAAATCAAACATATAAATCAGAAGGAGGGAAAAAAAAACCGAATTTTTTTACAAAATTACAAAAGAACACACACACACACACACACACACACACATATATATATATATATATATTCAATGTTTCGATATTCAATGCAGTCCATATGGAAAAACAAACGCCCGTGAATCATTTCAGGGTAGCGCCACCTTGTGACATAAATTATAACTAGCTAATCTGAGCTCAGACATGAGCAATGTATCCACAAAGCACTGAAGTTAAAAAAAAAATTAGGAATTATTATTCATCTAAATATGTGCTTTTTTAAAAATACCCTATGAGTTATAAGAATATATAATTAAACGTAATTATTTTTAAAGAGCCAGAGAATTATGGAACTTATTAATAAACAAAAAATGACTATTATTATTATTGATTTATCGGAAAAGAATCGATCTAATAAGATTTACGATTTAACAACACCTTTTCAACACGGGAGAGAGAATCTAGGATAAAAATAAGATTTTAAAAAATTGGAAAGGGGCAAATATGCACTCAAGTATCCACTATGAATCCTTAATGGTTAGTAAAGACATTTCAAAGCAATCTTAGATAATGATGATATAATTATTTCATTTTTATAGAAACATCTACTTAATTAAAAAAATGTATTCGTATCATCGATCTTTTATCTTATTTTAGATAACATTTTGCCATCGTCTTTGTAATTTTCCTGTGCTGCTTTAGTAAAATGAAAGGTTTCTGTCATAGGGAAGACAGTAATGAGGGAACTGCTAATATATCTCACATCCTGTATATATATATATATATATATATATATATATATATATATATATATATATATATATATATATTTCAGATGACCGGGACATATTTGGCTATCCGTAGAGTAAGCGTCCCCAACGGACCTCTTGAAGACTAGTATCTGATTCTTGATTCAGCTCATCTGGGGTTAACTGGGATGGACAAATATCACGTCCACCAAAGGGTGCAAAATGAAGTTTAAAATTTTACTTTTTGTATTCCTTTTTAAAAAATTTAAATTCCTTTTATTTTACCGAAAGTATAGAAAGATAAAATATTGGAATTGTCAGAAAAATTCGACCACGAAATGAATAAATGATTCCAAATGTTTAATACTTCCGTTAGTCCACTTTTTTAAAAAAAATATATAGATTTCCTTATGGACGTGATAGTTCCAAATTACAGCTAATTGAATGAATGGTCTTAATAACATAATTACGGATTTCTGTCAAATTTTAGGTAAAACTTATACATAGGCAATCTGTTTTTCCGTTCGAATGTATATGGACACAATAATCCAACCAGCTAGATTGAATAAATTTGGTATGAGGTCTTGGCATCTCAGTTCTAGAACTACATCAAACTTTGGAGAAAATCCATCAGGGGCTTTGAATCGTTCCCTGCAGATATATGAAAATTTGTGTAATGTGTTGTAATCAAAATCGTATACCTGTATCTGATTATACTTAAAATGGAAGAAAAAAAAATAGAAATTTAAAATGCGCCATCAATTTTCTTCATTGCATAGCGAAACACGAAGAAGAAATAGTACTGCTCTTTTCTTTTCTTTTTTTTTATTTTACGCTCTTTGAATTTGAAAACCTAAATTGTTTACCGCAAATATTTTCGTTTGTGTGACGCATCTTCTAAGGTCGGTCCTGCCCACCCGTTAATTTTTTTTTTAAATCTTGAAACATGTCCCCACCCCCTTTCTTCATTTTTTAAAACCTAGCTTTGAGAGTTAGCCTTTATTTCACCCGTATAGCGGTAATACAAAAGCATTTCTCGGCTTCCTCTGGTTACTCGAAAGTGTTGAAAAAAAAAGGAATATATAAAAATAAAGCTCGCGACTTTTTTCCCCCGGTCCTGTAATCGCTACTGTTCCGTTTGTTGAATTTTTTTTAAAAAAAGTTCTTGTGTGTTTTTCCGTTCCGCGAACAACCACTCCAGTCCAAACCACTAATAACTTCATCTGCGTTCCTCGAAAGAACGACATTAAGTCGACTCCATTCCAACAAAGGCCACGGAATGACCATGAATGGCGGAGTTAATAAAGTGATTTTGGAGGCAGGCTGTGCGGTAGGGTAAGAGCACTGTTATCAACCGCACCGGTGAGCGCAAGGTCAAGGCGCGAGATAAAGTTGTTGCGGGAAAGGCCGGGAGGAGCACCGTGGGTTGCAGGAGAGGCGCCAAACCTCCATATCATGGACTAAGCTTGGCGACTTTTTCTGAGTCATTGAAGAAAGCGGCAGAGCAAGTAATTAAAATTGGCGACCCTGTTTCTTATGGCTGCAAAATTTGATGTAAATACTAAAATTAAAATTAACAAATTCACTATTTGAAAACTTTATTTTATTAGTATTTTAAAATGTAAGGGTTTTCTTTTTCATTAGTTTAATTACTTTCTGATTTTTAATTTTAAATATATAATTCTTTTTATAAATATAAGGAATTCTAACCTTAATTTAACATAATAGCATTTATAGTTGGCTTATTATCTGAATATTGAGTAATACAAAAATCATTCTAAATACTGCATAGAATAAACCGTTGGAACTTCAAATACCGACTTTTACGAATAGTTGTTGATCACTACGAATAATTTTTTTTAAAAAAAATGTTTAGGTTTAATAAAAACTTTCCAAGACAGTTTTAAAAATGATTTTTTTATTATCAGCAAAGGATTTCAAAAATAACTTTTTGGTTTTGTTTATTTTTTCAGTAGATAAAACAAATAATCAATTCAGGTTATTGTCAGATTCAGTAGTTAATTTAAAAAAAATATATGAGATTCCCTCATTGCAAATTCTAAAACTATTATGCATTTTTCAGGAAGGGGACGATCTTCTTCCTTGAAGATAGGGCAGTAGCCGAATCTTTATTGATCAATGTAACATATTCGATCAGTCCCCCCTCTCCCCCTAAGGAAGGGGACCTTGGCATTTTAACTGCTCATCATTCATTAGATTACATTGGTTATTCCAAAAGAGGACATTTAAAATTCCAGCAGTGTTGGAGTATTAAAAATATCACCTGCTTTTGCAAAAAAAAAAAAAAAAAAATTGTGCAATACTTTGAAATTGGAATATAGTTATTAATAATTTCTAAAAGGCTCTGTTTCTTGAATCTACCTGTTTCTCAGATGTTTTAAGTTATGAATTACTACCTCTAATAAGGGCATATTGAGTAATACTGAGATTTTTATTTATCATTAATTATCTTTCCATTTTTCTTATTTATATTGCTTTATAATAGTCAGTTGATGAGATGAGTCTTTACTTTTAATATCCTTCAACTGCAGTACCTGTGACAACGCAAGATTAAATTTCTAAAAACCTCGTTGTTTCCGTTAAAATTAATTTTTGGTGCCCACAATAACAACAAAAAGAAAAAAAATAACTGTCACTGAATATCAATAGCTCACCTTTTTATCAGTTTCAATGCAGCCTTAACGCCGACATTGTATAAAATGCAGAAACAAAATTTGCATATAAAACTATCGTGATTACACAGTCCAGCATGTCGGGAGTAATACTACTGGGAGTATTGGAAGAAGTAATCGTTTCTGATTCAGGTTTAAATTACCATCTGTGGATGAATGAATATACATGAATAAAGTTCGACCCTTAATTTTCCTTAATTTACCCTTAATTAATTTAATTATATTATTATAGGGTAGTGATGTGCGAGTAGCCAAGTTGTACCATTGGCGCTATTGAAAAAGGAAGAGATGCTCACTCGGCTTAAATCGTTTCCAGATAACTGTCAGCGGGTTTGTAAAGTGCCATAAGTCACAACAATAATAGAAAATCTTGTCATCAACTCAAAAAATCTGTTCTAAAGAACATTTATTAAATGACTATTAATAAACAAAGTTGTGAAAAGAAAACCAAAAATTAAGTTCTTCCTGAATTATTTCCAAGACTCTTCAAAAAATTTTGAAAGAGATGATATATTTTTTCACAAACATTAATTTGTATTTGTCATATATGCAATAATCTCAAATAATCAATCAAAGGTTTTTAAAAATAAATTCGCATAATTCCCTTGCCTGTTGAATCAATAGTACCTGTCTCTCATTTTAATAACATAAAATCATTCTCTAGAATATACGCAGAAATAGCAATAAAATTGTTCGTTGGTGACAATATTTTATTTGTGAAGTGATTTTATTCCCTAATGGACATAGCCAAATGTGCAATTTCGATTTATATTTCTAAGAATGAATTAATTAGCAATAATAGAATAACAAAAGGCAACTTAAGTAATAAAGATATAATTTATATTATTACTTATTAAGTTGTTTCAAACATTAGTGTCCTAATAATATTACTTATTTAACTTTAATTGCAATTTAGAATAATTATTTAGTAATTCAAATATCTTATGTACTTTAAATGACATATTAATGAGTTTTAGGGGGATTTTTTTTGACAGACATGTATAAAGACAGCATCCTGAATATTCCTATAAATTTTTTATATAATATTATTTTCAATATTATATAAATAATCTATCCTACAAGCTATGCAATCCATAGAATACACACAGATATATTATAGAATCTGCAAAAATATTAAAATAAAAAAAAGGTAAAATAAAGGAAGGGGAAAGAAAAAGTATAAATTTCAATTGGGTTAAAATAAAGTTAGAAATTTTTCTTGAATTCTTAACTTTAAATATCTTTCCTTCTCTTTCGACAAATAAAATTAACTCAGTAGTTAAGTCAATGAGTGATGTTCTCTACAATCAAATATTGGAATTCCTAAAGAGAAAAATTGCTGTTTCCATCAGAATCCTTTATATTTATTTTTAAAACAACTGTTAAGCTGAATTGGTTGTTTAGATTACGGTTGTAGAGGTACGTACATTTTTAAAAGCGGGTTTAAAACCAAACTATCCATTTTTAAGCGCCTATTAATTCATGATGAAAAATGAACGATGCTAAGCTATCAATCAGAATGGAATATTTGAATAAGTTAAAAAGAAAGAATAAAATCCAATTGATTGAGTACTTATTAAATGCTATTTTCGAATTTATGAATACTTAAGTAACGACAGAGACGGAATACGTAATTTGTCAACAATGGCTTCGGTTGCTGTAATTACGATGTAAGATAGTGATCGTAAGATCAAAGATTGTCCGAAGAATAATTTAATTTTTACTTGAGTGTGTAAATAATATTCAATGAAGGTTGATTCACAGCAATCGATTGCTGTAACCTCCGGTTATTTAATTGTGATCTCCTTGGCGGAGTTTTTAAGGGAATGGCGAAAAAATCTATTATCATTAAACATTTTTAATTGATTGAAAAAAATTTGAATTTTCTGGTTAACAGTGAATAATTTTAGTACTTGTCGGGCAGTGCTATTTTAGTACTGCCAGACAAGATAAGTTGTAATCTTGTAAATAGCAATTTGGGCGTGATTGTCACAAATCAGTGAGAAAATCTCGAGAGAGAATCACTAAAATTGGTTTAAAGCAAATTGTGGTCTACTAATTGAAAAAAATAAAAGTGCAATGCAAGAAGAAAATAAAAATTTTGTTTAAAGAAAATTTTAACAATAACCTTCTGTTGAAGGGATGATGTTATGAATCAACAGACTTCATTTCATCAACTTTTACTACAATCCAGAAAAAAAAATGTAAATAAAATTTGAAGTTCGCGATTTCATGACGAATCAATGCTTTGGTAACACTCAAACTAAAACTAATCAGTAAAATCGAGTTGAAACAAATTTTTACCTATTGTTGTGGGAAAATATATTGCCATATTTTAAATATAAAATATTTGATAAAGAAAAATAAAAGGAATAATTTTCAAACTGTCCCGTGAAAGATGAATATAATGAATAAAGATAATAAATATTGCAGACATTAAGGTATTGATATTTGTTTTAATCCAATTTAAAATGTAAATAAAGTATGAACGTTATGATCCCATAGATAACTTTTATTGATGCTTAGCTTAAATAATACATTTAAGAAAAAGAAACCTAATTACGCCTAAACATACGTTTGGATTTTGTATTATATATATATATATATATATATATA
>JAOUZG010006905.1:61365-78010 GCA_026289955.1 Argiope argentata
TGTGTGTGAGTGTTCAGTTATTCCTTAGACGATAACAATAACGATTACATAGCTATGAATATGGATATTAAATAAAGCTACAAGTTCAAATCAATGGCGCAAAACCTTAGATTAAAGATTTCTTTAAATCTCATGGTAAAGACAATTTGAATTTAAAAATTAATACATGGTATTTCATAAATTAAATTCAAAAATTTTACAAATCAGTAAACTTCTGAACAAATATATCCATTTAATTGTGGACTAGAATCACAATTTTATACCAGTGGTAAGAGACAAGTGCCCTGACAACATTACCAGAGAGTGAAAAATTGCGAAAAATATTAGTTACTTTTAATGAAAACTAGTTTTCTCTCTTTACTTTTTATGCGATCACAAGATACTTGAGCACTTAAATATTTTTTTTTCATTCATTTTGATATGATGATATATTTAGTTAATCCCGAAATTTCCTGGGTGCAAATTACTATTTAAGTTTCCTGCTCTTCACTTCATCACTGATACTGACAATCGAGTCACGAACGCTCGAATATATTTTTTGATATGTACTCAAAAGTAAAGATATTGCTATAATATAAATGAATTGCGTGAATAGTGTTTTATAAAACTGGTTATTCTAGCCTTTTAAATAATTTTTAGTCTTTTTAGTAATGCATGCGAATAAAGGCTGAAAAATTCGATTCAGTCGATGGCAACTAATTGTTCCAACAGGAAAATTGCATGGCGCTGTACTGATTTTTTTTTTTTTCTTATTGCGTATGCGTTTGTAGAATTTGGTAGTTTTTTTGGCGAGAAAAAAAAACTTATCGCTATTATTTGCTTTCTCTGATACGAGATTGTGTGATTTTTTTTTCATTTTAATTGCCATTTCTTTTCTAAAGTTTTTCAAATTTAGATATGTTGACATGTTTTTTAAAAATTTAACCCTTCAAAATATCCATTACTTTAATACAAAGCGCAATGAAAAAGAAATAGTCAGTGACGTCAAAACGGTAATTTATAGCCAAACATGGAATGTCTGAATCTATCTTATGAAATTATGGCAAACATAAAACAGTCCCTTTCTACGCATGCGCTGAATATTTGCCATCATATAACTGGTCTAGTGTAAACCCGACATAAGAGTGTGAACGAAAAAATTCAACATTACATCGGATTTTATGTAAATAAATCGAGTATACTTTTATTCTTTGAAAATTTCCATTAGATGGCGAAGCATAGGAGCGTTACAGAAAATATAATCAGCTAAAGGGAGAATTTTTAGATTTCCCGCAATTTAAGCTGGATGAAAAGAATTGAGAATAAATTTCACCCAAAATAAAACGGTAAAGTGCAGTAATTGTAAGTAATAAAAAATTTGCTGTGATGAAACATGGAATGAATAAAATAGCAAACTAAGAATCGGGTATTTATGATTATTTCTTAGGACAAGGTTGAATTTATTTCAACCTTCCTAAACGAATCATAGAAGAGTGGGGGGAAAAACTTTACGGATTATTTTTTCCTTTTCTGTCATTAAAAAAATTACTGATGCGCTTCCTTTTTATTGACTTTATTATTTTGTCTTATTAACTGGTTCACTTTGCAAAAACTCTAAGAACTCTAATAATATATCGCTTAATTGCTGCAATAGTATTTAAAAAAGAATGTTTGAACTAAATAATTTTTTTTTTATTGTTAAACCACCTTATTGAATTCCAAAACAAAAATCAAACGTATAAATTTTATAAATATTTGAAATATTATAATTTTTTGTAGCTAAGTTTCTTACTCAGATTCTTACTTAAAAATTAACATTCTAATTCCGTTTTTTTTGTTATTGTTGTTGTTATTGCTTGTTTTAATAAATAATAAATTGTAATTTAGTAATTTTGAATTAAATGGATTGAATAATGTATTCGAAATTATATAATATATACTAAATTATATATTATATAATTTTGAAATATACTTTTTATGCTAAGTTATAAATAAATTTAAGATCAAAAAATTTCTTTATTACGGAGCATAAAAGGAATGGAATTAAATTACTATTCTATTGCCATTCTTTAAAATTCTATGATTGCGATATCGATTGATGAATTATTTTCTTGGAGTTCATTCTACGGAGAAAAAAAATTTGGGAGGAATATGAAATCTTAAAGAATATTTTTTTTTTCTTTTATAATAACACATCACATAAGTTTCACAAAAGAAAACTTATTCTAGTTAAATCTTTGACTCCGTTTAAGAACAGAAAGAATTCAGAATCAATACTCATTTCAAATTTTGGATTACCAATTGTTGACTCTAATTTTATAAGTTTAAAAAATTACTTTTTTTTCAAATGTTCTTGAATTAAATTTCCACATTCCTCAATTTTATATGTTTTCTTTTTTAAAATTATAAGCAAAGGTTTATCTTTCATATTTTATTAAAAATATTTTCTCGAAGCTAGTTTAGGCTTTGACATTGAAACGATACCATTCGGTTTGTAAAACTTGAAAAAATATGCAATGACACAGAGAATGAAAGTCACAATTTTTTTGAGAATGTACCTTTATTTTTTATTTATAAATCAAGCAAGAAATATGGGCCGGGAAATGTGGCTGCTAAGGCGTTGGATTCGCATCCGTTGGGCTGCAAGTTCGAACCAGCCTGCCAAATACTCTCCATGGGTGTGGTGGCTGGCGCACATTAAATCTGTTGGGGTCAGAAAGTCCTTGTGGCTCTAGCTTGATAAGCTAGATAACATCTAAGATAACGAGTATTCCTTTTGTATTGTAGTTATGTAACTCGACTACAAATACTAGCTTCGCGGGTTCGTATTTTGACCTTCACTCATCACATCCTCCCTGTCGAGAGTAATACCACTGGGGGTAATGGCTCAGAGGTGACCGTTCTCTGCTCCAGATTTAAATTACGGTCTGTGGGTGAATGAATGAAGTGCGCCCCGTAAAAAGGGTTGCGAAGTGTATGCACCTAAATCATACTCTTGGCCCTAGTTGGTGCAACTTCAAAAACAACAGACGCTCAATCAGCTAAAATCGCTGACAGACCTGTCAGCGGACTTTAAAAGTGCCATAAGTAACAACAACAGAAACATTGCTCAGTAATTACCTTTTACGGTATTTAATAATTGTCATTTCAAAACATTTCAAAAATACACAAATAGATTACAAAAGTTGTAATAAGCAAGCCTATTTATTATAATTAAACTAAACTAACTTAAACATGATTTAATAACTTAAATATATTAGTATACAGATATTGTATACTAATATGTTGAAGTTATAATACTTAAATATTTATAAATTCAAACTAATTTAAAAATACGGCTGATTCATCCATCAAGTTAATTGCATTATGTCAGTCAATTTAAAATTAGTACCTGAACTTATTTATCTTTTGATGTGCTGAAAGGAGTAATTTCTTTTTGTAAAGGAAAATACCACCAAAGCAACAGCAAGAAACAGTGCTTTATTGTTGTAATTAAATTTTGATGCATAAACAAAATGAAAATGAGCCGAGCGTTTTGTTACAAAGGCAGTTTATCATTTGAACCCTTATATGAAACTTTTGAAAAGATGCTAAATAAAATTACTTTCTAAAAAAATATTCAATTTAATTAAAATTATTTAACATTTTGAGCTAGCATGAAGTGGATTTAAATAATTTCTATTACTTTACCAATTATTTTATTGTTTATTAAGTAGCTGCTTTGATTTTGGTAATTTTTTTTCAGCAAGAATTTTTCTTTTATGTAAGAGAATTTGTGTATAACATTGATTATAGTTGCGTTAATCTAAATTAAATAATGATATCCAAGTAACAATCAAATATTACAAACGTAAAAAACATGATGCATTTTTTTAGAAATTAGAATATAACAATGCTATGTTCTATTATATAATTGAAATTAGAATAATCAATTATATAATAGAATAAAATAATTAGCAAAATATTATGATAATTATAAATACATATTTAAGAACTTAAGATGCATTTATCTGAATTGAAAAACATATTTATTGGTGATTTTTCTACTTTAAAAATGAGCAAAAACACCATCTGATACAGTGCACAACGGAATTTCCATTAAAAGTAGGAAAAGAGAATAGTTATGGTGGTCATTTAAATTACTCATCCGTTTAAAATAGTTCTGGATATGGAAATATAATTTTGGAATATGAACCAACTTTTGTCCATCATAAAAAGCGTAAGAAAGGGGCTTCTACAACCATAAATTGCGCAATACCTAAAAATGTTATATCCTTGGCATATATGATGTATATAAAAAAAAATTTGAGACGTTAAAGTCACAGGGTCCTAAAATAGTCGTATAGTTCAATACTGGTTGCTAATAGTCGTATAGCCGTAGCATGTTCCAAGGATAACTCATATTGAAGGGATAAAAATATGATTAACGGTTAAATTCTTTCGAAAGTTTTAATTATTGTCTACTCTAAGGATGATGCACCAGGACTGTACAAGGTCTCCCGTAATATGTCTCTAACTGGGACTGATCCTATTTTGATTTATATAGTTCAATACAGTTTTTAGATTAGTATAGTTCAACAATAAAATTTATTAAGTGATTAGAAATTATGTATTACATCGCATAAGCAAATCAATGAATAGGTACAAATGCCTAGTCTGTTTGAATAAAAAGAATTATTATTTTCTTACAAAATGCATCTATAGGCTTTAGAACTTGTGAAGTATTTCTGAATTAATTCATGTTCATTTAAAATAACCGATTAAGTTCAGAATAAAAATTTGAAAAACTGGATTTTAAAAAAATAATTCTTTATTATTCTAAGAAATACGAAAATAATGAAAATATTTCCTTTTATAAATATAATAGTTTTTATGAAAAAAGGGAATTTGTATCAAATTTTAATGAAATCTTTACTAACACACTACGCCAAACTCATCCTATTCGTAATTTTCATCCTATACAAGCTATAGATAAAATAACACAAAATCTGTGAAATTTTTTGAAATGCATGTAAATTTGGGAGTAAATTAATGTAAATTTGCGATTTCCTCATTAATTTATTAATGAATTTGGTATAAACGCCTATAAATGAAAAATGATTTCACTGACAGCTGAACTTTTATCTCATTGCATAATCCACATAATTTGAAACTTATGCTGTAACTTTCAGGTAATTTTGAATGATCTTGTTACCAGTTTGGAAATTTTATGAAAAACAAAATTTTGAGAAAATTGCTACTAAAGTTCTTAAAAAATATGATTAATTGAAAAATTCGATCTTTATTGTCAAGGAAGGTGGAAATTTCCCACAACTGTAAATCTGATCTTCATTTTTCATATTTCGAAATCGCTTCTTATTTGATTGAGTAAAAGGATTCTGCGTTGAGTTTTTACTTTTGACAGAGAATTCCATCCATTAGTTCAATTTCAATTCCCCTAAGATGTTATTTTTAATTCTCAACTTTAAACTGCTTAAGCCAGCGTCCTGGCACGGAGGAAGCGCATCTTCCCCGTGACCTGGGCGTCCCGGTTCAGGCATGGTTGCTCTGTGTTCCATCTGTGGGGTACAGGAATGTTCACCCCTGTAAAAAGAGGCTGTGCAAGCGAATGTGATGAGTGTGTAGCTTTACCATACTCTTGGCCCTAGTTGGTGCAACTTCAAAAACAAGAGGCGCTCATTCGGCTTAAAATCGCTGACGGCCGTCAGCGTGCTTGTCCATGACAAGTGCCATTACTAACAACAACAAACTATTTTGCAGCCCTAATTAAACTGATTGTATTTAATACAAAATGGTGTTTTAATAATTCATAATTTGCAATTAAAATATTCATTTGATTTTTACATTTCTCTACGCAGCCATTTACGCAATAATTGTTAATAGCACAATTTTTTAAAAAATGACCTTATCCTTTGTAGTATTTGCTGTGGAGGCTTCCCATCTTATCTTTGAATCACTTGCCGAATGTCTTTGATCCTTGATACTGGCTCCTATCGTCAATATCTTTCGGGCATTGACAATGGGACAATGTTAAAAACTACAATAATGGCACTTTGAATATCTTACAAATTGCCTTTATTGTTAGGAATGATAATTTCGTAGTGTTTTGCAATTTATCGATGTAATGATGGATCTAGGATCCCTTTCTCACTTGGCCCTTTTATACTTTTTTATAAAAAAAGGTTTTGAAGAAGGGCTTTGCATTATATACCTAAAACCTAGTTTTTTCAGAAAATTCACCCTGTAAATATTTTTTTTTTTGCAGTATTATATTTATATAAAATCCAGAAAAGTTTCAAAATATTACAATTTTAAGATCATTTTCCATTTCAGAATATTATATCCGATTTAATTTGCATCAAATAAATTATAAATTATTTTGCATCAAATAAATCATGTTATAATCCCTAAAACTTTCTTTCTAATATACTTAAGCAAAAATGGAAAACCGTTTAGAAAAAGAAAAGTGTGATTTATTTTTAAAAAAATCAAGAAAAATAGATTTTTCTCGACACTAAAGCATTTGGAAATTGGTGTTTTCAACGTAGTTGGATTCAATGTGAACTTGAAAAAAAAAATTACAGAATTCTACAAATATACATGAAGAAAAAATAAAATTTTAATTTGCGTACTGTTATATCACAAACTATCTTTTAATTACTTAAAATTAAACTAAAATATTTAATAAAAATATTCGGAATAAAAATGATCTTTTCAAAAAAGAAAAAAAGTGGTCTTAAAATTAAAAAGCAATAATGAAATAGAAAATAAAACAAAGAAATTTGATGAATAATGAAATCTATATTTATAAGTCATATTTAGAAATATTTTTAGACTAAATTCGTTTTTTAGTTAGATAATCAAAATAATTTATGTAGATAATAGAGACATTTTAATCGGCAGTTACATCATATTATTTCAAAATATGTTTGTGCATTATTACCCTGTTTAACTTATATAACACCTACATGGTAGAAGATTTCGAAGGAGAAGAGTATTGGGCGAATTAAATAAAAAGACTGTGAGGAAAAACGTTTTTTTTTTTTTTTTCGTGTTTGTTCTGGTGTTATTTTATATATATACACGCCTCTGGAAGAGAGAATAACTTCTTTAATGGTAAATACGCAAAAAAAAAAAGCTTCAGAAACCCCCCTTCGATCAAATTAATTTCACTGCAGTAAATTCATTGAATGATTTTAAAATCCTTTGGAAATGTATACTTACAATCACTCAAGACACGAAATATGGAGTATTTAACAAATAAAAATAAATCGAAAATAAAAACAATTTTTATCAATTTTACTTATCGTATGAAAACAATTACATTTAAAAAATAGCTAAATGATTAGATCTGTACAAAGTTTTATTTAATTTTAGTTCCGCATTTTGATTTAGAATTGAGCAAAACAAATTCAAATCACTATTTTAGAATTTTGCAAATAATAAAAATTCAATTTAAAAATGTTCGTATAAAACGATTTCAATTGATTTTGGCAAATAAAAAAAAAGAGTTCACTGTATCATTGAAATTGTTTTTCTTTACTTTTTATTAACAAAACATAGGAATAATTGAAATTTTAATGCACTCCATTAATATCTTTAAAAAAACACTCGCAAGCACAGAAAAAGATTTTTTTAAAAAAAAGTTGATTGGTATGAACACATTAAGCTTTTCTTTTTGTATGTAAATGCTTTCTTTTGTATCTTAAACTTGGTACAATCAGTAAGAAACTCATGACATTATGTAGCCAACTAGACAAAAACCTTTTTTCACTGCTTATAATTTTAAAAGAGTTGTATTGTATAACAGCGCTTACCAATCTAGTTTTCTGAATGAAGAGTTAAAACATTCAGGAGGAATTGTTTATTCATCCTGTTGGAATTTGGCAGAGAAATGATGTCGATGAACTGAATGCCATTTGGCTCAAACTCCTTATACCTAAAACATTTAAAAATTGACTTTAGGAAAAGATAAATTATTTAACAAATAAATTCAATAATCAGGTTTTTTTTGAAATTTTGGTTGTAGAATCAAAGCAAAAACTTTAAAGAATATCTAGATGATTGGATTTTTAATCAGTTTTATTTAATTCCACTTGTTCCATATTTTAAATAAAACTTGTATTTAATCAAGTAGTTTTGAAATTATATACAATTGTATATTCTCATTGGCAATGCTGAATTGCAATATTCTCAACATCTAAATAATGAATTAACGCATTATTTAATTGCAATTAATTCTTTATGAGTGACACTGCTTGCTAGTGATTTTGAGAAACAATTGATTCCAACGTTCCATAATATTTTTTTAATTATCCGCCTTTAGAGACCATCTGGTTAAAGTGAAATCGCAAACTAATTACTCTGATCCATTGGAAGACATTCGAAAACACTTGAATAACGGGGCCGCCACAACAGAAATATTGTGGGAATAACGATTATGTCATAAGAGTCATCACCGGTCGAGATACAAACCTTCCCTAGGGAAGTACGTTCGGTTATTGATGAGAGGATCCAGATTCAACCTTTTTGTGTATCTACAAGAATAGCAAGAACCGATTATAATGCCAACCACTATCCTCAATTGCCCCTCCCCGTGGGTCCTCTTAGAGGAGAAAATTGATTACGTTTGAATTCTGTTAAATCTTTTATGAATAACTTGTTAAAAGTTCTGTCCTGAAAATATTTCTAGGTGTCAAATTGTAGTAAATATGAATTTGTTTTGTTTTAATAGCTTTGCATTTATTCTGTTTATTGTGCACATAAACTTTCCTTACCGGATTATGTCCCGCGAAACTCTGCTGTTAATCTATTTTCTTGGCCTGTTTATTTACCCTTTTTTTTATCGCAGTTGTGTATATAATAATAAGCAGGCTCCTTATTTATTTATTTATTTATTTTACCTTTTAATAATTGAAAATGATGTGACAAAATATTTGATGAGACAATGAAACTATTTTAATTTCAGAGCAACAATGAAATCTATTGTTAAAATTTATACAAAAAATAATTTTTTTTTAATTATCAAAATTTAGAAAAAAATTCCTTATAATCATTTCAGTAAAAAGACTTTTTTTTTGGGGGGGGGTTTAAAAAAAGTAGAACAATGATTTTTGTCTGATAATATTTTCGCAAGTTATTAATTCAAAATTCTATAATCTCACATAATCTCAACATAATTAAAAAGCTTCAAAACATCGCCACTAGGTGGACACTTCTATCTTCCACAGTATGCATGTGCGAAATTTGGTAGCTCTAAAGGCCTGGCCTGTGGAACACCAATACATACACAGGCATACATCATGTTTTATTATTAGTAGATGAATATTTAAAAAAAAACGAAAATAAGTAAATTATTATCGTCTATTTTTACATCTTAGAAGACTCATTGAAATTGTGATTTAGAACTTCAATTCAAAATTGTATCTTGTTTTGGGAAGTTTGCTCAACTGATTCATATTTTCCTAAAACCTGTTCTTTGTTTAAAAAAAATAGAGTGGTGATCTGTTAAGTATACATTTATAAAATTTTGAACTGATTAACAAATGATGCATGAATAAAAGATGACTATGACCATTTAATTCATTTATGAAAATGTGGGCATTAGTATGTGAATTTTTACTAATACAAATTGATTCAAGTTATGCTGAGACTGATTTAAACTTCCATTAAGTGCTATCTTATCTTTTATTAGTATAGACGGTCCATTAACCTATTAAATCATTTAACTAGGGTTTAAAAGTTACAAACCAGTTATTTTATGTTATCAATACAGTCTTTTAATAGAAAGTGCCAGATTCTCATTTGTATCAAAAACAGAAGTATGTAGAAGATAAAGTGGCCTTTAGGGGTTAAATAATACCATATTTAATGCATATTACTCTTTATATTTATTTTAAATACTAGGAACTTTAGGCATTCACCTTGCGAGGTGACAATACCGATTATGTTTTATTTCATTTGAATATCTGATGCACGATTTGATACTGACAAAGTATTTCTTGGGCTTCTTTATTAGATATTTGGTGGAGTCTTAGTGCCGGGGAACTTTTAGTTAGATCGAGTGTACTAAATTCATTAAGGACAAGAGTATTTTTACCAATACTAATGTTGAAGCAGTAAATGAACTTCAAACTGTCATGGACAAGCAATTAAACAGAGTTATTTTAACAATTTTACTTTTGCTCTGTTCTTTGCATGCATTAAAGTTTTTGATATCTTTCAGTTGCTTCAAGTAACTATTCACGTTATCTAATTTCCATTTGCTCTTTGGGAGAGGCTTTTCTTTTTCCTCTTCAAAAATATGAGTTTTATTCTGCCTTAAAACATCGGAATCAAACGGAGTTTTTAGGATAGATGCATCAAAGTATATCGATCAAAAAAAAATTTGGACTAACTACTATAATGTCCAAGTTTAACCGATATACTGATATTTTAACACGAAGTTTTAACAAATGTCACGCAGAATTTAATGAAATGATTAAAGAAGACAAAATTCATATTAAAATTAACGAAGAATGTGAAAACGATTCTTATTATTCATTTTCAAGTTGGTATGAAAGTAATTTTTATTCAATATTATTTTCAAAAATGTTGCTGTTGTTACTAATGGCGCTTGCCATGGACAAGCCCGCTGATGCATCAGCGAATTTAAGCCGAAATAAGCGTCTCTTGTTTGAAGTAGCGCCAACTAGAGCCAAGAGCACGACTTTAGTTACACACTTATTACATTCCCTAGCACAGCCCCTTTTTACAGGGGGGCACATTTGCACGTCTCACAAATAGAACACGGAAGAACAGCCACCGGGACTCGATCCCGGGACGTCCAGATAACGAGGAAGACGTGCTGTGCAAGGACGCCGACTATTTTCAAAAATGGTCGTCAAAATAGGAAAAAAATTATTTGGTTGTTAATTAATCAAAATGCTAATTAAAATTAAAAACAAGAACAAAATGGGAAAAAATGTTTAGAGACGCCCATTACAAATCTCCAAAACATATTCGTGCCAATTTATGTATTTGCAAGTGAAAGGCCTGCTTGGAAACTAGCTAAGACACATTATTTTCATTGTTATTAGTAGAGATGACTTAGAAAGTTTGTCACCCAAGCACAAAACTATTTTATTAACTTAAAAAATTTTAGTTAAAAAGAATTGTACATCACTTTAACATAAATACTTACGTAAATGAGTGACTATGATGCTATAACTTTCGCATTTAAATGAATTGTATAAAACTTAAAATCATATATATACTACATAATCTGAATATATATGATTTTAAAAATAAATAATATTTTGTCTCATCGAGACAACTATTTGTTAAAGTTCCATTGAGATCACATGATCTTCCTGAGGTAGGCGTGGCCTACTACTGTGAGCAACAGTTGGCCTCGTACGAACGCTGCTTTAAAGAGCGTTATTTATAAAGTTCTAAATTAAATGAAAAAAATCCGATCATACATATTTCTGTTATAGATGTAAAAGTTGAGACAGAATATTTAAATTATCATGATATATCAGACATACATTACAAGAAAATTATTCTTTAAATAGCACTAGATTTTCTACCGAAATGCTTTGACGCTCGGAATATCCAAATAAATTTATAATCGTTTTATAATGGGGTGGGAAATTAAATTAATAATGAAGCCTTAATTCTTTTGTAATTGTGAATAATTAAATTATTATTATTAGTTATTATAAACAGCTTGGATTATATTGAAATAAAGTCTCTTTCTAACTGGATGTACAAACATGTCTCTAATGGTTCAGAAATTAATGAGAGAACTAGGATTAGTATGAACTGATTAAAAAATAAATTGATTGTGAATTTGAGCCACCTGTGTTTATGATCTTCATCTTGTCTTTCCATACAGTTGGCGAATACAAAAAGAGTAGAGACACTCCTTAATGGCCGTTCAACTGTAGAGTCTTACACAGTACTCAGGAGAGACCTACGACGAACAACACCACCTAGAAAATTCGGCCGGGGGTAACCGACAGGCCCAAGGGGCCTAGGGCCCCGAATCGCCAGACCACAGGGAGAAGCTATGTCGATACAATCACAACTCCGTTGTCGTCATCCTATGTGAAGAGATCGGGTGAGCGAACTCTCTCTTTGATCGGCGACCAATTCCTTTATAAAGAATAGTCTAAATATCCTTGTTGTCCTGAGACAAACGACTTTAGCCGTCCCATTCCAGTCTTTGACCATAATCCATTTCCATTTCAGTATTTATCAGGCATCAATCCACTGCCATGACTTTATCCAAAAGATGATGAATACAGTTGGCGATGTATTTGATTTTCAAGTAGATATTTAGAAAGAATCAGGAGCTAATCTAGTTAAACTGGGAGATCTAACTTCACCTATGCTGGATCGTTATTTCCTTTAACCTAAAACTCTATTTAACGTAATAATATTTTAAGGCAAACATTTTTTTAAAAATAAATTGCAGGATATGAAAGTTGTTATACGTGATCTGCAACTGCTGTTGTAATTCATCTGGATTAATCAAGATAAGACAGACGAATCAAGCTCAAAACATTATAAGGCTATAATGTTTTAGATAAAAGTTTGAAAATTGTGTTAAAAATGGTTTTGTTTTATCCAAATGAATAAAAAAAATATTAATAAACATCTTATATCAACAACATACTGTTATTGAGAGTTTTGAAATTTCAAGCTTACTTGCGATACCTACGCATAATTAATAACAGATAAAAAGAAACTGAGACGATTTGCTGCTTATGAAACATTTATATCATTTATTCCATGTCTTTTATCGAAACTGGTAAGGATTCTTCAGATGTTAAATTGGAAATCTTTTTCAGCAAGAAGAGCAGAAATTTGAGAAAATTGAAGTATCTGATTCAAACCCAGGACAAAAAATGCAAGACGTTTAGTTGCTTGATAGTTCGTTAACTTTTTTTCCCGCCAACCTTCAAATACTGAAACAAAATAGCGCCAAATGAAGCGATAAACTGTCTATATGAGTAACCTGCTGAATGATGTCCGCGTACGTCTAAGAAGACGTAACATGACCCCCACAAATCACGGTTTGTGATCTGAATAACCAATCAGGGAGCTCCCGCTCGTACAACCTTCCTCTCTCCTCCTGCAAGAATATTTTTTTTATTCTCCTGTTTTTTAAATGGATCTATCTGTTAACCTCTGACACAGTATGAGGATGTTTTGAGATGCTATTTTCATTTTTTTTTGTTGTTCTCTTTCTCTTTCTTTTTTTTTCTTGAAGTTTTCTCTGGCGTTATTTTAACTGAGAGGATTTTTAACTTGACGCTTTTTGCATTCACGTTCTCGATGGGTTTTTTTTTGTTGCTAAAAAATAAATAAAAAATCTTTCCCGTTCTTTTTGTTTTTAGTGACTCTAGGGTAGGGGAAGGTGAAGGGGAACGCTTTTACGTATTGCCAAAGATAGAAGTAAACATTCATTGACATAATTTAAAGAAAATTGCTTTTTCGGACCTTTAAGTGAGCGATCGAAATTGCAGTCGAGAGAGGATCTCAGGTTCTTATCTATTAGCTTGTCTTCTGAATTCTGGTTTTGAATTTTCTCTGTCTCTTCCCAGCTGTTTAATGCCCGTCTGGAATTCAGTCAGAGATGTTTTGTCTACAGCAGCAATTTTCAACCTTTTAGTGTTTGAGATTGAACTTTTCATATCAGTTTTTATCCACTAGCAATGACTTCCCCCGTCCCTCTGCATCGTTTGCTGCTGATAGATGGTAACAAGGCTGGAGTTTCGCTCAGCGAAAATACATCACTGTGGCAAGGCTTCCGTTTTGCTGTTTTGTTAGAATTCCACAATTGATTCAGTTCAGTTTTCAACGTTTCACATATATACCTGTGTCTATAAATATAAACTTCATTTTGATGTATTGTCAACATTCTGCCAGTAGTATTGTTTTTAACACTTTTTTTGCATTCCCTATATTCTATTTTCTTAATCAAAACATTTTTGTGACACTAAACTTTCAAATAATTATGAAAATAAAAGACTAATTTATCTTTGTAGATTTAAAAAAAAAAAAAGCAGAATGTGATGTGTATGTTTGAGTAACAGTGTTCTACAGGACAGACTGAAAGATTTAGGGTATTAAATTTGGTATAAATGCTATTTGGTGTAAGAAAATATAATCGAGATTTCAGTTAAAATTCTAATTAATTAAAATTAAACAAATTTAGCATTTTTCACTATAATTCTAAAACAAGATTGCACAAAACTAATTTTTTTCATTTTAAAATTAAAAAAAAAATTTTTTTTCATGATAATAAAAGTTGTCACTTAATCTTTCCCTACTTTTGGTAGTTTCCTAAATTTTTTATTTATTTTCTACAAAAAAAAAATGTCGCAAAGAAATAAAACTCGTATTTAATGCTTCATGAAATAATAGCCTGGTTTTCTTACATTGTTGAAAGACAAAGATGAAAAATTCTGATGATTATCTGAGAATCATAAAACGAAATTAGATGATCACTTGACGTTTCTAATAGCATTATAAAGTTGAGAATTCTTGCTATAGTAGGAATATTCAAGTATATATTAAATAAAATAAACATAAAATTATTAAAATAACATGGTTAAATGGTAATTTATAGCAATTTGATGTTTAAAAACACTTTGTATTCCTTAAGTAAAGCGTAAGAATGTCAAATTAAACACAACCGAACGAATCAATTAATTTTAAATCAAATGAAAAATGTTTTAATTAAAAAAACTTCAATGAAATTTTTTTAATTAATATAACAGTTTTGAAATTTTAGATGTATTGATCAAATAACTTTTTATGCTTTGCTATAAGGATAGTATGTGACAGTTATTTGAAGCTATAGGTTGCATCCTAAATAATAAAGAAATGAAGAGTTTAATTTTTTTAAATCAAAAATATTGTTCTGATTTTAAAAAAAGAAATATAATTGTAATATTATTTATTTCATTCCATATATGAACTATGAATATAAAATTATTTTAGATTGTTATAAACAATACAAGAAAGAGAAAGAAATGATACAAACTATATAAGACGGATAAAAAGAAAGAGAAACTCAAAGATTTAATACAGGCGTATTAATATTATTCAATAAAATATTCATCGAAAGTTATGTTCAAATATAGCAATAAAATTGCACAATTTACAAAAAAAAAATACTTTCATCTTTTACTAATAATATTTCAAAAGCAACCCGGAATATGGAACAAATATTAATTTATAATTTAGTGTTTTTGAATAACTTACTTGAAGATTTATCTAGAAAATTTTTATAAAGCATGGAAAAAGAGGAAAAACATCAAATCTCACAACGAAATAATGCATGGAATTGCATTATTGCTATTTTTATAAATATCAAAAAATTCATTTTTTACAATTTGACTCAACATTTTCGTTTAATTATTGCACTGATTTGATATTTGTATAATATCTGGGTATTGCAAACTAGTATAATATAGATGTAAAAAGGAATAAGAATAAAACTAAATAATTTTCCCTGTAATATAAATCAATAATTAAAAACGTTGCCTGACAAATAAAGTAGTGCCACTGAAATGAATATTTAAGTCTGAAATAATTAATTTTTGAACCTGTTTCTTAAATAATAATTATTTCAAGAAGAGTATGTTTTATATACATTTTTAAAAAAATAATTACATATCTGCCGACGATTTTTTTCTGATAAAAAAAGAAATTAAAAAAGCATATATTTTTTATTCAGCTAATTCAGTAAAAGATTTGATAGAGAAAAGTATTGTTTCTGATCCATTATTCTACTTTTTTTTCAAAGAAGAAATTTTATTATATTTTCATTTTCCGATTTCTATGTATACGTATGTTCCATTGCTTAAAAAAAATGTTATTGATATTACCAAATGGGAAAGATTTTAAAATTTGTTATTAATAATGAAATTTTTTGAAATTGATATTTCAACAGTGGCAAAAGCAAGGGTCTTCTTAAAAAGCCTTCAATGTTGGGGAAAAAAAGAAAAAAAACTTTGTATTTTGTTGCATTCGATTATCGGTTGCTTATTTTTTAAAAAAATATAATTAAGGAAATTCCCATTTGTGTCATCTTAATTGCCATGAATGATTTATACCCAAATTGCTGAATTTAAAAAAGGGACATCTCCCTCCCCCCTCTCTTTTTGTATGTTTGTATGTGCATGGCGGATTTTTATGGCAGCTATTCTGAATATACGTTTCATGATATCAAAGATCATGTCTTGTCTCTAGATGTCTAAAAACTGACGATTCTAAGTTGAAAAAGGAGAAGGGCTTGTTCATTTTTTACATTTAATTCTGCATTTAATTTCGTCTACATAAAAAAAAGTTATATAGAAGTAATCGAGATTGTTCGTTGTTGAGCAATATGTAAACTTTATAAAACATAATATATCAAAGTTTACTTTATAAAATTTTAATTTAAGGACATTATGAATTTCAAATCGAGGTATACCAAATCTCTGCAAGTAAAAAGACTCTAAAACACTAAAAAAGTGTTCGAAAAAAAAAGGTATTTTTTTTTCTATTACCAGAAATTAATTAATTATTTAATTAAATAATTTCCACATGCTATTAATTTTTACATTAATTTTTCCATTTATATTAAATTTCATTCAAAAATTCACAGTCAGAAGTGTAGATCATTTGT
>JAOUZG010006905.1:83010-97876 GCA_026289955.1 Argiope argentata
ATATATATATATATATATATAAAAGTTTAAATCTTTCATTTTCAATTTTTCTAGTTGGCAAACAAAGTTTAGGAGCTCGACCGATTTTAAGATGAAATAACATAAAATGTCACTGTTCTTCGTCAGTCTTTTAAAAACGCATACGCCGCCGAAGAAGGAAATGTGGTAATGAAGCATTACTGGTAGAAGCAGGTCATCTTTTTAAAAACGTATCTGCTTTCAAAGAAGCATACGTGATGACAATGCAATGCTGGGAAAAGCATTTAAAAATATTTTTGCCTGTAAATTTTGAAGACATCAAACCTCCTAACCAAAACGACGTTATGTTCTCATACGATAATAAATGCAGAGATTGAATATTGCAGAGATTGAAATTGAAGGATTTTAATAATGTTTCATCTATTTATTTAACTTTTTTAATTTCATGTTTCAATTCTTCACACACACACACACACACACACACACACACACACACATATATATGTAATAAAATTTATGAATTGAGGTTCTCTCATTTAGTACCATGGGAAATCCATGAAGAGATATAATCTCTTCTATGAGTTGCCTTATTTTTTCCCTAATCAAATTAGTGAAATAAGAATCACTTACCAGAAAAATAATTAATTAAATATCTAGTAATAGAGTTATTTTGGTAGTTTTAATTTTAAATAAAAGATAAATAAAATATGTGGACTAAAATATGTGGTAAATATAACTGAATTATGATGATGGATGCAAAAATTTTAGTTTAGACTTTTTTGAGGAAAAGTGACTAAAATTTTTAAAAAATTCTGAAAGATCAGTAAATTGCAATGGAAGTGCAAATTCTTCTTTTTTTAAGAAAAATTGTTCGTTTTCTTAGGCAGTGTATGTATCTCTCTTTTACTTCTTTTAAGGAAATATTTGTTCACAAATTTTTTTATCGATTTATATTTATTAGAAACGACACCATAGGCAGATTCATGAAAAAAGTTGTCAAAAAACTTTTTTAAAAATTCAAAATTTAAATTTAAAATTTAATCCCCGAAATGTATTAAGTCATAATCACGATTTTCTGTATGTCCCTAATATAGCGATTAAGTGCAGTAGATTAGCTGGGCATCGCAGGTTCACACGCAAACACACACACATATATACACAAGCTTTTCTTTCTTCAGACTTGCATGCAGAGTAAAACTTCTAAAGAAAAATGCATTGATTTTATTCATTTTTCTTCTTCAGTGTAGGTTTAGGTCGCTCGCTTCAGTAAATTCGCTGCGACACAGAAAACAAAAAGAAAACACTGAAGTGCAACACAACGCATTCCTGCCGTTATTTTTTGTTAAACAGCTGGGAAGTGTCTCTTGACAGGAACTGCTCCATTTGATCGGTTAGTTTTGTCATTACTTATCGCCAATGAAATGTCGCCAGTCATCTGTCGTCAGATGTAAAATGGCATTGTTTGAAAAGGACGTTGGACTCATTCCCGGATTTCTTCAACAATATTGTTTTAACTCTGGGCACCGGTAATTTGTTGTTTTGCCCATTTGTCATGAAGGGAAAAATAAAATCAAACAAATAAAACCTTAGTGAAATATGGAACAGAAGAGCTTATTTTAGCAGCTGGAAATACCTCTTGACATCACTTGTTTCTTTTGATTGGCACGTTTAACTATCGACTTAAGTTAAAGAAAGATCGTCTTCAGAATACTGTAAAAAAATATAAGTGGCATGGTTCTCAATCTGATTTTTTGGCTTTAACAAAATAGAATTAAATTTCTTAGAATTGTATAATTTTTGCCAAAAAAAATCTACATTTAATTATCGAGAGAGGTCTTTTCGTAACTTTCTCACATACTGTTTAATTGTTGTACTTCCATATTATTAACTTCATGCTATTAAGTAACAACAGTTACGAGAGAGCGTATTAGAGTGTATTCTTTGGCGATTAATCGCTAGTAGAGAAATATTACACAAATGTCTGATGACCGCATACGGATATTAGACCAATTAAAACTAAAATTTGATACTGAATTACAACTGTAGTCATAAAATTTCTTAAGGAATTTCATAAATTTAAGTCATTGCATTTTTTAGTTATTGTGTTCACATGCCTCTAAAAGTACAGACCGACAGACAACCTACCTCTTGACAGATTTATGTGCAAATTTGATATTAATTTACAATTTAGATAAGATTTGCAATTCTAATTTACAAATTTATTTTACAATTTAGATTTTAAATCTATGAACCAAATATTGTTTATCTAGCTTTTTTAATTTTGTAGTTATCATCTTAAATTAAATTCAGATAACCGGACTGACAGACTCCTTTTCATTGGATTCCATTCGAAATTAGGTAGAAACTTTCAAATTTGGAATAGAGATCATTTATAAATTTCACTTCTTTAGCTCAAAACGGTTGTGAACTATTGTATTCACAGAATTCCGAAAATATGCTTTTTGGACTCAGCAAAGTCCGAAGCTTTGAGCTTTGTCAAAATTTCAAGCTCGCATATTTTGACGATTGCCGTTCATTTTTTACATATTTAGCATTAAAAAAAACACCCGAAAAAATGATTTTTTTAATATGACTGAGATTGTATATATTGCATTTACAGAATTGAAATCAGGTATCGCCCTCGTAATTGGATCGCGGTTTAAAATCACGAGGGCCGTGAATTAGCTTTCGTGTTAAGTATTGTAGCATTTGCGAGAAAAGTCAAATATGGATATCCAGATACCATTCTTAGATGGTTTCTTGGGGTCAAAACTTTAGCTCGTTTATGTTACTTTTTAAAGTCAATTCTGACAAAAGGCAAAGGAAAGGCAAAGTATAACTTGGAAATCAATTACAGCTGCTAAGCAGGATCGGATTATCAAACATACAACTGCTTAGGGATCCTATAATATTATTTGGTAATGAAATAAATATTTATTATACAGCAATATTTAATACGTATGTTAATTTTATTCTTCTATTTAATAAACAAGGTTCTAGTATTCAAACTGATTCAATTTCAAATCAATTTTCATTTAAATATTATATATTCATTATTATACATTAAGTTATATGTTAATTATTATACATTATAATTATATTATTATTATTATTTAAATATTATATATTACGCATATTCCTAATGAATTATGCCATGCTATTCGTGCATTATAACATTTAAAAACCCTAAAAAGTACATTTCTTTATAATTTATAAAAATGCCGACTTATAAAAGTATCTCAATTGTGTTCTGAAGTGTGTATATGTTTTATTATTTCTTTTTAAATTTAATTTTGAATTTTTTTTAAGGCAAACCAACTTTTGCCAAACAGATTCGTGGTTAAATGCTTTGTTAGTGTATCAAAAACTTCTAAGGTCCTTTAAAGACCCTTACTTCCTAAAGGTCTTTAAAGGGCTTCATCCGGTTCTGTACCTAATGTACTTAATGATGTCAATGATGGACGAAAAAATCCTATTTTGTTCCAAGCGCCACTTATTATGATTACGTCACTGATTGTGTTGCTTCGAAAAGAGGAATAAATACAGCCGAATTATATGGAGTCACCAAATTTGACACTTAGATCATTAGAATAATGATTGAACGGAATTTCAAGGCAATGTTTTGATTCATTTATGAGTTCGGGGGGTTTCAATAATATAATATTAGCGATAAATAATGTTAATGAAAAATATTCCAGCCACTCTAAATTTCCTCATAAGCACTCCAATTTTTATTATTACTTTCCTTAATCATTTTGAAATAAAATCTTGATTTATAACAATATCTTGATTTATATTTTTAACCCTTTAACGGTCATAAGGAGTGGGCAGTGGAAGAAAAAAATTCACTTTTTTACGTTCTCTGAATTCCCACGAAAAAGTATTAATGTCAACTGTCAAACTTTTTAATGTCAAACTGTCAATTTACAATCATAAATGTTGCCTGAATTAAAAAATATGGATGTTGAACGGAATTTCGGTAAAAAAAAATTATAAAAATCATGATGGTGAAAATATCGCCTCTAACTGATAAAGGGTTAAGGATTGATCTTGAAATAAGAAATATCAACATTAACCAATGTAATAAACCAAAACTACTTAAACTTATTAAAAAATGAGCATTTTTAAGTTATTATGTTGGTTAATTTTGATATTTCGTTTCTCAAACTTCAAGATTAATCCCAACTTTTGTTTCAAAAGGATTAAAGAAAGTAATGATAAAAATTGGAGTGCTTTCGAACAAATTTAGAGGACCTGGAACATTTTTCCTTAACGTTATTTATTGCTACTATCATATTATATTAAACCCCCTAACCCATAAATAAATTAATATAATGCTTTAAAATTTTGTGTCATATCCTATAGTGTTACTCTTAATGTCTGTAAAATTTCAAATTACTAAGATGAAAATTGCAAAATATCATTTTAAAGGTCCGTGATCGCCTTAAAATTAAAATTACTGTGGCCAACAGTTTAAATCCATTATCTTTTTTCAACTTTTTCCAAGAAAATGTCTAGAGTATTTCTCCCTAAATATAAAACAAGAACTATCGAAATAGTTTTATTTTATTGACTTTTTATTTATTGTTTCTCTGATGAATTTAAAGATTTTCAACCCGGTAAGAAAGGAGAATATTGTTGTTTTTATTACTAAATTATTATTGGCTTACCAAGTCATGTATTTCCACAATATTGATTGGCAATGAGCTAAATGAAACTAAATTTTCCAAGAATCAAATCAAGGTAGCACCGAGTTGGTATTATTAAAATATTTTAATTCAAAGAGAAGGGAAAGGAATTATTCAAATAACATTCTTATAATTACTTAAATTTATTAATTTTTCATCATTATTCATGCACGCATCGAAAAATCAATATTCTTCGGTGTGATTTCAGTTATAAATGATCCCAACTTCATTAATCATAGATATTGATCCACCCTAATACCTCGAAAAATGAGAAACAAGTGATATAAGAAAATTTCTTTAAAAATCCCTACTTAGGTCAAAAAGAAAAAATTTAATTTAGTAACTTTTTGTTAAATAATTACAATTAATATGATTAATTTATCGAAAAATGATTGACTTTCGCAATAATTGAACTCTCATTCTTCGCCTTCACGCGAAAAATACTGAAATCCTAGCATTTTACAGATCGATCTTCTGCCTGTCGATTTCAATTTTCGTTACAAACTACTAAAACTCTATTTAAAGTATTAAAAATGAATTAGTTTTAATGAATGAATTAATTAATATTCGAAAAATTGTATTTAGAAAAATGTGAAAAAAAAGAAAAAGATCTTAAGAATATTAGTTTGGAATTTAAATGAAAATATTTTAATTTGAAGACACTTGACTGTATAATTCTTGAAAATCACAAAAATTAAATTCCTCAAAAACTATCATAAAAATATCAAAATCAAGAGACCCCCGTAGGGAGTAACAGGTTGCCTATACAGAGATTGATTGCATCTAACCGTTGTGATTCAAATCAAGATCCAAAATAAAATTACCCAGAAAATAATCTAAAAATGTGTCTCAGGTATCGATATTGAAGGTTTCCGAGGCAATAAAAACATACAGGGCCCAAGTAAATCAAATAAAAGAACAAAATTAATTTTTCTCAAATATAAGATAAAAATAAAACCTGAAAGTTGAGGAACCTCTAAACAGTGATAGATTATATTTGAACCGTGTAAATCAAATGAAAGATAAAAATAAAAACTACTTAGAAATTACCTAAAAAATAATCTAGAAGTCGGTATAGGGTATCTAAAAATAACGAGTCCTTTTGGAAATCCTAAGAAACTATATGGCGTTTGTAAATAATTAAAAGTACACAATTAAATTACCTAGAAGAAAAGAGGAAAAACCTCAAAGTCAATCTCGGGGTTTTCAAAGTTGAGAAGCCTCTAGGCAGTAACTAACCTCTGTTTTGGCTATTTGAAAATTCATTCTCAGTCATTCTTTTTTTGATATTATCTTCAAATGTACATCAAAATATCAAGACATCCTGGTGCAACACACCCGGCCTTATCACGATGCAAACCAAATTTCTATCCCCTAAGAATATATTTCAGTAATTGGTTGAACCAATAGGACAGCTTTTCTGGCAACGTTTCGTCCTCCTTTCATGATAGGAAAGAACGATAGAAACAACAAGAAGAAGAGGGGAAAAAAAAAACCCTAGAATACAATCAGAAGCCATTCCTATGCTTATTCTTTGTTGGATATCTGGTGAGAAACTTTTTGGAAATAATAGTTTCTCTTCGTCGGTCTGTTCTTTCTTTTATTTACGGCCAATGAGACATCGCCAACAATCCGTCGCCAACTCTGCAAATGACATTAACATCCGGCTGAGAGATTTGAGGAGATGCGATTAAAGGAAATCCCGACAGTTCTTGTGATGTTAATTCCATTGTGAATCGCGCCACATTTCTACATGTGTCAAAAGACAGCCGATGACGGTGGATCCACCTTCGAGTTTTTCAATGACTGCAAAAAAATTAGGCCCGATTGTGCGTAAGTCCAACTTACTTAATCTCTTATGACAGTTGAACCGGTGTTATCAGGAACATTTTTTGAAAGGGTATTGAAGTTTGTTACACAAAGAGTTTGCAAGAGAATATAAAGAAATAAATATACACAGGGAATAAGAGGTTGATTTTCTTTTTTGTGATGGAAGAAACTACTGAACTCGTAATAAAAGGTTATTTCTTTTCCAACTTACAACAAACTGTAAAGGGCTTTGGCATTTCAAATCGTGAAATTAAAAACAAGCAAATATTCTTTGGTGTTTTTCCAAAAAGAAAAAAATATTACCGAGATCTATTTCGAAACATTTTTAGTTTAAAAAAAAATGCATTTAAGTGTTTCATATCTGCTAATATGATAATGTTTATAAGCTGCTCATCTTTCTGCACATTGCATGGTAATAACCGTAACTCAGAAAATGCGATACTACTCATAGTAGATCATTGAATGTAGAGCTATCAAATCGAGCACAAAACCTTTTCAAAAATTGCTAAATAAAATAACAATAAATGAAAACATATAACATAATAAACAAATTTTAAAGTCAATTCCTTCTTAGGTTAACAAAGAAACATTTTCTTTTAATTATTTTTTATTAAATAATTACGATTATTATAAATAATTTATAAAAAAAATTAGAGATTTTCGTAAGAATGGAATTCGCATTTTTCGCCTTCGCGCGAAAAATGCTGAAATCCTCGCAATTTACTGATTGGGCCAGTTGATTTTAATTTTCATTGCAAACTTCTAAAACTCTATTTAAAGCATTAAAAATTAATTAAATTGAATTAATGAATTAATATTTGAAAAATATTAATTCAAAATATGAATTATTAGTATTGAATGAAATCGAGTGTCCTCCACTGCAAGTTTTAAAAAATGTATTTGAAATAGAGAGGATAACTAAAAAGTATTTTATTAAAGATTGAAAATTTGAACAGGATGTATAGGGTGAGTGTGAGCTAATAATAGGAATTAAAAAACCTTAATTGGTATTTATTTTTAAAAAAATATAAAGGAACCTATTTTCAAGACTACCTTTCATTTAATAAATGGGTATAGTTCCCCCCCCCCCCAAACTTACTTGCATGCTCTGTAAGAAATGAAATTGTGCATTATTTACCGCATGCTATTACCAGAAAAGTAAACAGAAAGAACTTATTAGCTGGAGATCTTTAGCAATGGAATGTGGCAAGTATTCTGATCTTAGCAAGTATCAGAATACTGAATGTGTATTTTGGAAGACTTTTTTTCTCAACAACTGACAAATCTAACATAGATCTTCAATTTTAGTCCTAAGATGAAGCCCCAAATTTTCTTTATTTACATCTTTGCATTGTAAATTCAGATCGTTGTATATTTTTATAAAAATGATAAAACAACAACGCAATATGAAAACAATGACTGATATGGTTCTAAACTTGATACTGATCTATACTTTAGATGCTAAATCTATGCACAAAATTTGATTCATTTATCTTTATTCATATGGCAATTATCATGTTACTTCTATTCTTACATCCGGCTAGACAGACGTTCCTTGATTTTATTAAATTTTTTTAAAAAAATATGCCAATTAGGTGCAAAGACAGTATGCGAAATTTTCTCTATCTAGCTTAAAGTTGAGCTGTATTGTTGAGTTACCTTGTTCATAAACAGAGATGATACCAAAAATATGTTTCTCGGGTCTCATTGGGGATTGAAATGTGAAGACGTGCTAAAACCCAGAGTTGGACTTTTTAAACGGTTAAAATACCTTCTCTTAGTTTACACGGTATATAAAAAGGTAAAAATAAAATTTCGGTGGTGATATCTAATTAACTCATTTATACTAACATAGTAATGCTTTTAGACTGCCCCTCTTTCTGTAAATTGTGGGATATAACCATTTAGAAAAAAATGCGACACTGGGTTGAAAGTGTAATTATCAAATTTATTTAAAAATGTACGTTGAAAAAAATGAGTATTTCGAAACAAACTTTTTTGAAATTTAATAAGAATTTTAATTAATAAAAATTAATTAAAAAGGAATTAAAACAATAAAAATCAAAATTTCTATCAAAGATAAAATTTCCATCGGCTTTACTGAGTTGACATATTGCAGCCTGTTCACAAGATCGTAAACAGAGCTTTAGAAAATCAATGTGTATGCAATAGAACTTTCATATCATACAGCGTTTATATAAAGAAATCTTTGTCCGTCGAATTTATGAACGCACAAAATTCGTCATCTTCTTACTGTAATAAGTAGTTTTCCCCTCAACCATAAAAAAAAAGAAGTGGGGGGGCACAGAAATTTCCAATAGCAAATTTCAATTTATCATTTGAGAACGTTATTATTTTAGGTCACATGTTATCAATAAGACAGAAAAACACCATCTTTTCACATGGCATATACTAAAGAGCCAGAAAAACTTATATTGCATGTCGTATGTACATAATCTGTTCAACCAATGAGAGTAATAAAATATTTAGTCTTGATTGAATAGATAAGCGTAATCAATAATTTTCATTTTCACTGAATATTCATGAAGAACATTTTTGCTCTCCATGTCCCTCTCACATCTAAAAATTTTATTGATGCATCTAAGCACCAAAAATTCTAATTTAAACCTCTTGAAATACAATAAAATAATTTGAACGAAATCAAATAATTTATAGATGCTACACCAGAATTACTTGCTCTATTGACAGAAGTTTCGACAACTGTTATATAGCTAAGCCATTAAAGCCTGTATCGTTAGTTGATCAAGTTTTAAAAAATAATCCACTCATATTAGATGCTGTTATTACCATGCCTTTATAGAGTTTAAAGATTCATATCCCTTGCTCTGAAACATCTTTTTGACTTTTGTAGCGTTCTTCGATTCCCACACTTGATAATTGGCCTTTCCGACCAACTAAGTCATCAAATGTGTCACACCCTCGCTTTGTAAGGGCCTCCGGACTACCAGGTGGATGATTCTCTCTCCTAACGGGACCATCTGGATCTTAAGTCGAGCACAGATGAAGAACCACTCGTGCGTTTTGATGCTTCCAAGGAAATAAACCGTATCTTAAAAGGGGAAAATTTCCAAACCCTTCAGATGTAAATCTCTCTCTATTGTGGAATGTCGGCTACGAGGGAGGATCATTAAGGGACATTCCCATGGTTGACTGGACACCATTGAGATTTTTCCTGATCAGCTATTGGGTAGCTCAAGTGCACCAACGTGAAAATGAGAGACGGGGTTTTGACAGAAGATAAAAGGCGAGATTTTTGGAAGAGAGGAAGCTGCAGAGGTCTTAGAGGCTTTTGTAGAGACTTCCGAGTTTTCGAACCTTCGGAGAATCGTCATTTGGAAGGAGGTGAGAGATGCTTCGTGTGATTCGGACGTCTGAGTTAAGATCCACCCGATGATTATGGGTGAATCCCTTAGGCTACCCTTGTAGTAGCCTGATGCGCTAAGAGCCTCTTAGCCTTCTTTTTGAGGTTGTTTCTCCGAAATGAATCGAGGAACTATTCATTTATAACTGTTAACTGAGATGTAAATATTAGCAATTATATTAACCTAGATGATAATGCATTGTTTTTGTGTACACAAAGCTGTAAATAAAGAAATTGCCTTTAAACGCTATTAACTTATTTTATCGGACTGGATCAAATCATAACATGAGTCTTACAAACGTATTTTTAAATCTACTGATTATGAATGAATGGAAATGAGTTTTTGCAGTTTCGAAAATGTTGCAAAGGTGATTTCATTTCGCTTTCGATTTATTAATATTAGATTGTTACCTCTATTTATTCGATTTATATCGTGTGGGGACTCTATGATACTCTATGATTTAAAACTACTCGTCCACATTGCCACTTAGTTCTCTACGATTAGTTTTGATTAGCGATGGGAACTGTGAATAACAATCCACTGATAGATAATATATATTATAACATTTTATTTATAATATTTAGTTTGATCATATCAACATCCTATCTGGAAGTAACACAAGGACTATTTAAAGTTGTTCTCGTAATTTTTTATTCCTACCCAAATGACGAGATGGCACTTGAGTTAGGACGCTCCTCTCCAAATTTCCAATGCCAGAGTAAATGGAGTACATTTTACTCACGACGTCTCATTAAACGTTTGCCAGGCTGATATGCATGGAAATCTTTTAATAGTATCGGGTTTTGAACCTGCAGAGATCTGGCTTTAGACCAGTTATAATATTTAAAAATAAATAAATAAAAACATTTTAAGATTGTCAAGCCCAATTCCAGCGGAAAAATAAGGAATAGGCAGTATTGCAGAGCAAGAAATTTTCTTTCATACAGTGCTAGCTAGCACAGCAATTGCACCAAAAATTTTCCTTTGTTGAAGAAATTTTTCAGAATGAAGCATTACTGACAAATGTGCATGGTTGGCATTTTACAAACCGGCACAAGTGTGCCTCAGTTTCCTGAAAGGTGCATACAATTATCTCATTGTCTTGCATCCCGTGCAACAAATTTGGTTTCAGAACAATGCTGGATACCGAATGTATTTTAGAACACATAATTCCAACGGGAATTGTTATTCCGAACCATTCCGTGAATCCGTGAAAAAGCGTCTCAAGTACTAATTTCCTCAAGTGCTAGTGTGGGAAGAAGTACCGATGAGGGAGGGAGAGAGAAAGAACGAGACAAAAAATTCTCTTCATGCGTTATTTTGAAAAATCCATCCACTTCTTTTTATAAGAAGGAATGAATGGCAACACAGCCCACGCTTTGTTTTGATTGAGGAAAAGGTGGTACACGGGGAGGAATGTTCTATTTCCTCCCCCTACCCCTACTCCTGCAGCTGTTCTTCCGGCGGAACTACAGACGATGGCGAAAAAATATTTGATGATTTTTGTTCCTGTCAGCCAAAAGAAGATTCCTCCCTCCATCCCTCATTCTTCTTACTCCTGAAAAAGCAGAGGAAAAAAAAAGAAGAAGGGGCCTGTCTTCGTCTTCATCATCTTCTTACCACCCCCTCTTTCAGCAGTTTGACGCTTGGGGAGGTTAAGGATCCTGCAGATTCTGATCTCATTTGTCGGTGAAAGGGGTGGAAGATAGTCATCGGTCTGGGAAATGACTGCTGAGGAAGATAATCCACCCGCAGTCTCTTCCGAAAATTTTGATTCTGATGTGCGCTGAATGCGTTTCGCATCTGCGTCGTTTGTTTTTAGGGCTCCTAATTTTAACTGTGTGAGACTCAAAGGGTTGTCTCATCCTCACTTTCTTTTATTTATTCATCCATTCTTTCTTTTATTAAGCTGATAATGAATAAGAGGAATGCATTTTGGCAGGACACAATGTTTTAGCTTTGTTTTCGCAGGCACTGAACAATGTTCTACTTTGGAACCTGGAATTATTCACTCCACATTTCATCGAGGCATTTTTAGATCCCTTATATTTCTTGTGAGTCTTGAACTGAAGAAATTGATATGCGTTTGATTTCTAGAATAGGAGATTTAAAAGGAAGTTTTAATAATCAGAGAGCAAAGTGAGTTTTGTGGATGAGATTCATTTATACGCAAAATGCACTGCACCTTTCTTCTTATCAAACATACATTAAAAATTTGAGAATGGAACATTTAACTTGGGAATTGCGATGATTCTTTAAATTAAAATGCTTTATAATGCTTATGTTCATTTGAAAATTCAAGGAAAAAACGTAACCAATGACTGAGCAGTAACAATCCAACTGATTTTTTTTAATAGTCCATCATTAACTAACATGTCTCAGAAAGAAACAAGGCCAATCTTTTTTCTGAATGGTTATTGCTACCTTTTACAGAATCCTAAGAGAATGAAAGAGAATTTGAAACTTTTAAATCTTATTTCATGTTTGAGAAACATGAAATGAGAAAGTATTGTTACAAATCTGTATTATTATTGCTTTCCCACAGTGTCAGTTTCATCACTAAAAAGATGCTTACAGATATTTTAAATGAATGCTGACTCATATATCTTCACTTTTAGAGACTATTTGGCAACAGAAAGATAAATTTGGAAATTTTGCCAACAAAATGAGAATTTTGGAAAATACAAGAATTATGATGATATCTTTATTAAAACCGAGATCTTTAGATTCTTCTAGAAAATTTAATTCCCTATCAAAGAGCTTTAAAAACTTTTTAAAGTCAGTGAATCAAGCAAATTCCCTCTCTAGAGTTGTGATAGCAAAACGAGTTTTAGTTATGAGTTCAGAACATTATTCCTTTTTTGGACTTAATGATTTCTTTTTGCTGCTGGGAGTATCTGAAAGTGCTGTTATATGTGTACGCCTTGGATGTATTTTTTTACCCGTGCTTTGTATTTTTCTTGTATAAAGCTTCGCTATCTGTTATCGAACTGGTTACTGTACTCACCATGCGTCTTTTTCTAAAAATGCAAATGAACTCCTCACACCTTGGAGACAATGGTTTTTTTTCTGTCCTCCTTAGTGCATTTTCTAAAATCATTTTCATCCTTGCTGCAATTACTGATTTTTTTTCTTTTAAAAAATAGAATAATGTTAAAATACCTAATTTAACCACTAAATATGAGAATATGTTTTTTCTTTGTTCCGAGAATTCTCTTAGTTGATTCATTTAGTAAATTCTCTGAATTTTTGATAAACCAAATATATTACAATTTTTTAATTTGTTATTATTATGTTTTCACTGACGCAACTGATTTTTTTTTTCAAAACAGCGTTGAGTTGGCTCATTCTTTCATTCTAAATTATTTCTCCAATTATTTTAATAAGTTCTTTTTTTTTATTTACTTACTGCACATGGCTTAGTAAATATACCTTAACTTTTTCAAAACTGATTTTTAAAATAAGTGCATTAATGTATATATATTCACTTGTCCCATCACTCCTGGAAGGATAATGGTGTGAATAACTCGTAGTCAAAATTGCTCAAGGCAGAAATATATAAAGAAGGTTTATAGCAGTAGTAAGTGTACATCGCTCAAAAATATTGCGATGATTCATTAAATTAAAATGCTTTATAATTGAACAAAAAATGCAAAGCACTCAACTCTCCAACAAGAATCTACTCAGGATTTTGCTGACAAATCTTGAATTATTTTAAAAAATGATGAACCACATCAGTCAGTCATTTAAGGAGCTGATTAAATGCCAAGTGACGTCGATGCTGTTGCATTGATAGGAGAAAGTCGCCGTTAAAATCTACCCACATAAGAAGAGAATAGAAAATGAGAACAGCAACAAAACATCGGGAACATTAAAGCATCACGAGTTGCATGTTAACTGACTCATAAAGACAAAATATCCAGAATAGAACGAGATCGAAGCCTTAAATATTTCAGAAAGTAAAGCACCGTCATCAACTCACTATCACTCTCCTTAAGGAGTCCACTTTTAAATTGGCGAAACTCTTTAGCCTCATCCATCGAGTTTATCTAGGTACTTAACGTTCGGATCGACCTCACACTAGGGACCGGCGAGGGAAGGGGTGGTTGACAGACGTTCGCGCGTGCGGGTCTCTCAAAATAAGCGACGAAAGCCCCTTCTGTCTCTGCTCCTATAAATAACCCCCCACTTCACCCGACCCTCCGTCAAAACAAATTCCGGGCATTTTTCTTCGAGATGCCGCCTGGAATAGGTAGGGTTGTCGATGCACATTGCCAGGCAAGAAAATTTCGCGGTGATTTATCTTTGGATTACGGAAGACATGACGGCATCCCATTTGCCCGAATGTTTGAAAATTGAATGTCAGGCTGCCAGAGGGGTTGATCATTCTGGCTGAAAAAAGTGGTGAAGAGCCAATTATGAAATTTCTAAGTATTTATTTTGTGAATAGAGAAGATGTATAATAAAAATGCAAGTTGACAAGTGTCGGTTTAATTTTAATCTCTAGAAGTGGGGAGATATTCTCTGATATTCTTTTAACTCTATTACTGAGATCCTAGTCATGCTATCTATGGCTTCTGAGCCAGGAAGAATTATAGAAAAAATCATCCATTTAAAAACCGTCATCTATAATTTAGCGAGTATTTCACCAACTCTTTTATCATCATGTGAGAACATGATGTTGTATTGGTTAGGGCGTTGTGATGTTTCCGAAATTTATGGGAAAAAATATTTTTATTTGCTTTTACCAGTATTTCATCATCATTATATATGCTTCTTTGAAAGCAGGTACGTATTTAAAAAGTTGAACTGCTTTTACCAATAAGGTTTATTATGACATACGCTTCTTTGAAACAAATGCGTTTTTAAAAGGATGACGAAGAAATATGACATCAAAGCTGTTATTTCATCTCAAAATCTGTCGAGCTCCAAAACTTGGTTCGCCAGCAAGAAAAACTGAACATGAAAGCTGAAAAAAATTAACAT
>JAOUZG010006905.1:98276-114540 GCA_026289955.1 Argiope argentata
TATACAGAGAGAGAGAGAGACCGATAGAGCAGTCTAATGATTGTTTCAAATTGGTTTAAATTGGTTGATTTAAATTAATTTAGATAAATAATGAGTGTAAAATACTAATGTTCTCACATGATAACTTGAAATTTACTATAGAAGATTCCATTTTTTGTTTTGTTTTGTTTTGTTTTAATCTGCCTCATTTTGTTCTAGGAACCCATTCTTTTATCATAGTATAATTATCAAGCAACTCTTCTGTCATGGAGGATGGTAAAGGCAGCTGCCATCCTCAACATATTCGTCCGCTGTAATTTATCGATATTTTTTTTTTTTTTTTAAATCTCGTGAGCCAGTTTGATTTTATTTATGCCTCATATTAAACAAAGGATAAAGGCTCAATAAGTTGTCGCGTTTACAAGTTTATAAAAGTATTGGTCAATAGAATGTCAAGTTAATTCTGAATATCGGATTTTATCCATATAATTCTTTTTTGTTATGCATTAATTTGCTAAATTATATTCAAACAGACTGACGTGTAAACTTCCTCTGAGAGGATTTTGCTCAAAATTTGAAAAGAGTTTAGTTTGGATACAATAACATCCCGTAGTAAAGCAACGCTAGGATTATTTTGGGACGGACCTCATAATTTTGAACCGTGGTCAAATGACGAGGACGACACCTGAACTGGCATCCCCCCTCTCCACACCACACGATCACGAGGACGTGGGTCCTGACGGATTTAAACGAGCAAGAGACCCCCTTACACGACGGTTCTTCGATGGAATCGGGTCTTGAACTTCAAACCCCACGGTTTACGAGCCGAGACCAGATCCCCGCAACACCCAAAATTTGATTGGAACCCACAAGTTTGAAATAAATTACCATATATCGATTTCAACCATCCAGTTCAATGCGGTTTTGAGTTATCTTTGTCGCATACAGACTGTAGGACATTTTCCAAAATTGTATTTTAGAATTTAGGAAAGTCTCAAATATGGAGATTCATCAAAGTCTTGAGTTCGAATTGTTTGATGATTTCTATACTTTCTAGATATGCCACATACGAGAGAGTCGTATTTTTTATAAAAGGGGTTTTAATAAATAAAATTCATTCTTGTTTAACTTCTGAGTTCCTTAAATAATTATCCAAATTCTACCTAATTATATAAATTTGAGAGAAGTAGGCCTAAAGCTGCTAGACCCATAGACCCTGCTGATTTCCGAAAGGAATATTGAGTTGACTGTTGATTGTAATATTTTATTTGGATAAACAGAAAGCAAATCGTGTTAAATAAAAGCGCGAAAAAAGATTTAAAAAATATATATCTTTCCCAGTCTCATAAAATGTTTCTATGCATTTTCGGAAAAGTCTCAAGGAAATAGCATACCACGGGCGTCTTTGTATTCGAACATGCTCAAATGTTAAACCATAAATTCCCTCCGCATTTCTGAGTGAAAGCATCTTCCTCCGAACCGAGAACAGAGCGCCCGATTCAATCCCCGATCTCTGCTTGAGCTATCTCTGGAAGTGTTCCATGTTTAGCTCATTAGGGACTTTTTTTTTCGCACCTCCTCTGCAGGAGCGGATGACAGACAAGTTGGGGGAAGGGGCGTCGAGGGAGACAGGGATGCCCTTTGTTGTTCGCAGTTACAGTTCCGGGACACGGGATAGGAGTCCCTTGAACCTTGCGAAATTTATTTCCACGGCGTACATGTGTTTATGTAAACCTCTGCAGGAAGAGTTCGTTTGGAAGCATTCCTCCGAGATACATCACCATCGGAGCAGACGAAAATCTTTAACACGTTTCGACGTGTTGACTTTCAAAATGTTTCAAACTGAAACAGAAAGGCAGTTGAAGTTTTTGGCACTGCCTTTGTGGGAACCCACCCATTAAGAGTAATTAATGATTTTAAAAAATTTGACTCCTAGCACGTTAAGGTAATCGTAATCATCAAAAAGTTCAGAGTCGAGATTTGAATGAATTTCAGCTTTACAGCTTCTCTCCCCGATGCAACGGGGGGAATAATTAATGATTTTAATATTTTTAAATCTCAATACGAAAGTAAGAGTAATCGTCAAAAAGTTTGATGCCGAGTTTGAAAGAATTTCAACTTTATTGCTCATCCCCCTACAAATTGAAACTTAAGAGCGAGGGAGAGAGAGTAATTAATGATTTAAAGATTTTTAATTTTTCGCACACAAAGCTACTTGTAAGTATCAAAAAGTTTGAAGACGAGATTTGAATAATTTCAGCGTTACGGCTCCTCTCCTCCCTGAGGGAAACTGGGAGACAAGAAGTTGGAGAGAGTAATTAACGATTTTAATATTTTTGATTTCTCGCATTCGAAAATAATCGTAATTGTTAAAAAAAGTTTAAACCTGACGACGAAGTGACGTTATTTAGACGAATTTGAACGTCACTTCTCTCCTTTTAAATTGAAATTGGGGAGTAAGAAAGGCGAGGGGGAGTAATTAAGGATTAAAAAAATTTTTTTTAATTCCTCGCACACGAAGGTAACTTTGATCGTCAAAAAGTTCGAAGTCGAAATTTGGAGAAATTTCAACGTTGTTGCTCTAACGTTTGCAAATAGAAACCAGGGAGCTAGAGGGGGAAGAAATTTAAATTACGTCTGTCTATTGGTCTGCGAACGCAACTCTTCAACGGAACTGGTTGGAAAGATGAAATTTAGTCTGCGATCTTTACTTTGAAATTGCAGGTTTTTGTCAAAATTTGAATGAAATCTGTCAAAGGAACAAGCTGTCCATCCATCGGTGACCATGTAAACACAATAACTGTAACCAACTAAAAACTCAACCAGCTTGATAGAAGAAATACGCTATTTGTTTTTGGCAATCGGATTTTTCACCCATATTATTGACCATGGAATTAATATTAAACATTACTAATACAAACATTAATATGAAATGCAGTTTTAAAAAATTCTCTTTGTTGTTTTATGCAATCAAGAAATATTAATTTAATTCAAATCAAACTGTTACAAATTACAGAGAATGTAAATTAAAAAATATTTATTCTATGAAATAAAACCGGAAATGGAAATTCTATTTCATAAGCAGCGTCCAAATAAGGCCATTTTTTAATATTAATTTTAAATAAGCAAAAACTTCGTGATTAAATGTTTTGATAGCCGAGCTTAATTTCTTAACATTAAAGACAGTAGTATAAATTGTGTATTAAAATATACTAAAAACAGAGAAAAAAATTACACATAAATGAAATTGATATCATTGAAAATGAAATTTTTTGAGAAAATGTAAAACTAGTTTTGGAAGACATGGTTATCAGTTTCTATTGTTAAGCCATAGCGATTGACCATCTGGAGGCAGGTTTATTAAAGGCTCGATTAAACTTTCTGTTAATACTAACTTTTTTATTCCTTTTAAGTTTCCTTTTTAATTAACTGAATGGAATTTTAGTGACATTGCAAATACATTTCAGAGCATAAACGATAAAAATTTTATAAACGATAAAAAAATTGAAAAAAATATATAAATATATAGAGGGGGAGTATGAACTAATAGAAGGAATTGAATAAAGAGTATTTGCAGCAACATGTGTTTAGTAAAAAATGTATTTATAGCTTCATAATCATTTTTAATAATATAGAATAGCCTTTCCTTAAATGTTCGAGTCACCATGACACTAAATGAGTCTATTTTTAAATCAATTTTTAATATAATAAATTTTAATATCTATGATAAGTTTTTAATAAATAAATACATTTTAATATCTTTAAATCTGAATAGAGTTTACCCAATTTCGGTTTAAGAAGAGCTAGTTTAACCCTAGTGTTTTAAATTTAAACACTGCTGAACGGCAGCATCTTTAAATGTTTTAAAACATTTATAAACAACTTTGTACATTTTAAGGTTTTTAAATTAAGTTGCGCTTAAATGTGAAACTAACTGTCTCGAGAGAGATAGAAGGACGACAGAAGAAGCGTACAGATAAATCAACGTCGCCCACGCTCGGCAGATAACACTTCACAGTTTACTCAAAGAGAGTGTAAGGCAATAAAAATGACTTATTCTTCTGTCATGGGGAAGATGTTTGTGAAGCCATCATTTTTATTTCGGACATAACTCTTTCGCGGGCATTTTTCACTGAAATAATGACGAAAAAAATCTTCTGTGACAAAGTGATTTCGAATGCGAGAAGCATGCATCACTCAGTGCTCGTTTCAGTTTCACAGTTTTGTTCAGGTCACTTCCTGTGTTGGTAGAGTTGTAAGAACATTTAAGGAAACAGAGGGGTTTGAGTTTCAGATTATACCGAAAAGAAAACTGGGAATGACCTTAGGTAACTGAAGTTTATTTGTAAGCATCATCACCAGGGCTAATTTAACTATTAAATTGAGTGATCGTCTAGTGATAACTCAACAATGGAAAGCTCATACATCAAACGAAATTTTCATTTAAAAAAATCTAATTTCTTCCTTTTTTCTCAGGCATTGAGGAGTAAAGCCTATTTAACTACAAGCTGACAACAAAATATTATTATTATAAATTAGGTGAAAGCTGCTCTTTTTCTGTCTCAAGTTGCATTTTGCACAAGAAACGTAAGATAATCGTAGCAGACGCCCACTTCCAATGTTGTCAATGCAACGCTTTGCCCTTTTCATTTAATTGTGATAAAAGAAAACTAGGCCTTATAGTCCGATTCAGCCTTCACTATGAAGGGGCCCGGGTGCAAAAACCCATAGGTACCCCTAATTTTTCGTGAAAAAAAAATACAAACACGAACGCATTATTATTATTAATGCATGTTTATTTAGTGCTCGATTTTGTTTCTGCTAATACATCAATTACTTCATAAAAATTACATTTTAGAAGCAGTAATGCAAAGTGCATTGATAGGAATCGATCATTTAATTTAATTTCTTTCACTTTTTGTTTTTGCAACTTAGAATAAACAAACATACATAGAGGAGAGCATAAAAAATATTACAACAGACATAGAAAATGGTAAATAGCTGATGATCCATTTGAGCCGGCTTTCTGGCACAGAGGTAGCGTGTCTTCATCGTGTTCTGGGAGTCCCGGTTCAGGCATGGTTATTATTCTGTGTACTATCTGTGAGATGTGTGACTGTGCCACCTTGTAAAAAGGGGCTTTGCAAGCAAATATGGTGAGCGTGTAGCTAAGTTGTACTCTTGGCCCTAGTTGGCGCTACTTCAAAAACAAGAGACGCTCCTTTCGGCTTAAATCTGCTGCTATATCAGAAGGGGGCTTGTCCATGGCAGGTGCCATAAATAATAAGTCCGTTTGAACACAGCCTGGGATTCGATTTTTGGACTCCGCTTGCGACCGGAATTCGCACTGCTCTCTCTGCCTTATCATGTCTGAAGGGAAATTCATTATTCATAAATTAACGTTTCATTCCTTTTTATAAGTACTGCTGTGATCATTGCCTAATAGTGACGACTTCAATCGACGCTCAATAAGCCACGTGGAAACAAACTTGTATACTTTCAGCAAGTGTAAACGCTATTACTATTCATAACACTATTTTCTTAATCATGGTGGGCTACTCCCCCACTCACGAGGCCCCAACGCAAAGCATCCATTGCACCCCCTAGATGCCCTGCCTGCGTATAGTAAGAAAGTCAGATAGCCACAAATCGGATACCGGGCAGTGTACTGTACTAATAAAAGTGTTTTTAAAAATTATTTTTATTCATTTTTTTTTCCACAAACGCTCCACCATTAAGATTCAAGATCCTTCTCACTAATAAAAGAAATTTATAAATTAAAAAAGATGCATCCGTTATCGTTCTCAGAATCGAGCGGTAGAAGAAAGTTCGTCTGTCTTCTCAAAATATACGGATAAGCAATCAGTTTTAATGAAGTTCTGGGAAAAAATGCAACAAAAAATAAAATATGAAATCTCTTTTATCAATATTTTGATGTATTGGTCATTATGCAAGGTAGGAATTTGTTATCCAACTAGCTTTATAGATTAATTCTTTACTTCTACTTGCTTATGCTAATGGGTGATTAACAATTAAAATGATTTTTTTTTTCATCTCCAAACATTAATATATTCATCATTAAGCGTAGTAGAAATTTTTTTATCTAAAAAAGTTATTGACTCATTCTTTACTTTTACTTGCTTATGCTAATTGATGTTTAAGAATTTAAATGTACTTTTTTCCATCGCCAAACTTTTATTATTTAATAAATAGACGAACAGGATGAATAAATTATTTCCTGAAACCATTTATAAGAATGATAAATTATTCTTTTTTTAAATATTTTCCCAAGCTTCGCCGATTGTAAGAGAAAATATACAATTCCGCTTGAAATTTAAAGATATATAATAATACTTATTTAAGATTGATTGATTAATGCTTAATGAATAAAATTTGCTGATGAAGAAGAATTTATTTACCAAGATCTATTGTATGATGAGGGTTTTTCAGCGTGCTTTTAATTAAAACTATTACTTATGGTAAAACTATAAACTACGGTAGGATCACAAGTGCGATATTTCAATGAAAACATGGGATCAATCTGACATTGTAATTTTTGACTTGGCAATCTATTTTGTAAGTTTTGACCATATTTATAATGCCTAAATTATAAATAAAACTAATAGTTTAATAAATATTTCATCATTTGGTAGCTGATTACTAGCTTTACTGAATGAACTCTTATGAACAGTTGTGAAATGCTAATTTCTATTTAGAGCTGTATATTATGTCAATCAGTTTCTAAAAACGCTATCCAGATTGATTAAATAGTGATAAACCATCTGCTGTATTGTTGACAGCAAAAAAAAACCTTTCACGGACAGCACCCAGTCCTAATATGAATAAGTAGAAATCATAATTTAAAAAAGGATGATCCTGTATTGTTATCCTTATAAGCCAGATAACATCTACGATACCGAAGTCGACTTTTGTATTATGGTCATGTTACTCGGCTACAGACCCTAGCGTCACAGGTTCGTATAGCGACCTTCATTCGCTACATTGTTGAGCTTCACAATGCAACCTTCCGCAACAGTCGTGGCGTCATCTACCCACAACAAAATCGTCAGACTCACTTGACGAACAAGCAGCAACTCGCCATAACGCTTGGCGCAATACAAAATCGTTTGCTTCTTCGCCGACACGTTGGTGGGGGAGTACTATAGTGCTAACCTTATAAGACAGATAATATCTACGATACCGAAGGTGACTTTTGTATTATGGTCATATATACAGACCCTATTCAGAGGCTACAGACCCTAGCCTCGCGGGTTCGTATAGCGACCTTCATTCGCTACAATCCCTATCCTTGGAGCGAGTGTTTCCTTTGGAGTGCGAGTAACAAAGACATCACATTCCTGTTTTATTATTTATATTCTCTGTCATATAAAAATCATTGTTCTTTTTCCTTGCAATATGTTAAATGTTCAATATGAAGTCTTTTAAAAAACTTCACACACCAAAGTGGATAGGTTTTTAGCTCTCTATGATATTCTAACAAATAAAAGGTATCAGAAATTTACGAATTCGTAGATAGTTAATGTAGCCATTAACTGACATTATTGCAGTTCTACACTTCTTCATAATGTATTTCATTATTACTTATAAATGAATAATACACAATTGAAATTGATATTGATGGTAGTGAACTTGTTAGAAATTTGATTATTAATAAACTTATTTTTGTTATTTCTAGAAATAGTTGTTTTTTATTGATTTTGTTATTATTCTGTTGCTGTTGTTATCTTTGGGCATTTATTGACAAAATAGCTGCGTTTGAAAATCATCTGTATTGCTGAGAGTATTAAATCATTCATTATAAATTCAATTTTTTAATGCATTATTTGATGCTCAAAATTTCTTCAAACATATTTTTAAGAATCGGAAGTGGGACTGACATTAAAGTCGCTTTATTTCAATAACCTTACATCTGTTTTGTTCATTACGTATATGAACCATCCTAATGAAGTCAGTGCCTAAGACATTATAATACCATTAATACGTGAAGTATCAAGGATGTTCTATCTCAAATTGTGTGTTGAATTTTACAATAATGTAAATTCAAATTCACACTCCGCATGTCAATTGTACAAACAATTAGTGGAAAATTCTTTAAGCACAGAAAAAAAACACGCGCTTTAAATATTTGTTGAAAATATAAAATTAATCGTTACAACGAGAATTCAATTGTTAAAATCATGTACAATATCTTTTTTTAAATATTTGTTAATTCTGGTTGGTATCAATAAAAAAATTAATCTTATAAGGGCTTAAAATTAATTTAATGCAATAATATTTTTGGCAATTATTGCGGAAAAAACTCTGAATCTCGTTGAATTTTAATTCCTCAAAATTCAAATTCAATTTTTAAAAAATCGCGCAACAATGCATATTTTTATTCTCTAGGGCATAATGGAGCAAAATTGTGAAGTTCTAATCCAAGCAGTCTATTCTATCGACCGCAATACGAGCGCACGTATACTCCTTCTTTATTACTAGATAATGATTGAGACATAAATTCCTAGGGGCAGATAAATGTTTGGGTTTGATCCTATAGATATATTATGATTATACAGGACAATTACAAGTAAAGTTCCACTTTCAAAATATTGTATAAAAAGAAGCACTGGTCAAAATGACCTTTAAATTTGAGTTGAGTATACTTGAAGAAAGGCGAAATAATATGACATCAAGAAGTTCTAAAGTTTTCTATAGAAGGCACTGTAAACGGCATATTATTCAAATTAAAAGACACTTATGAAGAAGACGCATTGCATTTGTTTTAGAAAAGTAAGGAATCCGGTGTTCTCATATAGCATCTGAGCAGCTTCTCTCAAGCAAAAATCATGTTCTGCTGGTGAAGTTCTTTTACAGCAGCTGATCACTTAAAACTGTTTTAAAGAAATCCTGTCATTAAAGGGTATGAACAAAAGTCTGTGGTCCGATGTATGTCAAAGGTATGAAGAGAATGATCAAAAAATTCGTACAGGCAGGTTCATTTGAAGTGAAATCTAAAAGAGAGTTGAAATAAGTTGATTCGACGTCAATGGAAAAGTGGCCACAGCATTACAAGAAGGGACGGGAAGTGGTGAGCAAACGTACTGTACGCAAGCAGTTTCCGATCTTTAAACATGCCTGTGAGCACAGTCCAAAAAATGTTAAGCAGTATCTTGAAAAATCAAAAATGTGAAATTCTTGCATCTTTTTCACTTGCTATTAAGACAAGAGGAAAGCTCTAGAGTGTCTTGCTCACTTGGAGTGGATAATGAATGTCCATGGAGCATCTCTTTCGGACATATGAAGACCATTTCTATCTTCAAAGCTTTGTCAATACACAAAATTGCAGAATATGGGCAAAAAAAAATCTGTTCGCTTCATTCTACAAAGGTAACTGAATGTTGCAGACTGACGACATCGTTTATTGTAGCCGGGTTCAATTTTTTCTAGGTGATGGGTCGTGCAAGTCCCGGTACCTGTATCAGTAATGGTAAACATATGGAGAGTATTTTGATAACCAGATCATTTCAACTCTTCAAAAACGAGCTTGTCTGGATAGAATCATATTCATGCAAATAGCGCTCTTTCTTATACTGTAAAATCGGTAGTACATTTCGAAAATGATTGAATTATCAACCGTCTTTTCTCTACAGCTTGAGCATTAAGATCACTGGACCTTAACCCTTGTAACTTCTATCTGCAGAGTTATCTAACAAAAATTGTGTTCAATAGACCAATTGAAAATTGAGCTGAACTTTAGGCACAAATTACGCGATTCGCTCACAGCGTGATCCCCTAAGATATTACGGTGTATTATAGACAATGCTGTTTATCAGTTTCACCTTGTGATTGAAAGTGATGAAGAACATATTGAATATATTTCCGCAAGTCCATTGATAATTAACTGGCGTATTTCTAGTTGATTTTCATGCAATTTTTCACCAAACTACAATTAAAAACTGATTTATCCTTCCAATGAGGTGCGATTTTCTCGTGGTGGATGGGTTTCCCACTAGGAGGGCCACAGCTGTTAAATGACTTGGGAGTTATTTTTTTCTATCAAAAAACCGAAACAATCATGCACATTGAAGAGTGCAATTGACTTGATATGCAATTCATGTCAATGTTATTTTATTTTGATTTAAAATGTCACTTGTACCCGAATTCACTTACGTTATGCCACTTACACCGTTATCTATTTGATATACTTTGAAACTTTTTCCTTATGTTACAGCGTTTCCTCTTCTTTCAAGTACAGGGTGTCCGAGAAGTCTTTGACACATTTCAAAAATTCGGTAAAAAAAATAAGCGAGATAGAAAGTAAAATTAAATTCCATTTATCACCTCAAATAGTGAAGTTTTTTTTAACGTATTAATACACCTCGATGTAGGCCCCTGATTTTCGGGGGCTACGAGCAAATGACTGATGAATTCCATCGACGACACTTCTGTGTCGACCCAGGACACTCCCAGTTTTCAAAAACTTATTTTTCCGTGAAATAATGCTGTTACGATATGGAGGGTCTTTTCCCATATTTCGTACGGAAATTACGTTGAACTTGAGTCACAGATTTCGATTCGAAAAACCACATAACACAAAACATGCGCTCACTTGGAGAAGCCATTTTCTAAATAACTCTTTCTAACGTTTCCGTACCGCAATCTACCGGCCAGTTTTGCATTTACAAAAAAAAAACTTTACTATATGAGGTAATAAATGTAATTTAATTTTACTTTCTATCTCGTTTATTATTTTTTTACCGAATTTTTGAAATGTGTCAAAGACTTCTCGGACACCCTGTATATTCAGCTAGAATTTAATCATTCTAAACAACAATTTTTTTACAGTATTATGAAGTGGTATTTTAATTATAATCAATCTGTACATGACTCTATTTAGAAGAACTATAGCACTGAATATAGATATTAGAACCATATTAAAAGAATTTGCTATATTTTCATTATTACGGAAAAGTTTTAAACACTATCCTCTACAAGTGAAAGATGGCAAACTCCAAAGAAAAGGCGTCCAATTTTATGGAACTATTAAGGGACATTTAGAAAAAAGAAACAAATGCTAAAAACGTAATGATGCTTCATTTCTATTAAGGGACATTTAGAAGAAAGAAAGAACTGCTAAAAACGTAATGATGCTTCATTTCTATTTGCAGTTTGGTTACATTTTGGCCACTATACCAAAACAAAGCATCTAGCTGCCGTCAACAATTCCACTCTTAACTAATCTCCAGAGTGAAATTGTATCGAATGTTCAGAGAAAACTATGCTCTATAAAAAACTGTAACTGCGTGAAATTCAAGAACTGTTGCAGCAGAAGGGGGGGAGAGAACGCTCGAAATAGCCAATTTTACGGCGCTTTGCGAAAGCTCTGGATACGGTTTCGTTTCAAGACGACATCAGTTCTCCAGCCGTCCACAAGTCGCTTCTCTTCTGAATTTCTTTCTAAACGTGCGTCTTTCATGCTCAGATCGACTGCTTTTCACGCCTAGTTTGACTTCCCGAGCCCTTTTCTTTCTTTTTTTCCGCACAGAAAGAGGCTAAAATTAGAGAAGAAAAGGCCCAGAGAAACGGCTCGATGACGCGAGGTTGTCGCTCTGGCACAACGAAGCCGTTGAAACGTGCCTCCGACAGTCACTTTGTCACCCAGGCGCTCCAGTTTAACAGACAGAGTCGGCTTTCATTTGGCCTCGTTCCACTCGCAGCTCATTAAGTCAAATTTCCCTTTGAGGCCTGGACTCAGACGCTTTTTCTATTGCTTTTCTTCTTTCCTTTGGTCCATTATGGTCACACGATCTTAAAGACCATCACTCATTTTGACGGATTATGTCCACGCCGGTCTTGATGGTGTCTCATGCGACTAAGTTGTGGACTCTGGTTAAAACGTCGTTTAAACTCTTGTACTTATAACCAAATGTAATGAAGCTACCTCGAACTTGATCAATTAACTGTTGGGAATGTGTAATCAAAATGTTTAAAAATTCACTGCTCTTTTTTACTTTCATGTACAAGGTGGTTATAATTAAACTTCCTGCGAATCTACACACAGCAACCTACAACACAAAGGGAAGAATGGATCGTAACGAAATTTGGTAAATAGACTACAATAAGTATAAAGAATTTCGAAATGAAAAAAATACTTCCAAAATGTCCACCAGAGAGCGCTCTTTCCAAAAAATATTTAACACAATAAACAACCAAAATGGAATACAGAAACGATATTGGAATTTAAATTAGTTTCTGATTCCCTTGTCGTTGAATGACATTAAGCAAAGGCAAGGAAAAAATAATAGTTTGAGAGGGGTAAAACAGTTCAATTTGTGGAAACGAGAACAGAATAAGACGAAATTGTACAAAAGGATCAGTTGTTAATCATGTCCAGGAAGATGCAGGGTAAAGTTGCCAGTGTGATCACTCCCATACAGCTACAAATTTTCAAACTGGCCGGCAATGTGTTCAACAACAGATTGTAACTGATCCCTTGCGATACTTCAGACATAAAACGTCATGAAGTTAAGAACTTTCTCCGGTTTTGCATTTTATTACTCGTAATTCTTATTCTGGATTGATAATATTGTTTTTGTCTTCCGTTTTGGTAGTTCATTGTGCTACATTTAATGTTTTTCAGGAAAGGGGGCCCTCTTGTAATTACCCCACTCCCGCCCCCTTTATTCCGTGAGCGCATATCATATATAGTCTATAAATCAAATTCCATTACAATCCGTTCACCTGTTTGCGTTGTAGGGGAATATTGTAGGGATTATATCGTAAGTGTGTGTTAAATTTATAGAATAAAAATTTTGAACCTCCAAAATCTGGAATAACAATGCTTTAATGCATTTTTTTTTTATCTCCATGTGAACACGATCAATAAAAATTATATTAAACTTAGTATTCGGAGCTTGCGAAAAAATCATTTTTTCAGTCTTATTATATTTAACTTTAAATATATATATATAAACTCATTTTTTAATCATGTTATTTTGCTTTTAGATTTTAAAAGCAACAAAATACACGGGCTCCCGAAAAAAAGCGTGGGTTCGAAGCCCACTTCTGACATTCGAAGAATTTTTTTTAAATGTAAGATTGTTTTCATACCATTGGCTGATATACAAATTGAATGAGTGTCAATGACTGGTGTCTAGTCGTCAGAATGGCTCAGTGGTCTAAGGCACCAGGTTTAAGCTCTAATTCTAGAAAGAGAGCGTGGGTTCGAACCCCACTTCTGACATTAGAAAGGTTTTTTAAAATGTAAGATTATGTCTTCATACCAGTTGCTGATATACAAATTGAATGAGTGTCAAGGAGTGGTGTCTTGTAGTCAGAATGGTCGAGCGGTCTAAGGCGCCAGATTTAAGCTCTGGGTCTCGAAAGAGAGCGTCGGTTCAAGCCCCATTTCTGACATTAGAAGGATTTTTCGAATGTAAGATTATGTCTTCATACCAGTGGCTGATATACGAATTGAATGAGTGTCAAGGGTTGGTGTCTTCTAGTCAGAATGGCCGAGCGGTCTAAGACGCCAGATTTAAGCTCTGGTTCTCGGAAGAGAGCGTGGGTTCGAACCCCACTTCTGACATTAGATGGATTTTTTTTAACCTGCGGGTGACCGAGCTCCGCTCGGAGAAAACAAGTATCGAAGCTAACTCGAATATTTAAATTTTCAATTGTATTTATTTCAATTGTAAAAATTATATAAAGTTTGTTTGCAGAAAATTTAGTAAAAATATCAAAGTTATCCTTATTTTTTTCTGATAAATGTTGAAATGTCGGAAATGTGGGGCGATTTTAGACTTGGCAACCATTTCTCGTATTATAGTATAAGATAAAATAAAAACTTAAGCTCCCAGCATGCGTTACGAGTAAAAGGATAAAAATTATCTTATTAATATGTTACCATCAGTTTGACAAAAACGCAAATTTAAAAAAATAAATTATTATTGCGCATTAAACATATAAAAATGCAATTTTCATCACGTGTCTGCATGAAATGAAGAATTGGCTATAGATGGCAGCACTTTACCACTTGAAAATTTAAGTAGCCATTATGGCGAATTAATAAAGTTTGGAAATATCCTATCTGTAACTCCGACCTGCTCAACCGTAGCGCTTCAAAACCGCCGCCAATCGATTCCTCGTGGCCAAAACCCCCAGACCCCCAAGTTTACCGGAGTTTATTAATTCTGGTGCGATTTTCGACTTCACAACCATTCCTCGTATTATAGTATAATAAGATGTAAGATTATTTTCATACCAGTGGCTGGTATACAAATAGAATGAGTGTCAATTATTGAAGTCTTGTAATCAGAATGGCCGAGCGGTCTAAGGCGCTAGATACAAGCTCTGGTATCTAGCGTACACCACTTCTGACATTAAAAGGATTTTTTAAATGTAGGATTAAGTCTTCATACCAGTTGCTGATATACAAATTGAATGGGTGTCAAGGATTGACGTCTTGTAATCAGAATGGCCAAGCGGTCTCAGGAGCTAGATTTAAGCTCTGGTTCTCGAAAAAGAGAGTGGGTTCGAACCCCACTTCTGACATTAGAAGGGTTTTTTTAATGTAAGATTATGTCTTCATACCATTGGCTAATATGCAAATTGAATGAGTTTTAAGGACTGACGTCTTGTAGTCAGAATGGCCGAACGGTTTAAGGCGCCAGATTTAAGCTCTTCTTCTCAAAAGAGAGCGTTGGTTCGAACCCCACTTCTGACATTAGAAGGGTTTTTTAATGTAAGATAATGTCTTCATAAAAGTGGCTGATATATAAATTGAAAGATTGTCAAGGATTAATGGCTTATAGTCAAAATGGCCGAGAGGTGTAAGGCGACAGATTTAAACTCTGGTTCTCGAAAGAGAGCGTGGGTTTGAATCCCACTTCTGACATTAGAAAGATTTTTTTAAAATTATGATTATAGCTTCATACCAGTGGCTGATATACAAATTGAATGAATGTCAAGGATTGGCGTCTTGTAGTCAGAATGGTCAAACGGTCTAAGACGCCTGATTTAAGCTCTGATTCTCGAAAGAGAGCATGGGTTCGAACCCAACTTCAGACATTAGATGGATTTTGTAATGTAAGAAAATGTCTTCATACAATTGGCTGATGTACAAACTGAATGAGTGTCAAGGATTTGCGTCTTGTAGTCAAAATGGCCAAGAGGTGTATGGCGCCGGAATTAAGCTCTGGTTCTCAAAAGAGAGCGTGGGTTCGAACAGCACTTCTGACATTAGAAGAATTTTTTTAATGTAAGAGTATCTCTTCATACCAGTGGATGATATACAAATTGAATGACTGTCGAGGATTGGCGTCTTGTAGTCAAAATGGCCGAGAGGTTTAAGGCGACAGATTTAAGCTCTGGTTCTCTAGAGAAAGCGTGGGTTCGAACCTCACTTCTGACATTAGAAGGATTTTTTTTAATGTAAGATTGTTTTCATACCAGTGGTTGATATACAAATTGAATGAGTGTGAAGGAGTGGTGTCTTATAATCAGAATGGCCGAGCGGTCTAAGGCGCCAGATTTAAGCTCTTCTTCTCGAAAGAGAGCGTGGTTCGAACCGCACTTCTGACATTAGAAACATTTTTTTAATGTAAGATTATGTCCTCATACCAGTGGCTGATATACAAATTCAATGAGTGTCAAGGATTGGCGTCTTCTAGTCAGAGCAGCCGAGCGGTCTAAGGAGCCAGAGCTTAGCTCTGGTTCTCGAAAGAGAGCGTGGGTTCGAACCCCACTTCTGACATTAGAAGGATATTTTTAATGTAAGATTGTTTTCATACCGGTTTCTGGTATACAAATTGAATGAGTGTCGAGGATTGGAGTCTGGTTGTCAGAATGGCCGGGAGGTGTAAGGGGCCAGATTTAATCTCTGGTTCTCCTAAGAAAGTGTGGTTCTAACCCCACTTCTGACATTAGAAGGATTTTTTAAAAAGTAAGTTTATATCTTCATACCAGTGGCTGATATACAAATTTAATGAGCGTCAAGGATTGGCGTCTTGTAGTCAAAATGGCCGAGAGGTGTAAGGTACTAGATTTAAGCTCTGGTTCTCGAAAGAGAACTTGGGTTCGAACCCGACTTCTGACATAATAAGGTTTTTTTTTATGTAAGATTGTTTTCATACCAGTGACTGATATACAAATTGAATGATTGTCAAGGATTGGATCAAGGATTTAAACTCTTTTTCTCGAAAGAGAGCGTGGCTCCGAACTCCGCTTAACACTAAACCTACCGGCGATTCGTCTATCCATTGGAATTGCCATTGGAAACGGGTCA
>JAOUZG010006905.1:121953-190528 GCA_026289955.1 Argiope argentata
TGTGTGTGTGTGTGTGTGTGTGTGTGTGTGTGTGTGTGTTTAATACGGCAAACCACACAAAATAGTAAAATTGATAGTTAGTAACCTTTATTTTTTTGTGGAATTCTAAATTATTTTTAAGAAACAGATATGAAAACATCAATCACTTCCCAACAGAAAACAGAATGAATAAAAGATATAAGTTTCATTTTTTAAAGATCATTTAACATATCTGATAATCTATGACTTCTTTAGTTCTTCTTCACCAAGTAAGATTACGAAGAAAACTTTTGACGGATGAAATTTTTTTACTTAAAATGGTTAAAAAATAGTTCTTAGTAATCTTTTCTTTAATTAATTTTTTTCATGCTTGTTATTAATTTTGTTTCATTTTATTTTCTTATGCTGGATTTCTAGAAAGATTTGCCGAAAATTCTTTCTGTTAAGAATAGAATGCAAAAGACTTTTATTTTTAAAAAGATGATAGCAGATTAATTTATAAAATTTATTCCGGCTGCTTCATTAGTGAAGGGAGTTAAGTAATCCATTCAAAAATTTCAGCCATGAGTATTTCGTGACCATGGTATGGTTCTGCCATCTAGTGTTGATATAGAGAAACTCAGTTTTTGTAAGAAAAAAAAATCCGCGAAATTGGTAATTGTACGAAGTTATGCCTCTTCTTCTTGTTCAATAAGCAGAATATTTTATTATTAGGTAAAAAGGGAAAATTAAAAATAAGCGTTTGAATGAAAGCTGTAAAAGTGAAGGAAATGTTAATCTATTGCCATCTATTTGGAAACTTTTCATTAAAGCAATAGGAAGCTTCAACTTGTGCTGCCATCTATTATGAATCATTGAATACTTTATCGAACTTCACAAATATCCAATTTTCTTTGTTAATATAATAATTTAACCATAAAAACAAGTTTATTCTGAAAATTTTATCAATTTTTTCTTGGAACACATTCACGTTGAGTTAACATTATATAGCTACTGATTGATCAACTTTTATTAAAGTGCAACAGATCAATTTGTCTGACGGAAAACTATTGTATTATTTCCCCCATCTCAATCTGTGGACCAAAAAATATACATATACATTTTTTTTAAAAAATATTTGTTGAGTTATACGAGCCATACTGTCAAACAGGCAAAGTGAGCAATTTCCTAACATTCTCTGAACTTCGAATACAGTTAAACGCGTGCGATTTTTCTTTTTTCCTTTTAAATATTTCCCCAAGGTGATCTAATTTTTTATTTTAGTTGATTTAAAAGAATTATATATCTGAACATATTGAGTCTAAAGTAAAATTTTATCTAAATTTAAGAGCATGATTATGATTTCCTTACATGTTTTGAAAGATTAATGCAAATCAGTGAAATATTTCTTTTTTTATTTTATTGACAGGCTCATAAATAATCAACCTTTTAAATGTTATTTGGGAGTATTTAGAAAAAGTTTTTAAAAAAATGTGTATTTTTTTAATGGAATTATTTTTAAATGTAAGTTTTTTATACACTCAGTTTTGGAAACAAATTCTCATGGATGTCATATCACAAATCATATATATACTTTATTTCAGTTTGATGTGATAAATCTCATTTGGAAAAAATTTATATAAAAATTAAAGCAGTTCCCCCCCCCTATTTTTGGAAAGTTTGAGAAAGAAAATAGGTAATTGAAACTTAAATTATCTAAGAACTTCTACGAAACGAAGAATATTAAGAGTTAACAAAAGTTTTAAACTGGTTATAAAAGGTGTACAAAAACGGTTTTACTAAGGCGAGTGTTCAGGTTCTTGAATTATTAATTACAACTATGAGATTTATAATAAGAATTATTGATTTATGAAATTCCGTTGAGTTTCATTTTGTATTTCGAAGGTTATGAATGCGATCTTTCAATTCTTTTCTAACAGTCAAAACAGAAAACAATATAGAAATACACATATTATTCTACAAATAATATGTGTTATTCTCATTTTCAAATTTCAATATTGCGAAATGATTCGGAAAACCAATAATTTTTTTTATATAATCGTAAAGGGGGAAAAAATCAAGAATAACAATTTTAGGAATAAATCTAACCAATACTAAAAAAAAATATTAGGAGAAAGCGAAACATCCTTTTGACAGTAGATGCTTTGCTTTTTCATCATGTGAGGAAACGTCAAAACAGCATAATATGACGGAACAAGATAGGACTGTGGGCGTATTAAAAACTTTCAAATTATAGGACTGAGTAAACTAGAAGAAAATTAAGCACATATTTTTCAATTTATATTCAAAATTACTCATTGCAGTTAAAAAAAATTCACCAGAATAACTTGACATGATGAAACTGGAGACGAGAATGCATATGTTATACAAGTTTCAAAAGTAGAAAGGGGGGGGGGTAGTACTTTGTTCTCCATATGTTTCGCCATATTCTAATCAAAATTGCTTATTCAGAAATTTTCTGTTATTTAACAGGAAACTTCATTTAATAAAATGGATCTAGGATATTCAGTTTATTTAACTTCTAATTTTGGAAAAACACAGGTGCTACTTTGGTAAAGACCTTGTTACCGCTTCGTTGGTTGCAACCATGCGCTGACATGGGATCAGCTATTGAAAGTATAGAACTGTTTTCGTTTTGAATTGTTGGGGTGTTGTTTGAACCTCGATCAAATAAAAAAAATGGCATTCGAATTGTCGTTTGATTTTAAATAAGATTACAGTCCACTTATTAAACAATTGAAATGAACTGATGGTAATAATAACTCAATCTTATGGTAATTTTGTAAAAGACCTGATAATTTGGAAAGATGACATCTGAGCGGGCATTCTCTTTCTGAAAATCCAAACCGCACCAGAGGTGGACTCAGAGAGTTTTGGTATAGTATCTCAGCTCAAGCGTTAAATACGAAAAAATTTTCTTTGTACCATACTTTCCCAAACTAAAAGCTCAACTTCTGGTCACCATGGTCCAGAAATGAAGTGTGAAATGGGGACATTATATTACAGCGCAAAGTTCTGGCCTACTTGGATTGGCAGAAAAAAAAAAGAGATTTAAAAAAATAATACTCCCACTTTTTTTTTTTTTTTTCGTATATTGCATCGTGAGGTCACGGAAGCTCTACTTAATCAAATTTCATTCATCTAAAGAAAATATCCGAAGATCTGGTTGTAATGAAATAAGAGTCAAATTTGAGCAAATTAATTAAGTTTCGCCTTATTTTTTTCAACAAAGCAAAAAAAAAAAAAGCAAATGACAAAAAATGTTTGAAAGCAAAAATACATTTTTTTTGTTATATTTCATCCTTATATCATAGAAATTTATCATTTTACACATTTCTTTACAAAAGAAACAAAATATCAATGCACTTTGATACAATAAAATGGGGCTAGATTCTGAATATATTACAATACTACATAAGCTTCAGCTTATTTGGACCAATTGATTGCAAAAAAAAAGTAAAATGAAAAGATTTATTTTTTCTGTATATTGAAATGTCAAAACGAAATGATCAATTTCCGAAATATACAAATATCATTTCGTTTTATAGAAAACTTGTAAGAATTTGTAATGATGTACAGGGAAATAGATATACAAGCTGTTCCAAAAAAAGTTTGTAACACGGTTTAATTCTTTACCAAACACAGATAAATAGGAAATATAAGTTGCAAAACATTTCAAAATAGTGTACAAAGCCACGTTAATCACATTTTTTTCTGTTCGTTTTTAAAAACGTATTCTTTTTAAATTTTCATGTGACATTGCTAAACAAATTTGGTCATTTAGAAAGTTTTTCTTTCCGATCTAACAAGATCATTCGTAAAAACTGCATAGCTGTATTTTAAAAACCAAATGAATTTGGAAACAGAAAATATAAAAAAATAAATAAATTAAATTAAAAATTAAAATTAAAATTAAATCTTGGATTGTAAATTTCAAGTTACCATTGAGAAAATAATTATTTTTAAGTCATTATTTATCTTAATTAAGTCATTAACCAATTTAAATCGGTTTGAAACAATCACAATATACCTCTCTCTCTTTATATATAAATATAAATTTTAAACTTTTATTTTCAGTTTTTCTAGCTGCCGAACAAAATTTTGGAGCTCAACCGATTTTCGAGATGAAATATGATGATGATGTCAGAGTTCATCGTCAACTATTTAAAAACGCATCTGCTTTCAAAGAAGCATACGAAATAATAATGCAATACTGGTAAAAGCAGGTAAAAATATTTTTATAAGTATAATATACAAAATATAAATATAAGAAAAAGACTAATTTCATAATTCAAATAACCTAAAACGCGGTTTCTTCAGTAAAAGTAGGGATCATATACAAAATAATAATAGAAATTTTGTAACCAGAAATGTGATTGCAAGTGTCCAAAATTCCTTTACATATGTCCCTAAACAAATGTAGATTATTTACATTTTTCCATATGCACATATATAAAACTTTAATTTAAATTATTTCACTTACCTTTTGAATATCAGTCCGGTCCTTGGCAGAAAAATATGCAATATGGTTAATTTTATAGTCTTCAGTATACAATCGATTTTCCCTAGGCTCAGGTCTCGGATGAAATGAACTGATAGTTCTCAATCATCTCATCATTCGATAAGAAAATGTGATTAAAATTTCCTGCATATTCGGCCATCCAAATTCCTTAAAAGTTCCTGCATTATTTTTATGGCACATGGAATAAATGATTGCTAATTCAGATAGTTCGTCATTTATTAAAAATGCTATAATACACAACCAATTTTGATACGTTTTTAATTCGAAAATATGTATCTAAAATTGATAAATGATTTCCAATCTTTATTTTGACAAACATAAGAAAAGTTTGGTAGCGTTATACTGAAAAGAAATAATTTTGTGAATAAATAAGCAAACAGAGGAGGAAATCGTCTGCATTTCACTATGTTGCTTTAAAAAATTTAACATAAATGTTTGAAACAGCTACATTATAATAAATCGTCTGCAAGTTATTTTTTAGAATGTCGTTTTGAATAATTATTATAAATTTGACAATAAATTATTTGAGTGGGGTTTTTTTTGTATTTTAATTTTTATAAATAAAAACGGCGGTCTGAATTAAAAAAAAAAAAAAAAACAAGAATTCTCGTCTGCGTCTTGAATTTGCCATAATATTATCATGTATTTTATCCTTTTACAATTTGTCCCAAATTTTATTCCTATTTGGGTATGTTGTCAGTACGCAGCGTTTTCAATTTTCAGTTAAGTATATGAAATGAAGAATAGATTGATCCCATCCCTCCGAGTAGGGGTTTTTTTTTCCGATGACCAATGATTGAAGGACTCCAGCGAAGAGGTAGCTGCTGATCTTGTCAATTAGATTTTTTTTTACATGTCAGCAAACAACTTCCTTTTCCAACAGAAATAGTTTATTCTGTTTCATGAAATCCCTAAAAGCATTACGCATTTTGATTTATCAACGTCAATTAGTTAAAACAATCTTGGTTTACTTGCTTAGATTAAGCATTGGTTTTCATCATCCATCAGATATTTAAAAAAAAACGATAAAAATTTTGCATTTACTATATTGTACTTTTTATTGCGTTAGCTTGTAATTATATAAGTTTTTGAATCAGATAAAGATACTGTAATGACCTTGTATTAAGATATGATACTATGACAGATATTTTTCATAAAAATTTTCTTTTTCACTTTTATATATTCACTTGCATTAATTTCGCTGAAAAAGTCTTCTTACGCAGTCCACAAACCTGTTGTTATAGTTTCTAATGGCACTTGCCATATATAAGCGCTCTGACAGCCGTCAACGATTTTAAGCCAAATGAGAGCTTATAGTTTTTGAAATAACGGCAATTAGGGTCGAGAGTACGATTAGCTACACACTTATCACATTCGCTTGCACATTTCCTTTTTACCGGGGGGGGGGGGGCATTCATGCCTCTCACAGATAGTACAGAAGAACAATCTTGCCCTAACCGGGACTCGATCCCGGGAACAGATCATAAGAAAAACGCATTACCTCTGTGGCAGGACGCTGGCCCAAATCTCAATTAATTTTTTAAAAAATAATATTGTTTAAAATATATGGATGCAAATTCAAAATGCTTGATCAATATTCCACTAATTAAATAATTACTTAAGTGTGCTCCTTTTTTTTTTTGACAAAATTAAAATTACTTATGTGTTGGAGTTATTCCCCCTTTTTATTTTTGCTTTCAAGCTTCGTTCAAGCTGTTTGAGAATGCCTCATTTTCAGTCTTGGTCTAGTGATTAAAATGACAATCCAATCCTCCATTGTCATTCCAAACTGGATTATTTATATTTCTTCTTTTAGTTCCTAGTGGCACGACAACCCATGTGAACCAAGGCCTACAGTGCCCATGTCCAGGACCCTGCTTTCCGAGGGACCTGTAGCTCAAGGTTAGATGATTTATAATCCCTAGAAATTCGAATGGATGCTTATTGAACCTTTGCAAATAATAAACTTGCTACCAATAATAAAGGTGCGTGTGTGTGTTTATGTTTTGGGGCTGTGTGAAAAAATTGTTGCAAACTTTGTTTACGAAAAGGCAAGCTTTTTTGTATAATATTTTTTAAAAGGACAATTTCTATTAGTGGGAAAAGTGTAAAAATAAATAATTTTTATGTTCAGAAATGTCGTTATCAAAACTATGACAGCAAATACCTCAAAAATGAAAAGGATTCAATGCGAAAATGAAATCTTAAAGAATATCAAAAATTTATATATATATATATATATATATGTATTCTTAAACTTTCATAAAAAAATTATTATGTGTATTCATAAAAGGAAGTGTTTGTGCGTTTGTATATGTATCAGAGAAGAAAAGACAAATATTTTGGATTTACAGCAATGAAATTTGGCTCACAGATAAATAATGATGACTCAATGTGTCTAGAAGAACAAATTTTAAAATTTAATGCAGAAAATTCTTTATTTATTTTTTATGTTATTTCAAATGATTTTTCACACCCTTTTTCGCTTTGTATAGATTTTGATGGTTGCAGAAAACAAATCTAAGAAAAAGGTTTTTTTTTTATTTGTTAGATAATTTAGCAGTTAAGTTAATAACTAAGGCGTTAAATTGAGCAGTCCCGTCTTTCTGCAGGTTGCATTAAAATGTTACTGAGAAATTTAACTAAAAAAAAGGACCTCTGTAAAACAGCATGCATAATTTTAAATAAATTGTAAGATATATTAAAAGATCAAACTTCTGTAATTGGTGAGAATATTTTATAAGACCATTGTCTGTCATTGCTTAAAACGACAAAATGTCATTCAATTTCAAATGAAAATAGTTTCCTGTTCGCTTGATTATATTATGTCAATAAATAAAGATTAAGAATTCGAATAATTTGTTTGACTCTGAAAATCCTGTTTTTAGTCAAAGGCAATCATATTTGATTCCTCAGGATTAAAATCTTTGGACTCGACGACATTTGTCACTACTAATAGAGAAATAGTTCATTATTTATATTAAGAAATTTTAAAATATTGCATTCTGATTAATGTAAATAATTTTTAGTACATTTCTGTTAGCCAGACGGAAGCGAAAAAATTCCAAAGAAATTTAGAGGAATTCTACATTACTGGGGGATTTTTCGCTTTAAAATCGATGTACGAAATTTGGCGGAATTCTACATTGGCGATTTTTTGCTTCCTTTTTTGTAACGGAAAAGTACCTAATTTTGATTCGTAGACATCTTAGAACTATAAAGCTTCCAGAATTCTTTGCAATATTCGCAAATTTATCTTTCTGATATCTGAAAATTTAATTTTCACTTAATTAATTTCGCAATTTTTTGCTTTTAGAGTTACTAGGAAATAATGCAGTAGGCTGTTGCATTTGCCGATTTATCGTCAAAAAAATTATTTAAAAATAGAAATTTAATTTGTTATTCAAAAATTTAAGTCAATGGCAACGGTTTTTTTTTTGTTGTTGTTAAAATTTTTTATCATGTTAGAACATAATGCTGTATTGGTTGGAGGTTTTTGAAGTCAAAAAATGAACGGACAGAAAATTGGTGATTTATCGCTTTTGTGGAATCTATTTTCCGCTTCTCGATGTATTAATATATGGTAAACATGGCTGGCATATTTGGCGACTTATCACCTACAAAAAGTTACAACTTAACACGAATGTCCGCTATTTACCCGATTCTCGATATATCGACGCATGCGTATTCTGATAATCAAATGATTGTTTCAAACCAGTTTAAACAAGAAATTAATTAAGACAAACAATAGATTAAAAACAATAATGTTCTCAAATGATAACATAAAATTTGAGATAGCAGAATTCAATTTTATTTTTTTATTTATAATTTATGTCGCAATATATTCTTAGAGGTTGAAAATGGAATTACGAGGCGAATGGTGCAAGTCCACACATTTAAAATTTAACATGATGACATTTAAAATCTTAGCAGATGAGAGAATTTTTCCTACTACTATTTGATGAAATCATCGATCAGTTATTTCAAGCAGCTTGGCTGTTTCTTGTGCCAGACGTCTATATAACTTTCGATTTCGTACAGGACGTCTTGTGCATATCACTCTTAACTTTTTCTGAGAATAAGCACATTCGTAGTTATCTAATTTTACTCATATTTTCTGAAACTACTAATGTTATGCTTGCAGTCCTTACAAACAGGGATCGACTTAGCACGTTGGGGCACGGGAATAAAGCTTCTTTGGGGCCTCCTCGGCTTCACTACTTTAGTAATGAAGAACATATATTAAAGAAGCAAACGTGAAGTAAAATTTCTATTCGAAATGTTATGCGCGGGCCCGTATGCCCTGCTTATAAAGTTTGAAATATTCAAAGAAAAATCACAAAAATATGTTTCAGCTCTTTTAGAAATAAAGCAATCCCAAATTTCTCCCTATTGCGTAGACAGAATAACAATACCCATTCATTTGGCTCTATCATTCGTGAAAGGAAGAATATATTTCTAGAATTCTACAATTCATTTCTAAAACTGTAAAAATTTGCAACAATTTTTTCTTCATTATTATTTTGATTCTGAATTGTTTTCTCGAACTTGAAATCTTAATATAAATTAAAAATATGGATACTTATTTTTTGATAAAAATTACTTAAAATACTTTATTATTAAATTTTTCGTAAATACAAAAATATGCGCAATTTATTTTAATTTTAAAGTTTAATGATTTCAGCAGCAGTTAAGTAGATCTTTAAGAATGAGAGCACGAAATGCAAGAAAAATAATTAGATTAGTATTCTGTAAACCGTACGTTATTAAATCATCATTATCCGAAGACGAGGCTGAAACAATAAAAGCCGAGTGGCTCGGTTTCAAATAATGAAGACTTCACAGCTTTTGAAGAATAATATTATAAGAAGAAAAATAATATATATAAGAAAGTAGAGCAAAAATTGCTTACCAAGTGTCCATTACAAAATTTAATGTCCAATTACAAAAAAAATGAACGTAAGAAAGTTAAGACAAACTTTGAAAGCAAACAACGTCAGATTTCTGAAGATATCTGAGTACACACCCTCTACCCTCCTGCAGCTGTTATCCATTGAAATCTCTCCACGTTTTTTATTTCATAAAATTAGTTTGAGCCTCCTCCCCCACTTTTTGCTTGTTTGTGTGATTACAAGAAATTGTTCCAAGATTACTTACTAGAAATCGTAGATTCCAAGGAATTTCAGAAGATTCGGTGGTATATGGGAGTTAAAATTTCAATTATAAGTTAAAATAATACTTTTTTCTAGTTTTTATGAGCAATTATTATTAAAACAATACCTTTTTCTCATGCATATAAGAACTTTAGCTTTATTCGATTGATATCATATCGCACTAGAGCTAAGAAGTTGGTTCAAACGAAGGATGTCCTTTTTAAGGTTTTCTGGTCGCCCTCTTCACATAGTGAATAGTGAAGCTGTATGTGAAGAATAGTGAAATGAATTTAAGCTTCATTTTTTATTCAAAATTGCTGACGTTCTTGCTTTTACTAAGTCGGGTTGTTTGATATTGATTATAAATAATAATAACTATTGAAAGATACTAAAGAAAAGTGAACTGAACTGAAGTGTCAAAAATATTGTCTGCTTACAATTAAACACTTTTGGTATTTAGCTTTAGTTTTACCCATCAGTCGTTCATTTCGTTTCTAATTTCTGATACGGCTGCAAGCGGCTGTTTACTGTTCCGCAGTTCTGCTGCCTCGGTTTTCACATCGCTGTCAAAAAGTTAATTTACTAGCCGCGTGGTTTTACTCGAGTCTGTGATAATCGGAGAAAACCACCTTATACTGTGTAAACAAGACAATCTTTGTATTTTTCATACTTCTGATTCATTCCTAAAACTGCAAAATGGTAGTGAAAGCAGACTTTCCGTAAGTAATTTTTATTTATTTGTATTATAAATGGAATATTAAATGGTTTTTCTAAATAAATTATGAGTAAAAAGAAAATATTAATAAAATAATATATATTTTAAAAATATAAGATGGTACGTTTCAGAGAAAAAAATTATTAAAAGTTTCTCTGAAGATCAACTAATTATTGTACAGATTAATTTCGATTTTATGTATACAGTTATCTTTTTATTTGTATGTTTTTACTGATGTATTTTTAATGTCAAAAAGATAATAATCCAGATCAAATTTTGTTATGTTGTTTTTATTAGAAAACTTGTATACTTTCAGACTTTATCAATCTTAATTATTTTGTTTAAAGTGAGATGTGAATTTAAACAATATGAAATAATTCAGCTTTTGTTCACATAAGCCTATTGATACCTTTATATTCATTAATAACAATTAAAATTATATATTATAATTAGATTTTTAATTACATATTTATTTGAAATGGACAGGATGCTTCAGTAATAAAATTAGTTAGTTTGATGGTATTTCTTTGCTAGTTATCATGTTGACTATTGTTATTATCATGAATCTGAGACTTGCAGATAACTTAGGAAATTTTTAAAGAATAGGAAATCTCTATTATTTTGAAATTGGTTTTAACATTATGGTCTTATGTATTATTATTATTATTTTATTATTACTTATTTTGTCTAAACATCAGGATACATAGAGAAAAGTAAATTCTACATAAAAAATTGATACTTACTTAGGTTCTTAAAGTTATAAAAGTTTATTAATAACTTTATAATTTTCATTTATGTTTTATTATTATAAAAAAATTCTTTTAAAAACACCAGGTTCCGGCAAAACATTTTTTTCCCATTTTCAAACTTAAAATTCGTTTTTTAAAAAGAAAGGAAGTATTGGTAAATATCAAAGCTCCCCCCCCCCCATTCATTTGAATCTTCTCTTCAGATGTATTGTTACAGAATGATTTTAAATTGCATTTTCCATTTTCTATAAACATAATGCTATTCCTGTCAATATCTGAGAGCTTCCCATTTAGTAAATCTTTTTATGTATATTATTGTATAGATATTATTTACTGTTTTCTCAAAAGTAGTTACATAATTTATAAATTGGGTTTAAAATTTTTTAGATCTTGTAATTTTTTTTCAATGATACATAATAAACTTTAATTATTTAGTTTCTTAGTTAATTTTGATTAATGAAAAATAAAAAATGGATTAGGAAATTTACTTATTTAAAAATCTTCAAAACATAAATTGTTTTGTAAATTTCATCAAAAATTGTAAAACTTCACCTATAAATTAAGTAAAGTTAAATGCTATTAAGACCTCCCTATCCTTTTTTTTAACCTTTAAATTTATATGCATCTAATAATCATTTGAATGAACATATTAATTTATTTGTTTTAACTGATTATTTTATTTTTAATTCTACTGGAATGCTTCACTTTCATTATTTTTTTAGTTTAGTCTTTATCAAAAATAAATGTAATTCAAATTTCTGCCTGTAATTTTGATTTATGAAATTTCAATTTGGGTAAATGAAATTTTAGGCTCTTTTTGATATGCAATCCAAACTTTGTTGTGTGATGATTATTTTATTTTCATAGTTCTTATAAAATAAATAAATTCTTAAAATATGTAAATAAATGAGCATTAGCCACTTTGAAACTAAAATTTATGAATGAAAAACAAAAGAAGCTTTATCTGTGGCAGGGATAAATTTCTTATAATGAAGTAGAAATTTTTATTCTTTTTATATAGGGATTTGAAAAAATGCTTAGTATTTATTCAAAACTAAGATCAATGAGAGTCTTTTTGATATATTTATAAATATGAGTGGACATGTTCTCATTTAAAATAAATAAATTTTTCTTTTAAACTATTATTTATTAAGAAAATCATTTTAATATTGTTGATATAAATTTGTAGATTTTTTGTGCTACAAAATAATTTTCATCGATTTTAGATTTTTCAATGAATTGCAGATAAAGGGAGAGGGGGGGGGAATTCATTTGTTGCAAATATTGAATTTCTTTATAATAGTTATACTAACTATATTTTAAACAGTTATTAAAAAGTGTATTCCTATTATAGAGAAAAAGTAATAAGAATTTTTTGTGTAAATGAATTGTTTTGTTTTATTGATGACTAATTTCTAACTTTTCTTTTTACGTACATTTAATCTTAATGTTATAAAATTCTATTTGCAATCGAAACCCAAAACTGTGATTTTGAAAATGCGGAGTTTACATATATTCTCTTAAATCTACTTAGCGTGTGAAATTATTTCTTAATTTAAATATAAAATTTCACTAAAAATAATCATTCCAATCTTTGTATATTCATTCTAATCTTCATATATCATCAGCTATGAACATTTATTTTTCAGTCCAAACTGAAAGCCTGTTGTCTTAAGTTCTGTTTTTACTGTTCTTCTAGAATTATTAGTTTATGCTCAAGGCATAATTAAATTAAAAAAAAACTTTTCTATGGATGATAATGAATCAATATCAGTAAAATAGACTGATCTCAGCTTTTAGATCATGGTTCAATAATTTATAGTGTAGTTTACATAGCAGCTTTAACTGTTGAAGCTTTTGTTTTAATTTAATTGCTTCCATAGAACTTCTTAAAGATCAAAAAGTTACATTTGATGAAATAATTAGTATCATTTCTAACATTTCTTGAATTTTCATCCTAGGGCTTTTATCTCTGAAATTATTACTCTTAGTAATTGCAATTATAAATTTAATTGAAAACGTTTTTGATTATATGTAATTAAAAAATGTAGTAGGATCTTCCATTTACTGTAATTTTTTCATAGTTAAATAATAATGTATTTTGATTATGTGATGAAAATCTTCATAAGCCGTATTACATCGGACTGAAGTGTCACTTTTGTCTAATCGTTATGTTACTCAGTTACAATCTTTTAAGTTCGGTCCGAGGGCTATCCGCTTCTGCCGCAATTACATTTAAGTATTGAATTATGAAATAAGATAAAACATCTAAAATTGGGGTTTCCCTTTCCTCTGTCACGAGTTTAATGGTCCATATTTCTTTTTATTCCATCACATTAATTTATTATTTGATGGAGTGGTTCATTTTCTTCTCAGAATTATTAAATATTTTCAGTGCCTTTGTCCTTTAGAGGAGAATTGAATTTAATTTTCTGCTTTTTTAACTTTGCTGAGAAAATACGACTTTTATGAACAACTCAAAATAAAGCAATGAAAAGATTTAAAAAAAAAATCGTTTTTATCTTGTCAAATCGATATAGCAATATTTTCATGAGCCTATTATTATTCTATTATCTGAATCAATTCTGAGTTTCAGAATACTTAATGATCAAAGCAGTTCCGGTATTTCATTGTTCCAATTTCATTAAGCAGCTTTTGGATCATCAGTTACAATTTCAATCTTATCCTTATTAATCGGTTGCCCTTCTTTGACATTGCTTATTCCTGTAATCGAAATTTTATTGATGTCTTCTCCTAATCTTTTGCCGACATTCAAAACAGCTTATCAGAAGATCGTTATCTCTTGCAAAAGTAATGCAGTACATCGGGATTTAAGAGACAGCGAGTGCTTATTTGTGTATTTATTTTATAGTCGAGCCCTCCGATTTTATCTAAAGCGATAATTTTGCAAAGCTTATCGAGCTTTTTTATTCGTTTATATCAGATAAGATGAACATTTTTTTGGATTTCAGATAAGCATTTTGTAACGTAATCCTGCAATTCGTTTATTTGTCGTAAGAGCGGATTTTATCTTTTTATTTTTCTAATGATTAAACTACTTGATGCACTGTATTAAATCTCAAAAAAAAAAAAAAAAAAAAACAATCGTAATTTAACAAAAGTCACTTTTTAAGACATTTTATTCTTGAAACTTTAATAATGGAAGACAAAATGCTAATTTTAAGTGAGCCTAAAAAAATGTTTTCTTTATATATTACCAATTTTATGTCATTGCCATCAATTTATGATTTCTATTAATTACTTATTTAATTTTTACATAACTTCCTTCTTTTATATTTCAATTTATACGTTAAAAATCAAATTTCCGTATTTATTTATGTTTAGTGAATTAATTTAGTGAATATGTGAATCTGATAAGGCATAGCTATATCTAGTTCTGCCATCAATTACAATTTTACAGCATGCTCAGTAGGAATACAAGAAAATTATGTCATTTTCAAAGAGTTCTTATTTCTGAAAAATTATACATTACTGAAAAATCAGTATTTTAAAATAGTAAAATAGTAAATAGTTTAAAATAGTAATAGTAGTAAATCCAAGACCAGAAACTTACAATTAATATCCTCACTACAAAATTATTAATATTCTTTGTACAAAATTAATTTTACTAACTTAAATCTCTTTAAATTATATATTTAATTGATTACGATTGTGTTTTCTATGTTCACTTGACAAAGCAACCGCTTGTGAAGAATATTTTAATGTTTGAATGAGTTTTAAAATAAAATATTTGTGCGAATCTGGGTGATATTAATTATATAAATTATTTCCAGTTTCATCAGCTAACGAAAGAAATTAAATTTGATTTATTGATAACTTATGATTTAATCGATTGATCGCTTTTGGCTGTTGGAATGATTGTATTTACTTGCATTGAAATATTTCATGCACAATTAGTTTTTCATGATTACCCCAAGAAAATATTTTTAAACATCAAATTGTGACACATATTAAAGACGTGCTATTTTAATATTCTTGTGCTTGTTCAACTCAGTATGCATACAAATCCTCCTAATGGAATAAAATTCATGATATAGAGTTATTGAAAACCTAACTAATGGAACAATCTATCTTTTAACTTAACGCAGAACTGTAACTACTTTCATATTTTTCTTATAAATAGCACATGCATAAAACATATTCCCATCTCTTAGTTTTAAACAATAGAAGAAAGTCACGCTATTTAGCATTTAATGAAATAATGAAAATGGTGGGAATTTCCTATGGTCCATTGTGTGAATGGCCCTATTATAAAATCTATTAATAAAATTATGCAATATATATATGTAAACATAATTATGAAGCAGAGTCGTGGCCGAAGACAGAGATGACAATTTGAATTTTTAACCTCGTTTTAATGCATCCCGAGGGTTGTTATTTATGTACCAGCAGCAGCGACGAGCACACCAACACAGAACGACTCAAAAAGAAATAAAAAAAGGTTAATAAAAGATTTATAAGCTTGATTATATACTGTGAGATTCTTATTGGGATTTCTTTACACGTTTCGATTTAGGTAAGGGAATTTATATGGATCTTTGAAAAGATTTTATTCTTTCCCTCGGATTGTGGGAACTTGTTGATATCAGCAATTTTACAGAGCTTCTGTTACATTAATTAAATTTTTTTAAAAGGTGGGATTGAATCAGGAAATTAGAGAATATTTTAAAATGACGCTAATATAAATATATATATTAAAAAAATTGCTAAAATTCAAAGAATTTTGGGCGATCATTGAATTAGTATCATTAAAAAGACAATTCTTTTAAAATTTGAAATGGTGTAAAAAGTCACTTTTCTGCAACTATATTTTTGAGAGTTATCCTGAGAAAACGCGAAAGTCTCATTTAGTTTTTAATTAAATTAAAATAAAATAAATAGCTCTTAAATATACGCTCTGATCTCCAAAGTAGATTTGCTTTAAATTTGGTAGCTATAAGTGAAATGGTTGCCGAGTAAAGCACCAACACACTCATACATCCACCATAAAATTATTAGTGCATTATTTTTAGTATTAATAGGGACTCATTGGGAGGATTTTGAAATTTTAATTAATCCAAATAATAATTTTTTTTATTTATGATATGAAACTTTTAAATGAATGAAATTTGTTGCGGGTAAACGATTCGTTCGAAAACTCTCTTATCATTGTTTCAATGCCAATTCTCAGACGCGGAACTTCTTCGTAATAGTTGGCATTTCTCCATTTTGGTCACACCGACGACGGAGGCATCGAAGTGACTTTCGGAATACCGCAGTATGCAAGAAAAAAGGAACTTCCTGAAAAGTTTAATTTAGAAGTCTAGACGACGAAAATGCGGTTCGTTCATCTCCAACTGTGTCGAGGTTTCATCAGCTCAATGTTGGAATTATGGAGGCAAAGAGGGCTTGATGCAAATTTAATGTTTAAAATAAATGAAGGATGTGCTTTTTAGGGCGTGGTGAATGGAATCCTCATTTCTTTTTGTTCTGTCCTTGCTTTAAAAGTTGGGCGATGAACTTTTAGGGTGTGTTCTTGCAAATTTGAAACAGCAGGATCAAATTTGACTATATACTGAATTCAAGATTTTTTTTTTCTTTCGAATTATTTGCTTTCACATTCGTCTGCATTATTACGTGCTGGAAGCAAAATCTACTGTAGAATAAATGTTTGATTCTGGTATCTGGAAACTTTAAATGTGTATCCTCTTTTTCGATCTAACTTAATTGATTTTTTTTTTAAATATTACTGAGCAAAATTTTAACGGAGGTTTTGAATGCAGCGTTGATATTTTCTTGCTTTTTTTAGGTTTTAAAAATTATAATTATAATATAAAAATTTTTCAAAGAAATTCAGTTGAAATATATTTGTAAAAGTTCTTAACACATTGATATACGAATATATTTAACCTCTTATTTAGATTCCCTCATTTTGACAGTCATTATTACCTCAAGACATATAAGTTCTCAAGTAATGCTTGTCTCCCAATTGCTATTTTGATAGTAAACATTGAATTAAAGATGAATTTACTGTTTAAATTTGTAATTCGATTCATGATTCATGCACATTGTGGTGAAAGCTTCATAAGCCAAATAACATCTACGGTAGAAAAATAATTACTTTTGTATAGTGGCTATGCTATTCGACTACCAACCAGAACGCTGCAAGCTCGGGCTTAGGGTGATAATGGTGACCCGCGGCCTAGAATAAGCAACCCTCGTTCAGCTGTTGTGGTGTCTGGCAGCAAAAGGCGTCAGTCGCATTAAATGCAATAGCCAACATCACCACCAACTGACATACGCTTGGCGCAAAAGTATCATTCGTCTTACCGCCGACTCACTGGTGGGAGAGAATGTATTGAAAGCTTCGAAAACTAGATAACTTCTACGGTACACAAGTAATTACTTTTGTATAGTGGTAATGTTACTCGGCTTCAAACCAGAACGTTTCAAGTTCGGTCCTAGGGCAAACATCATTGTAACATTGTAGTCGATGGAGTTAAACTCTGGATTTGGAATTTCATGTGAGAGTCGATTTGTCTAAATGAACTGTCGGAAAAATTCTTAAAAAAAGTTTTGAGCAAAGGAAAAAGAAATATACTTACTTCAGCTGCATCAATAAAGGTCTCAGACTTAAGATCTTGGTGAGAGCTGGAAGGCGCTCCCAATGAGGCTCTTAATTTCATACATAATTATTCTCAGCAGAGAATGAAAGAATACAAAAACACTGAGGTAGACCCCTTTCACATGCATCGGTTCCAAGTACCGGGGGGAAGGGGGGAGACCTGACGTTTTGCCGTGAGCTGAGAGGAAGAGATGCTTTGATGATAAAATTAGTTGATGTATTTCATTAATGTCGACTATCTAGAAATAGTGAGTTTATGAGACGCCATTTTCACATGATTGATGTAACTGTGACTTCTATCTGGCAGCTGAAAGAACATCATCATACATCATGGGTTAGTGGCCCTCTCCTGCATTATGCAGAATGGTTTCAAAGGTAAATTGATGAGCGCCAATGATTCCTATCTAAAAGCCAAAACCAAATTGACAAAGAGCCAAATTAAGTTTTACTGTATTAAGAGGTTAACGAAACTAGAAACAAGAAATGATATTTATTGTTCTGGAAAGAGTTTGTTATACATTAACATTTCTTTTTTATAGAAGAAGACTAACACACTGAAGTGCATATATTTTATTTCACATTTTTAATAGATGTGCTTTTATCAGTTTCTTTTTCTGTCAAGTTTATATATTCCATCGTTGGGTTAACAGCTGCATTTGCGTATTCTAATTCTAATCTTCGCATATTGCATCCATCTAAAAACTTACTAAAATCATTCAGAATTTCAAAGCAATTACAAACTGCCCAAAATGTTTAGTTAGATTAAAACTTGAACCTACATTTCGCAGAAAAACGAATATTGTAATACATTTGATTATGTTTAATTACAAATTAATTTAGCGGCTGAAAAAAATATCACTAGTGAGTGCATATGAAACGGGTGACATTCTATCAAAAATGAGATAAAAATCAAAACCAACAGGTGTAATGTCCTCGAAACTTTCTCACGTGCTTCATACTAAAGACATTATTCTCCTTCATGTATCTTAAGCAATGTAGACTTTGAGCCATAATATAAGACACGAATATTTAGATTTTCGGAATCACAAAATCTAAATATTCATGTCGGAATCATGAACGGAATTTTTGGAATCATGAACGTTTTGTGTTCCGTAATTTATTAAAGAAACTTCAGATGCATTTTCGTTGACCGATTGAAACAAAAATTTAACATAGTATAACTGTTTAAATCACTCTTTCTATCACAGGCCCAAGATGCAGGGAAACTAACACATATAAATTTTATTTTCCTAAGTTACTGAGTGATTGGATGATTGTTTTTGCGAGCATGCGAATGTAAAAACCTGTAGACAGGCAATCTGCTAACGAAATCCAAAATTTAACACAGATCTACATTTTAAATGCTGAAATTATGTGATACATTTCATTTGTCAAGCTCTATACATTTCGTAGTTATTGCTTTCCTTGTTGTCTGACACACAGACAAACGTCTTTCTAAATTCGATAAAAAAAATGTTCACTTCCATAAACTTGATTTAAAAATTTGCTGACCAAATTTGTCCTTCTAGATAAATTGTTTTTGAATTATAATATTCACAGATTGATATAATTCCAAAAATGTATTTTTCGGATTTGGAGAGGTCTCAAATGTGGAAAGTTGTCAAAAACTTGAATTCGAATTTTCTGACTGTAACAGTATTTTTTGTGTCTGTTGCTTACATGAAATAGTGAGGCCGGGATGAGAGGGGTGGGGGGAATCTCCTAGTTGACAGTTTTGGTTTCGCTCCATGCCGATTCTTCTTAGTTACAAAATAGACACTAAAAGAACAAATTTTCTAATTAACTTCAAGACTTCAGTCTGCAGATGGCGGCAGAGATGGGAGCGAAAATAAACGAACCCGGAAGTGAAGTGGGAGCATTCTTAGCGTTTGTTTGACTCATTTCGCTTCGAACGACCGCCCTTATCAATTTGTATGCCCATGAATGAAGAACTTAGTGTGAACTGATTAACCAGCATTCTTATCTTTCAGTTCTACACATAATAATACAAATAAAAGCATATTTTTTGTTTACTTTCTTGCATGCGTGGTATAGAGAAAATATAATAATCGTCAAAAAATTCGAAAATTTGACGAATCTGTTTTAGACCTTCCCGAGTTGGAAAAACACATTTTTTGGAAAATGTCCGCCTGTCTATCTGTGACAAATATAACTCATAAATGCTTTGAACTAGGTAGCTGAAATTTGGTACTCAGCCTTAAAACCAAACTTGTAGATTTCTATTAAATTGTGAGTACAATTTGTTCAGAGGAAGCCTGCTTGTCCGTCTGTTCTAATATAAAATAATATATTATTTACAAAATAATGAGCTGTATGTGTAAAATTTGGTACCCAGATTTAACATTTATTGTGTTTATACCAATTAAATTTTGAGCCAATTCCGACTATTAATTGACCACCTGTTGATCTATACCTTCAGAAACACTTGCATACATGGGATTTTGTGATTACAAATGTAGTTTTGTGTCAAATTTTGGTTTCAAGCGGTGTAGAGAGAAATGCATTGAAATTGCGAGGTAATAAATTCGTTTTTTGGATACTATTATTTGCATGCCAAGGATTAATCGCCAAAAAAACTCGCCAAGGATTATATGATAGTTTTAATAAAATTTCTAAATTCTAGCTTAAGATTCATATTTTGTATCTATCACATGCCAATACTTTTATTAGAGTGTAGGCAAGAATTTTTGGAAAAAACCACTGTAGCCTATTTTGCAGTTTCTTCTCTGTTCCTTATGCTGTACAACGAATTTATATGCCTTGTTAAGCAACATGTAAACAAATCTGTTGAAGAAATTTATCTATTTTTTTTTGATTAATGAAATATAATGAAAACACCTTAAAATTAACACAATTATCAATAATATTCACTAAGTTGTATTTTGAATATCATTAACAGAATACATTTACAGTTTCATTGTAATATATACTGCATCTGTAAATGTGTTATTCTGTATTTCGTTATTTACTATTCAAAGATGAAGTTGATGGCAGTTTCCATTTGATGATAAAAATATCTTACTGTTCTAGTGTCTTTATTCAATCAGCTAATGATAAACTGGCTCTACTTCTAAATTCATATTTTACTAGTGAATAATCATCATTACTTTCAAATATTAGTCTTTAAAACTTTTGCTATTATCAGAAATCCTAAATTTTATCTTTTGAGAGAAAAAACAGCAGCATTGGAGTGTTTTTCTCACAATTTTCGCGCATTTTGCATTTCTATTATTGACAAAAAAAATCGATTATGTGTTTTGAATATTTTTTAACGGATAGTTGATTCCAAAATTAGATTCTCATTTGATAAATTGGTGACAAGATCCTACATTTACGTTTGTCTGAAGTGTTACTTTCTTCAGGTTCTGGCACTGACGAATATACAAACTGATAGATGATCATTTAATAGCAAATGTACAATTTTGATGTTAAGTTAATGAATTGTATTTCATTTGTCTATTTTGAAGTTACTTATTATTATTATTGTGTTCTTTGACTAAATAATTATAAAATATATTTTTTGGAAATGGTTCGTAAAGATCCAAAAAAATATTGAGGTAGTGATTTTTTTTTACGGTTATAGAACTTAATTTACGCTGTTCAAGATATGTCATATTTACGAATTTAATGTATTCCACGTCTGTTAAAATACTACTGTCATGAATTAGTGTGTTAGTTAGTTAGTTAGTTAAAGAGATTTTGGTACAGTAAAGAAATCATCTCCTCCCCCTTTTTTTATATTTGTTATCTCAAAACACTTTTAGTTTCAAATATTGGATGAGTAGTGAATAAGTTAAATTCACAATTTTCAAGCCAAGTCTCAGAGGAGCCTTTCTTTTTAATGCTTAGATTTACAGAAAAAAAAAACCACTTTTTATGCTGTTTTTATATATAATATGATATTTTAAAATTTAATTTAATCTTAATGGATTTTCATAATTTTTATCCTAATTTAGTTCACAAATTCATTCTAGAATGTTCTCTCATTCCCATTCTTCCGTTATACATTTAATTCTACACGAGTTCTAACCCTTCGCTCTCTCACTCCGACGATGCCTCTGAGACACCATCCAAGACTGCGCATCATTTAAACGTTTTATTTATTTATTTTTCAAATTTAATTGTTAAAAACGCCTACATTATGATTAAGAGATGTAGATTAATTTTTCAAAGAAATTCGACTTAAAAGAATTATGCATATCTATTTTTCATAGCAATAAACAAATCTTTGTATTAGGTGAATAATTTTGCATCTAACTAATTATATCAGCTTTATTTCTTTAGAATTTTTTTATTAAGTTAGTTTTTTTTTTTAAAAATTAATATATAATAATGTTTTTAATGTTATGTTTAAATTCAGATTTAACCATCAAATCATACAGCTACGTGCTTTCGACAGTGTTAAAACAATAATAATAATAATAATAATAATAATTGACTTTTTTGGGCATCTAGTCCTAAATATTTTAAAATTGACTTTTATTTCTATTTACTTACACCCTCTAATTTCTATTGACAGTAATTAATTTATAATAGTTTGATTCAATTAAATTCATATTTTTCGATCGCATTAAATATCATAGTGAATTTTTTTTAATGTATTTTATATTAGTCGTTTAATATTTGAAAAGTCAATAGTCTTGATGAATAAGCTGGTTGCCGAAGGCGGCTACTTATGTATAATAGTGCATTTTGGAGTCTTTCCATTTTTATTAATAAACAGCAGTTTTCCAGAAACAATTGTTACTTTTAGAAACACAAAAAATGGAGAAATATTAAAAATGTTACTTTTAACAAACAAAACATGTTTATAATTCCAGAAAATGAAATTTGCTTTTCTCCTGAAACTTGAATTTCGAAAAATTATTTATTACTTTGGATCGTTTCCATTTTTGTTTTATGGAACAGCTGAGAAAATAAAAGCAGTTTTATTTCAGAATCAAGTGTTATTTTAAGAAGAAATCAATTTTGATGAAGTGTTGAAATGTTAATAAAGCCTTAAAAATGGAAGTCTAATAAACAAACGCCAGCTCACAATTCCGTAAAATGAAATTTCTTCCTCTTTTGAGACCAACTACCGAAATAATAATAATAATAAAATGTCTAAGGTTGTATCTACTTTTATTTTGACAAATAAATGTAGGGTAAATAAATTTTATGAAATTTAAATATTAATATGATGAATTAAATAAGAAAAAATTGAATTTTAAGAAAAAAAGTTGTGAAATATTAAAATGCCTTCCGTATATGCTTAAACATATTTTAGTAGTTGTATGGCCAAATATAAGAAACTTTTGAAATTTTAAAACTTCGATTTATTTTACCATGGGTGGCATGATTTACATATAATGAATAAGTGGTAAGAAATACGCCAATCTACATCGTAATTTTTCTCCAGTGGTTTTATTATGAGATTTTCATAGAGATTTCTTTAATATGTTTAGTCTTAGGGAATTTTGGGTATCTTTAAAAGAGTGTTGCAATAGGAATTGTTATCCCTTTACTTGAAGCCTGAGAACCTGTTGAACTCAGCAGTTAAAAAAGCGAGTGCAGAATTAATTAAATAAAAAAAGTGGGGATTGGATCAGAATATAAAAGAATATTTTAGAATGAAGTTTTATATGGGTTAATTTCAAATGAAAATTATTAAGATTCAAATTAGATTTTAAACTATCATTTCATATATATAAAAATTCGTTCTCAATAAAAGCTAGAACATATAAACGTCTATGGTTAACTTAAACAATAGAAATATTTTTGATAGAAATTTATGACTGTAAAATTTATCACACCTTGTATTTTTTTTTTTAGTAAAACGTTCGTGACTTTGATTTTTTAATGGTTCATATTTTTGCCTATAAAATATTCAAAAATGGCATTAAATAAGCTATCATTATAGTCATTCAATTTTATGAAATATCTACCTTCAATGTAGAGTGAGTTATGGGGAAAGAGCTGTTCATCAAGATAGATAAAAAGCAGTGTGGATTTTTTTTTTTCAGTAGTCCCCCCTGCTTCCGCAGAACTGTGTGATCAGTTTATCTGTAACTTTTCATATCGCTATTCTTATTAATTTATCTTGATTTATCGTGAAATATGAAAAGCGAAAGAATAGAATTCTGACGTTTTCGATAAATTAGTGTTCCAGACAAGGAAGTTAAAGAGGACCGCTCGTGTACTTCGATAATAAGGAAGTCATTTATAATCTGCGATATAATTTTTCCTTGCTGTTGGACTTGCGTTCTGATTTGACGTTCATAAAAAAAGTTTCTACATAATATTCCTAATTTTATTCAACGAATATCATGAAGAATTCTTGTAGTAAATATGAAAAGGTATTCGTTGCAACCGTTCTCTTGATACTATTTTGATAAGATTTCAACAGATGCACTTTGTCCATTGTTTCTGGAAGTAAAGAGTACTTGTTGAAAAATTTATATAAGATGACCGGTGAAGTCCTTTTAAGCCTTTTAAATTCAAAACTGCGTTTTGTATATCCAGAAATGTGAAGTGTATCTATAATGAAATAACTATGCTTGTAGCAGCCACTATTGACTGTAACCGGAACTGCTGCGCCACCTAGACTAACGAGCGCAAACCTCCAAAACACCAGTAAAGCTCAAGCAACGGGCATGGACGCATCTCAAACTTTCTATGTGTTTGTGTAATTTGTTAAAATTATCTTCTTGTGTTGTGTGTGACTTACCTTTTTTCCTAATAAATAATTGTTACACTAAACATACTTTATTAGAACCCCCGAACACCCCCACCACAACTGGCGCCCAACCGGTTTATTTAATTTTAACGATTCCGTTGCTTGGACTTTGCTCGCAATTTTTTTTCAGCACTCCGTATCCAACGGAAGAACAGCTTTGAAAACCTAATCCATAGGTTAATGATTATAGGAAACCTCATCCGTAGGTAATTCATTCTCTTGCATATTCCTGATCCGAAGGATAATTTTGGTAAGTTTGAATTTCTTGTGTAGAACAATCCTTGTTCTTACAAAAAAAAAAAAAAAAACCTTAATTGCGAAGTCGCAAGAAGTATTGATTTATTTGAATTGATAATAAATCTTATAAAAAATGTGTAATTATAAATAACAATTTATCTCGAATCATTCAGTACTTATTTTGAAAAATATGTATGAGTATTTTGTTACTAATATGTTACCAGTGTTTAAAAACATAGAATTGTTTTATTGCTGTGTGTCTTAAACATATTTTAAAGAATTGGTATAATTGATAATTTTAGTATAAGCATACACAAATTTTATGAAAGTGTTATATTTTTAAAGATTTCTCATTCTTTTTGAAAAGAAAATAATCAATTTTATAATGTATAATCATTGAATCATTTTAAGTAAGCGTAGTGCAGTTCGATTATAACCTTGAACTCACGCCAGTGCATAATTTCTGGCTGACTCAGCAATACTATTTTCTGAATAAGACATAACTCTCTTCAATTGCTTTCCTTTGCGCTGAACTTGGAACTCACATGATTAATATGCATTTTCGATGCTGGTATTTTGTTATCGTATTGAGTAGTATCTCCATTTAGATTTTTTTTGTATCTCTCTTATATGCAGAAAGTATTCTTGTCATAAAGTGAATTTATTATAAGTTGGAATAAATTTATGATTGTGTTCTTTTCAACATAAATTTCTGAAAATGTATAAAAATGTCAACTAATTCCAATTGTATATAAATGCAATCTAAATATTCTCATCAATTTTATTTAAGCATATATTTATTCTTTTTATTCCAACTGATTTATGTATTAACGGTGTGTTAGAATATATATATTTATATGCTGTGTACAAATTCGGCATCACTTTTACAAGGTAAAGTGAAATAGTGGCTTTTAAAAAATGAGTTTTCTGGGAAAGGGCAAAAAGTGTGATCTTGAAACTTTAGCTCGTGAAATGAATATCGACATTCCTCCAAATGCTGTGATTTTAACTTTAAAATCCCTAATAACTACATCCGAACAATATGATGAAAATTTTGTGCGCGAATGTTTAAATAACATTATTGAAGAAAGAATATCCAAAGAACGCGAAATTATTTCTATTCGTGAGAAAGCTGAAGAAAAGGAAAGAAATGCTCGTGAACAAGAAAGACTGGCACGTCAAAAAAGTGAAGAGAAAGACAGACAAGAATTTGAACTTCAAAAAATTCGACTTCAGATAGAAGCTCAACAATGTGCTTCATTGCCTGCTGTTGCCAATGTTTCAAATAATCTGCAATTATACAATTTGATTCAAACTTTTAATCCCAAAGAAGACGATATGTCACTTTTTTTAAATTTATTTCAACGGCAAGTAAAATTTTTGAAAATAGAAAAAGACTCTTGGGTAGCACATTTGCTTGGTGTGCTTCCTAAGGAAATAGCACAAATAATTACTCGCGAACCTGAGGAAAAAGCTCAAAATTACGAGCATGTGAAAAATTTACTTTTGCAAAGATTTAAACTGAGTCCAGTGAAATTGCGACGTCTTTTCGCAACTCATAGAAAAACTCCGGACAAAACATGGAAAGATTTCCATTTTGAACTGAGAAATTACTTCGAAGGATGGTTAGAAGAACTCCACATCCAAGATTTCGAAAAATTGAAGAACCTGATGATCCTAGATCAAATGAAGAAACGGGTACCACCAGAAGTAAAGGATCATTTCTTAGACATATGGTGTGATTGGGTTACCCCTGATGACCTAGTAGAAAAACTAGACGCTTACGACAACTTGCGAACAAGCAAGAAAGAATCCCAAATGCTGAATAGCTGTGTGGATAAACCATATTACTCAAAACAAACTGACCAAGTCAGGCTTGATAAAGGCAAAAGAACTTTTTACCCCAAAGGTCCAAAATTGCAAAATCAACAAACTTTTGATAGAAAGCCTCTGTCTGGGTTCCCCAGTCAAAGTAGGCGGGATCCCGGAGTCCTCAGTCAAAGTAGGCGGGACTCCTTTTGCAATGACAGAACACAGAAAACAAGCCCTGACATGCTACAAGAAGCTAGAAAACCATTAACTTGTTACGGCTGTGGAACTCCTGGAGTAATCAAATCTAAATGCCGCATATGCAATCCAAAACTCCAAGAAAGCGATGATTTCCCTGCAAATCTTAATCAAATGACTTTCTATAGTTTTTCAACAGATGTTCACCCACTGACCATAATTGAAGTTTCAATCTGCAATAAAAAAGCAGCCGTGTGTGCTGACACAGGTGCTACACATTCTGTGGCCGGTGAAAAACTGTACCTACTTCTCAAAGAGCATGGTATGAAATTTGAAGAGAAAACAATTGATATGACATTAGCCGATGGACATATTCGAAACACAGAAATACTCACAACCATTGTGAATATTATTGTAAAAGGGAAAAATATTCCAACAGAGCTTATAGTGTTGAAACACGCCAAAGGAAACCGAACTCTTCTCGGTGTTGATTTTTTAAGTGCTGCAGGTATCGTCCTAGATATCCAGAAGAAACATTGGTACTTCTCTGAAACCCCTCAAAAGAAGTATGCTTTCATAGAAACGCCTCCTAATATAAATGCTCTCCTAACAGTACCCTCTGTGCCTCAACCTTGTCAACTTCGTAATCATGAAGGTACACATCTTTCTCCTCAACAGCGACAAGATTTTAATTCCTTACTGAAAAAGTACGAGACATGCTTCCAACCAGGGGGAGCGCCTACACCTTTTATCCAACACAGAATCAATACCAGTGACCACCTTCCAATTGCAGTGCCACCTTATAGAATGAGTCCTGCAAAGAAAGAAATCTTAAGACAAGAAATTAATAAGCTCTTGGAAGAAGAAATTATCGTAGAATGTGAATCCCCATATGCTTCGCCTGTGGTATTGGTACCAAACCCTAATGGTACAATGCGCCTGTGCATCGATTACAGAAAGCTGAACTCCATTTCAATTCCTGATTCCCACCCACTTCCACGAATGGATGATTTGCTGCATGACGCAAGACCTACTCCTTTCATGTCAACTATCGATCTTCGAGCAGGATATCATCAAGTTGAAGTTCATCCAGACGATCAAGAAAAAACTGCATTTGTGTGTCCCTTTGGAACATACAAGTTCTTACGAATGCCATTTGGTTTAAGAAATGCCCCTGCAACCTTTCAAAGGTTAATGGACCGTTTCCGAAATGGTCTTGATGATATTCTCACCCTCACATATCTCGATGACATCATCATTTTGTCAGAATCATTTGAGAAACATCTCTCTGATTTACAAGCTGTTTTCGAAAGACTCTTACTTTTTAAATTGCAAGCAAATAGAGATAAATGTCATTTCGCTTCAGCTCGTGTCAAATATTTAGGATTTTGGATTACAAATGAAGGAATTGAAATTGATCAGGAAAACGTTTCCTCCATTCAGAAAATGCCACCTCCCAAAAATGTTAAAGAAGTACAATCCTTCCTTCACACATGTTCCTGGTTCCGCAGATACATTCCTAACTTTGCAGAAATATCACGACCTCTTAGTGATCTTACAAAGAAAAAAGCTTCATGGGAATGGGGTTTCACCCAGCAAAATGCTTTTGATAACTTAAAAACTTGTCTCGTAACACTTCCCGTGTTGAAGCAAGCTGATGGAAATAAACCATACGTTCTTCGGACAGACGCTAGTAATTATGCCCTTGGTGCTTGTTTACTTCAAGGCTCAGGCTCTGAAGAACACCCTATTGAATATGCTAGCAGATTGCTTTCTCAAGCAGAGCGCAACTATTCAACTACAGAACGAGAAGCTCTGGCTGTCGTATGGGCCCTCAAAAAGTTCCGTGGTTACTTAGAAGGTTCAGAAGTAACAGTGGCATCTGACCACCAACCTTTGAAATGGCTTTTGACTCTTAAGTCCCCAACAGGAAGACTTGCTCGATGGGCTTTAGAAATTCAATCGTTCAACTTGAAAGTTCAATATGTATCTGGAAAAGCAAATGTCATAGCGGATATGCTTTCACGGCCAGTTTGCGAAGAAGAAATTTCCTCTCGTGAAATTTGTAATATTGTGATAGCAGACATGCCTGCGAGAACTTCAAAGGAAATGCGTGATTCTCAATTGAAAGATGATAATTTGCGTCCAATAATTGAAAGCTTTGAATCATCACCGAAAGATGAAAATTTTGTAAACTGGACCGGAAGAGGGTATTTGATGAACCAAGGAGTCCTCTATCGCTTTGTTCCTGATGCAGATACAGAAGAGGCACAACTTGTTGTTCCATCCCATGAAATTTCAAATGTGTTAAAACAATACCATGATGCACCTACTGCAGGTCATTATGGTGAAGATGGAACTTATAATAGAATAGCCCAGCGCTATTACTGGATAGGAATGCGGTCTTCCATTGCTGCATATGTAAAGAAATGCCCGGAATGTGCTCGGTACAAGTCTACTAATTTGAAACCTGCTGGACTTTTAAGGACACCTATCCAATCTCAAAGATTTGAGACACTTTCAATTGATTTGTTTGGACCATTACCCCAAGGCGCTACTGGTAAACGATGGATCTTTATCATTGAAGATTGCGCAAGCCGCTGGATAGAACTGTTTGCTCTGGAATCAGCCACTGCTAAAGAATGTGCAATCACACTGATAGAAGAAGTATTTCTAAGATATGGTATTCCCAGACGTATTATAAGTGATAATGGCCCACAATTCATTAGCGCCGTCCTCCAACAAATATGTTTTGTTCTTCAAATAGATCAGTGCCTTACTCCAGTTTTACATCCTCAGGCTAATCCTGTAGAAAGGAAAAATCGTGATCTAAAACCTCGATTGGCTATTCTTGTGGGAAACGACCACGATAGTTGGGAAGAAAAACTCCCGTATATTCGTTTTGCTATGAATTCAGCTGTTTGTGATACTACAGGACATACACCTGCCTTCCTGCAATTCGGAAGAGAATTAAGAACTGTAGACGATGTAGTTCAAGATTTTCGGACTGTTGTCGAAAACGATAATTTCGTTCCAGAAATCGCACCGTATTTGAAAAGATTTGCAAACATTACAAATGACATACGAGAACGTATCGAAATAAAACAAGATCAACGAAAAAAATACTACGACAAAAACCGACGTCAAATTTTTTATTCTCCTGGTGATAAAGTTTGGGTTACTTTGCACCCCATAAGTAACACCAAAAACAAAAAAACTTCAAAATTTATTCCAAAACGGGACGGACCATACTTGATCCTCACCCAGAAGTCTCCTACTTCATATGTGATAGCCAGCCTTGATAAGCCATCCGAACCGATAGCAACCTACCATACTTCTGCTCTTTCGCCCTTCATAGATGTGGATACTTCTCCAGTTGTCCCTCTTAGAAAAAGAGGTAGACCGCCAAAATCTGTCGTGCCACCACGTATTACTACTCAACAACCTCCTTGTGTGCCCGAGTCATCTATATCAAATCACCTTGCCCAGAAACTCAAAAAGCCACAACAGATAACACAGACTGCCAAAAGATCTCCCAATACCTTAAGTCCTGTCTCTTCGTCGGGACGTCATCAGAGACAGAGGGGGAGATTGTAGCAGCCACTATTGACTGTAACCGGAACTGCTGCGCCACCTAGACTAACGAGCGCAAACCTCCAAAACACCAGTAAAGCTCAAGCAACGGGCATGGACGCATCTCAAACTTTTCTATGTGTTTGTGTAATTTGTTAAAATTATCTTCTTGTGTTGTGTGTGACTTACCTTTTTTCCTAATAAATAATTGTTACACTAAACATACTTTATTAGAACCCCCGAACACCCCCACCACATGCTGAATTTATTGAGACAAATTACTGCGCCTTTATGGATGAAATAAGGAAAAAATGAGAAATCGGCACGTATGAAAATTTCATTTCCCCATTACTCTCTAATTATTAACGATAGAAATATAATTTAAAAGAAGTGAAATATTACCTCGTCATAACGAATAATTTTTATAAAGATACTTTTCCCATCAATGCAGTTTTTTAGAAGATATACATTGATTGCATGCAAGTTTGCATTGATTTTCAGTCTAAGTTTTTAATTCTTAACTTCGACTGCTTTTTAACCTATGCATATGATCTCATATCTTTGGATACATCTCGTCAGCTACGTTCTTTTTCACTTGGTTTCAGAATTATTTGCAACAACTCTTGTGAAATGAGAAAACTGATGGGAGTGTAATTATCCCTACAAATTCCAAAAATTGTAGTAAATAATTAGGATACAGAATGAAAGAGGATGCAACTGATAAGGAAATAATAAAGGCGGGGACGAGATATAAGAAATCTCCAGATAAACGAGAGATCTACCTTTCAGTTGATATTTTTTATATTTTCCTGTTGTAACTTAAGTAGTTATAATCCAATTACCGATATTTATATTTAAATATTGTTATTTATAATATTTTTAAGTTTAATGAAACGAAAAAAGAAAAAAAAAAACCTCCGAGGAAAATTTAAAAAAAATTCTATTCAGTAATATTAATTTGACTGCCGAGATCTGTCTCCGATTTTCATATTTTGAATTATATTATTATGATTAATATTATATTACGATGATTACAATAAAATATGAAACAAAGCTTTTTTAATATTTTCATTGAACATTTATTGCATCTTTCTCTCTCTCACGCACGCTCGCACTCTCACACACGTTATTAAATTTGAATCCCTTTCCGAGATTTTTGTAAAAAAGATGAGGAAGCTGTACTGTTGTGTTGAGGAATAAAAATTCTCATTGATGGATGAAGTCCAAAATCATCGTTTTGGGTACAGTGATCACAAACCAAATTTCACTCTTTTAGTTCTTTATCTTGTCCTCTACCCATTTTTCTGTCGCTTTATTTACTAGTCTTAATGTATTTATTTTTATTGCTAAACTGAAAATTACCTTTATTATTTTTCAGAAACATTAGTTATTTTTTCTTGCATAAATATTTCTACTTTATGTACTTATTTATGTATTTCTTATTTTTATTTACTTTATTTCTTATTTAGTTTATATTCATTGTGTATAGATTTCTGAATATGTTGTGCATTTATACTTAGGCCAGTTAACGCGGCCACTCTTTATTTCCTGAACAGCTGATGCTGGGTTGGAGTTTCTTGATTGGATATTCCAAGTTGCGCCTAAGTTATTGCGCATGTGTGCGTATAAGCGCAAACATTTTTTTGAATCATGTGCTTCTGAAGTCGAGAAAGTCTAAAATACCGAAATCCTATAGATTTCGATACTTTTATCTGCAGTAATAGGAAATTAAAGTAATAATCTGTGATTTTCTGCATAATTGTAGAATCTGAAGTTTTAAATGAGCTTCATAAAATCAATGGAATCATATGTTATGCATTTCCAGATGCATATGATGAATCACTCAGAAAATTATGTACTTCATAACCATTCCGAATTTTAAAAGTCACTTTGACGTGTTATTCTTAATTAATTCCATTTTCCACTCAATAACTTCGTTTGCTTCTTTTTTTTAACCAACTGGGAAAGATTTTTATGAATCTTTTGTGTTGTAATGACTCTTTTTTGAACCCAGATACGCAAATGTTGCCATCTTTTGAATCGCAGATTTTTCTCTTTATCGTTTCTTCGTGGAGGAAAACTGGTTTTCTTAAGTAAGCAGTTGACAGAGATGGATACATTTGCTTATTTGCAGCTGCTTCGGATTACGTAATAAACGCAGAATATGCAAAAAGAGGAGTTATTTTCATAAGGTCATAATTGATTACGATGTGGCCTTTACCTTCATTGACAGGGGAGGGAATTATAATATTAGGATTATATGGAGGCGACTTCTTTTTCTTTTCACTAATTAGAATTCCCTTTATCCGTTTTAATCTTAAAAGTTATTAGAGTGCTAAATTTAGTTGCTGACATGAGAATCGACGCAAATATCGTCTTGTTCATAATTTTAAAGAATTTAGAAATATTGTAGATGTGTTTGCAGAGAATGTATAAATGTATTTTTTTTAATATTTCATCTTTTATTTATTTCTTCAAAGAAATTGTATGCCACAGAAACAATTTCAGCTAAAGAAAATGAGCAACACACGTGCATAAGCGCATGCGTGCACATATAAGCGCATGCGTGCATATATATACACCCACAAACAAATAAACATGAACACAGTTACTATTAATAGATGACAAGAACATTACGAAATATATTACAATCTTAATATGTGTATAAAATCTAAAAACCTTAAAAAAATAAACACTCTAAAAGTTTAAAGCTTTGATCTTTAAATCCTAAAAACATTAACAATGTGTTAGATTTAAAAATTAAACATATTCTATCTCAAAAACATAAAATTCATTATGAATTTAAAAATTGAATACAAACAATCTTAAAAATATTAAAATTTCAAAAATCGAACATAATGCGAAAAAAATATATATAATTTGAAGAAATTAGAAATTTTAAATATCAATGGATTTAATCCTAAAACCTTTTAAAACTTATTAGGAATTTAAACATTTCAGGTATTTAATTTTTAAAACTCCAGAAACAGACTTATTAAAATATCGATATTTTTTCTAAACTTCTTGAATATTTTATAAAATTTTTATAAAGAGAATTTGTCTCCATAATTATGTATTATAAAATTTCTGAAATAAGCTGTTGACTCTAAACGTGACGGTGATCAGTCATATTATATGATAACTTAACTTTTATTTATTCCTTTAATATTTTTTATTATCCTCATATATTCTTCCTACTCTTCGGATTAGTTATGAATGCAATCTTGTATTTGTAGAAGTTGTAACCCATACCCATTCATAACTTAATATTCTGATCCTCTCTATAAATACATCTGCTTCTCGGAATCACAATTGTGAATATCGATTGTTCTAGGAAATCTTGAATCGATTATTCACGCTCTCTATTAATAGTTTTGAAATTTTGCTCATTTGCATCCGAGTACTTTTCGAGAAGCGAACAGATAGTTTGCTAAATATCTAATAAATGTCAGTGCTCATCGTTTTATATTTCACTTAGGAATAATCGCCAGGGTTTTAAAATTCGCACAGATGGGTCTGATTGCACTTTTTTGACACCAGTGCTAACATACTTTAGTCCCTAATTAACTTTATTATTACTGTACAAAGAAAATTATATTGCCTTATTAATTATTACTGAATGACAACAGTGAAATGTAAACAAATCATTACACGAACATTCCTGTTTTATTGAATGTTTTTACAATTGCCACTGATTCAATGTTTCGCTAATTAATGGGGCTGCAAAATATTATTCGAAACTATTGAGACATTCGATTCGATTAAGTTAAAGGAAACTAGATCTAAAAGAAATAAGCGTCATGTAGAAAGTTTTAACAAGCTCTAAAATAGGCTTAAGTCGCCAAATAGATAATCGCTATGAATAAATTATTCCATATTAATCGTTTAAGGAGTCAATCATCTGGGTGATCAAGATGGTTGCTAGATGCATCTAGTTCTGATGAAATATTTTTGCTTAAATTAAGTTAGAACATTGAATAATTGAAAAATATACGAAAATTCTCAGAATTTTGATTTTATTTTTTTTTATTATTCATTGTAAAGGCGAAATAAGCGAGAATCAGGCCCAAATTTTTAAGTTCAAACTAGTTTGGCTTCGATTTAGTTTGTGATTTCAGCAACGTTTTATTGGAAAATTAAATTCTCATCAGTGCGTTATCGACATACAAGGTTTGATATAAAAATTCTGAAAAAAATAAAATACCTTAATAAAACTTTTCTGTGACATAAATAAACAAACCTTTTCAACTAGAACACTTCGTCGCAAATTCTGCGTTGCCATAAGAGCTATAAAATTGATTGATTTAACTGCATAAGAATAGTTCTTGGTCATAAATAAAATTAGTCACTACAAAAAAAAAGAAGTATAGCTGTCAAAAAGTATAAATGTGGTATGTTATAAATCATTGTAAGAATAGGAAGGAAATCGTGTCTGGGATTGTTTGAAACCTTTCGATCCTTGATTTACTAACTCGCTACCTTTACCTAAATCAGACCTCCACACGTGCACGCTCCTGACCCATTGTCTTTTGACATTCTTTGTTGTTCTTAATCTAAATCTTCTGAGCCAAGTCGGAAAACGAGACTTCGGAAATAGCACGAGAGGCGGGAAATCTAAACCGACTTGGCGTCTTGGCCTTTCCCCCGAGCGCATCTTCCGATTGTACGATTAGGGGTCAAGACCATTCCGGTTGAAAAAGTACAAAAAGGAAGTGAGAGTGCGAGTTCTTAGTCACCTGCCATCCTACATGGGCGCGTCCCAACTTGTGGAAGAGACGCCTCTTCTCCAGAAATATCTTTCGGCGGAAGATGGTGTGTTTCTCGTCAACGCGAAGATGTATGTCCTACTTACAAGAAAAACTGAAATGGTTTCTTAAGCAGTTTGTTTCAGCGTAGTCTTTCGTCAGAATGTGCGACAGCTGTAGTTTGTTTCATCTGTATACGTGCTTCCCTCGGAAAGCGTTTTTCGTTTGGAATGATGAAATGTTTCGCACTTGGAACACTATTTCGCGAAAGAGCAATCCGTTTTATTTAGGCCTTTAAAAGTCCAGTCTTGTTATTTCAATATTTTTACTGTATTTAAAGGTTTCAACAGTATTGAAGCAAACGATAGCAGCGATTTCTCAATTTTTTTGTGGCAGACTATTTTAAAGAAAATGAAAAAAGTTGCACAGTTTTTAATAATAAAATAAAACGTTTTTTTTTTTTGATTATATTATCTAACAAAACTTTTCATCAGAATGGAAACAACAACATTATATTTGAATCTCATTATTTCTGATAACCATTTTATTTATACCAGTTCCATATAAACTATTGGAAGCTTGACCTTTTTAATTTAAAATGGAAAAAAAAACTTTATATAAATTACAAATAATGTATTTAGAAATAAAAAAAATTTATTGTTATTTTTAGTAATTTTTATGAGGTAATTCGTAAAAATTATAAAATAAAACTCCTAATTTTATTATAAAAAATTTACTCGTAATAAATTTTAAGAAAAGACTGCATATTATACTGTTCTGAATGACTGAACGCGCTATAGCACAATTCGCCAACTTTAATCAAAATTTTGTCAATAAGTTACTAATTTTGATTTGTATAAATTTGTATCTCTTGTTAATATATTTACCATTAGCTCACAGCACTACCAAATGAAAGAAAAAATTATATGACTGAGCCAACCAAAAAATCAAGTTGAATTAAAATGTTACCTCATCATACATTTAAAAAAAACTAAGCAAAAGGTGGAATAATTTTTATCCCACTTAATCCGAAAGAATTCAAATACAATAGTTTAGATTCCTAGACACAAATTGAAATAACTTCATCAGAAATTCTCATTTTAAAATATTTAATTTATTTATACATTTCAAGGAACGTGTGTGTGTGTGTGTGTGTGTGTGTGTGTGTGTGTGTGTGTGTGTGTAAACTTGTACAATTATTTCTATCACATATATTTATTCTAATTTTTTTAGAAGAATAAATGATTTCATTTCGATTGATGGATCTCGAATTTACCCAGAATTCAATATTTTTTTTTAAATAATTTATACAGAGTACCAGATATAATCTGTTCAAATTATTATAACCAAATTATTTTAATATGTACTCTGCACCTAATTATTATAATCTTTATGAGAAATAGAACTTTCACCACTGAAAAATTTATTTTAAGAATCCTTAATAAGTATATTTTAAATTATATTTAATTTTAAAAAAGTTTTTTTAATGACTAGAAAAAAAATCTATTCTACGACTTAATAAATAGGGTAAGAATAATTCTGAAAATATGTATTAAATATTCACGTTTATTTATAAATTACTGGAGTAAGAATGCATCATTGCAAATCTCTCAAAATTTTATTAGTAGTAATAATAGGTATGAAAAACATTGTAATTTCGAAATCATGAAGTTACTATATTTCGATGCTTCAATTGTTTTTTATAAAATGAGGCACACGTAATGTTTCTTCAAATTTTGTTAAGCTTGATTAAAATAGCCGTTATCAATTGCAAAATATAAACCTTTTGGAAATTTATTACATTGAATCTAATCAAATACTAATAACCTTCCACACAAAAGTGAAGGATTAATTATTGTTTTTAAACGAAAAAATTATTTTAGAAATTCAAACTTTGCAAAGCGGTTGACTATGAATTTTTATTGTAAAAAAGTGTTAACTAATTTTTTCTCATTTATTTTAATTGCTACTATTAGTTCACTCCCTTCCTGTCTCTCTATATATCTTGTTCAAATTTTCGATTGTTAATAAAATACTTAGTATACATCCCCTCAAGTTAAATACATATTTTAAAACTTGGGAATGGATGACACTTGATATTAATAAAGTTTTTTTTTCAAATATTAATTCTTTAATTAAATTTAATTAATTCCCAATACTTTAAATAGAGTTTTAGCAGTTTGTAATGAAAATTGAAATCTAGCAGGCAGTGGCTCAATCGGTAAAATGCGAGGATTTCGGTAATTTTCACATGAAGGTGAAGAATGCGAGCTTGATTCCTACGAAAATCAATACTATTTTTCGACTAATTATCTATATTATTGTAATTATTTATTGAGAAGTAACTAATTTTTTTCCTAGCTGATCTAAATAGGAATTGGAATAATTTAAAAAAAAAAATTAGTTGTTAAAATGTTCTTTTAACTTTTCACATTTCTAACTTTCATTCTTTTCTGCTAAGGAAAACAATATGTTATGAAATGCTTAGGTGTTTTTTAATATTTACAATTTCATACACGAGAGAGGGATTATTTTGTTGTGGATTATATTTATAAATATTGCTCCTCGACAAAATCTTTTGAGTAATGCGCATTCCGAGTATCTGCAAATTCAGCTATTTGAAGTAGGACGCTATTTTAAATTCTCCAATCAATATGGCCGCTTGCCACATTTATAGTGTTGTTTATTTCTCCGTACCTGTCAAAAATACTCACACACGCGATGGGGACGTATATTCTGCTGCTACCTGATCTGATGTTTTCGACTCCACCCTTCTAGCAGTTGTTGTCTCTTACAGAAATAAGTCCCACATTTCTCTGTACTTGCTCTCAAAATGATTCCTTAATGGCCATTTGCGTTAGGAAGTTTCTTTTGTCCTGCTAATGCTAATTATGAAACACAATCAACATGCTTTCATTGGCAGATTGCCATTATTGTGAAAAAAAATATTAGAGGTATATTATTTTCTTTTAGGCGTCCTGGTTCTTTCATGTTTTTTCGACGAGCTCGCGAAATGTTGTATTCATCAGTGGTAGGATGAATTAAAAGCTCGTTAAAGTTACAAATGCTGAACACTTGGATTTTTTTGTTGATCGTTATCTATATTTGGGGAGATATAAATATTCTTGAACTTTTTGTAACTATATTATTGTAAGATTTAAGCTAGCTTCAAAACGGCATACAAAAGTTGCTGTTTGTCTGATGTTAATATTTTTGAAAGATATAAAATTAGAAGAATTAATTTTGAATCCTTCAGAGAGATTAAAATATAAAATAAAATCATTATATGCATAAAATAACTAGGAACACATAAGAACCAATCATTCAGTCTTTATCTTTGACACTATTTCCCCAAATTTTATTTCATATGAATAAATGTGACCCTTACATTTGTCATCAATGATAGCGTACCCCTTTTCAGTTTTCCAGACATATTTCCGAGACATATAGTATTTCTGTACTTTCTCTTTATCAAAAACTACTAATCGTAATAGTTTTCATTATTTCCATTTCAACTTCACTATTGTATGAATGCTTCATAATATTTAAAAAATAAAATGCATTGTGCCCTTACAAGACTTCTCTGATTTTAACCCGTTTTCGGTCCTCTACCCTGGACACCGAATTTCGGTTGAAAAGGTCCACTGTCTATTATCATTGGACATATTTCATTTGCATATTTATTATGAAATAAAATTTATAATTGTATCTTTTTTTCATTTATTCAAATTGACTTATTTTATTTTATAAATTAACTTGAATCTGGCTACCAGAACTCTTATAAAACCAATGGATCGCACAATGTAATTCCAAATAGCTTCAAGATATATTTTGACACCATTTAAGCATGTTGATAAAAAAAAATTCACGCACCTGCACCGATTTCTAGACCATTGTGGGTGTAATCTTTACCCCCACATTGGAACTCCTACAAAAACAGACGCGCTCACTCTCTCTTTTCAGCTCTCTCACATTACTCGGGCCTCAACCACTTCACAGCTGTTCTTTTACTTTTCACTTCACATCTCTTCTCTTCAGTTTATAGGCGGCCGGAACAGTTGATATGACAGGCTTATAAGATAAATTCGAAAACTTTTCTCAAAATTTTTCAAATTGACGTTTAAAAGCATTTGATTTTTTGGTTTCTCCTTTAGGAAATTGTGAGAAAATTTAGTTATCGTCAAAAAATTCAAATTGGAAATTTTGACGAATCTTTTTTTTTTATACCTTCCACAGTTTGAAAAAACACATTTTTGGAAAATATTCGACTTTCTTTGACAAAGATAATTAAAAAATCATTTTGGCTTGAACGGATGATAATTGATATACTTTCTTTACTCCAAATTAGTTGCTTTCTGTCCAATTCTGAGCAAAATGTACGTAGAAGAAGTCCGACTGTTTGAATATAAGTTAGCGTGATAACTACAAAACGTTGAGCGGCAGGTGGATAAATTTCTTTACGAAGAATTAAATTCTGTAGTATATACAACTATCGAAGTTTGAGCTAAATCCTACAAGGAGTCGGTTGTTTGTCGGTCTGTACTTTCAGAAACATGTAAATGCTCAAAGACCTAATGATATATACATGAAATATATTATGGGATTTTGTGGCTAAAAGTCTGTGTCAAAGTTTTGTTCCAATCGGTTGGGAAGAACGTGCCTAAAACACATATCTGATTTTCATATAATATTAAGCGCCAGCTATTGATCGCCAAAATTTACTCGATAGATTCATTAAAAATGCTACATTCATGCCAAAGGTTAGTATTTCGTAAATCTGTACGCCAATGCCTTGTAAGGACTCACTCAAATGATATCTATGATAGAGAGTATGCAAGAAAGTTTTTAGGAGACCACGCTCGAAGGATTTTATCATGTGAGAACATGTTAGTTTGAACAGGTTTCTGAAGCCACAAAATGAACGGGCAAAAAATTGGTGATTTATAGCTTTTGGAGCAATAAATTACCAATTTATTCCGCTGTAAAGATGGTTGTCACATTTGGCAACTTATCACCAATAAAAAGTTACCAGAATTTCCACCATGTACCCGATTCTCGATATATCAACGCATGCGTATTCTGATAGTAGTCACGCGATTGTTTCAAACCTGTTTAAATTGGTTAAAGACAAATTAAGACAAACAGTGTCTTAATAATAATAATATTCTCACGTGACATGAAATTTGAGGTAACATATTTCAATTTTTTTTAAATGTGATAAAAACATTTTCGAATTCAATCATTTAGGATTTTTAAAGCCTGTTGGCTGATACAAAGTGGCACATTTGTATTTACTAATTGTCTAAATAAACTAACAAAGTTTTAATACACATATATTTAAAATTGCATGTAGAAGTAATAAACAAACTGAATCGAAATATTTTCCTTCATTTTAAGATTTTTTTGGTGATAGGAGTGGAAGGGATAAAAAAAGAAGGGGGTTCTATTTAGTATTATCCAACAACCAATACAGGTATCTTAATTTTTTTTCCCGAAAAGAATTTTTTATTCAAAATTTTAAAGATTTTACGTTGTTTACTTTTGAAACTCGAATTAATATTCTTACTGATATTACTGATTGAATGTATTACTAATAAATATTACTGATTATTGAATATATTACTGATTGAAAAGAAATCTTGACATTACTTGTACAATTATTAAGCGAGTGATATTTGTTCTGAGTATTTAGTAGCTTTTTTATTTATTTATTTAGCTTTAAGTACTAGTTGTTTCGCAGAAATTAATCTGGCGCACTTTTTTCGTCTGCATGTACATCTTTCATTCTTTCTGTATTCTTAAGGCTGGTAGCCGTCCTGTACATTATTTCTGTTGCCAACATCCTTTTTTCCCTCTTGTTAATGCTATTTGTAGAATGATGTATAAGGCTTCAATGGACAGGAGTTTTTGCAAACTTCCGGATAGTTCATCAGTTGATGTAGGACGCATTTTTTTTTGTTTAAAATTTAAATGTAAAGCAGAATTTAAACAATTTCAATTAAATTATGTGAATAATATTAACGATCTAAATTATTCATATTATTTTTATTTAAAAACTAATATTATCCATTATTATACAAGTTATTATATTATTAAATTATTATTCATTATTCTTAATTATTTTTGTCCAAATCCTTTTTTCTCAAGTAATGGAAAGCAAATAAAGATGGATAAAGTATCAATTAGTAAAATTTGTGTTCAAATTTCTTACATTGTTTATCCAGTTAACGTTTAACCCTTTATTTACCAAGTTTCTTAAAAGATTTTAAAATTTGTGCTTTTTTGTGCAAGTAAACACCAAATAATATTGTTTGCACTATGCATACACATCCAATTCATCACTTATATGGACAATAATCTGGAACTTCGAAGTCTCGGCAAGATTTTATAGTAGCATTATTGTTTGTAATGATAAAATTATGTTATGTAGTAATATTTGAAATGAAATATATTATTTTTTTTTCTATTTTATTATTTAGTAATTTCACAGATGTAAAAAATTAATCCACAAGTTTATCAAATAATTCTGTGCATAATATAAAAAAAAGAAATAGAAAATAGTGGAAAATAGAAAAAATTGTAGCCTTAGGATGTAAACTAATTAAATATTTTATATACATATATAAAAACATGGTTGATATTCATTTTTGTTTCCATCTAGGCGTTGTTTCTAAATAGCTTCTAAAGAGAAATAAGCTTGCTATTCAACAATTGAAAAATTAGTATAAAAGTAGACTTCAAAATGTCTGAGGGTTTCAGAACATATAAATTAACATAGTTACATGACGAAATTGCTAAATCCTGTCTGTAAATCAAGGATTTAAATGCTTTGTTGGAATGTATAAAGGGAGAATTTGGATTTGTACTGAATTTATTGTCATCTTTAACGACTTATTTGACATTTAATTTCTATATGTTAATAGTATACAAAAAATCCAAAAATAATGTAAAAATAAATTGAAAGACTATATACCAAATTTTAATCGGTCTAGCTTAAAGTGTTTGTGAGTTAACTTTGTCACAGATCATATTTTCTAAAAAATAGGTTTTTCGAACTTGGCAAGGTCTAAAACTTGGGAGATTTGTCAAACGAGTTCGAATTTCTTTGACGATTACTATGCTTTCTCTATATACAACATATGTGAGAAAAAAAAAGAAAATGAAATCTACGTTTGAAAATTTCAAGTTATCATGTGTAAACATTATTATTTTTAAATCATTATTTGTCTTAGTTAATTTAAGTCATTAACTAGTTTAAACCGGTTAAAACAATCACGAGACTCTCTCTCTCTCTCTCTCTCTCTCTCTCTCTCTCTCTCTCTCTCTCTCTCTCTCTCTCTCTCTCTCTCTCTCTTAAGTTTATATATATATATATATATATATATATATATATATATAAACTTTCATTTTTTTAGCTGATAAACAAAGTTTTGGAGCTCGACCGATTTTGAGATGAAATAACAGCTATGGTGTCTTAGTTCTTCTTCAACCTTTTAAAATCGCACCTGCTTTCAAAGAAGCATACATAATAATAAAACAATACTGGTAAAAGCAGTTAAAATCGATATGTGCGATTAGTGCGATGTTGATGGATACTGCCATTTATGCTTTATTCATTGCCTACGCGATTTCGAGCTTCAATTGTTCGTTTCCTTCAATTATTCAAAAACCCGTAACTAAAACATGTTCTCACATGATAAAATATTATGTTGTGAAATATCTTCCTTATTTATGTGTATATAAAGAGAGAGAAGGGGACTTTAAACAGGATTATTCGAAGATGTAGTCTCGCAAAGACTCGTCATGAATAAAAGATGCCCCTCCTCTTGAACTAAAAGTTCTCTGGAAAATTTGAGGTGTCGGGGAATTTTTCATCTCTGTCCTTTTCCGAATTCCAGCGGGAACACACCGATCGATGTTCGTTTCGAGTTGCTAAATCGGGAAACCTGCGTGTAATGAAACCCATTCCGTCCTTTTGTGATATTTTCGCTGCAAGAGACTCCGGTGAAAGAAGAGAAACGACACTTTTTTTTCACCCGAAACATTTTTCCTGGGATTGCCCTCCCACATCGGTCGATGTCGAGACGTTCCGAGCGTCAGTGGTGCAGTGCCGCGTCGAACGCTTTCTATTCTCGTCATTTCGGTTGTCATATGCACAAGTTGAGAAGAGGCTTGCAGTTATGTCACGCTCACGTGTTGGGCGGCCTGCGCAGTTGGCGGGCCGTGTTGTTCCTGAATCACTTGAACAGGCAGGATGCGTGCTTGACCTTCTGGGTTAGTTATTATGATGGGCTGATGAAGTGCGCCGAAAGGTGTTACGAAAATATATTTTCCGACTATTTTTATTTTTAAATTTAAAACTTTTCTGCTTCATTTTAACCTTTAGTAATGTTACGGTTTAACAAATTTAAATTTTGGCTCCCGATCCCTTCATGTGCATTAATGCATTGAATCACAGAATTGGCATTGAAAACTATTGCTTGAATCTCTAAATAAGTATAAGTAGCAATTAATTTAAAAGACAATAAACAATTAAGCTTATTTCAAATGCATATAGACATGGCTAGTTCAAGAGTTTTCATTTCGAAATTTTATGTAGTTTTTCAGCCCTTTGACTACCAGTTTTTAAAAACTGTTTTCTCTACAATCTTGTAGAAAATGAAGATAATAGCTTCTGTACTAGAGAAATCTATTCGATTTTTTTTTCCAAATGTTTTTAAACCCCCGTGTCTAGGACCTTTTAGCTAAATGCACCCTCCTCCCCACCAAAAAAAAAAAACTACTTAGAACTATTTAAACTGTTTTTAAAAGGTTAGTGAGATGTATATGCCCCTTTGGTAGTCAAAGAATTAAATTCTTTGAACGTAATTATTTTTATTATTATAAATATGTATTGAAATTTCAAGTTTATTTATTGTATATGGGTTATTAATTAAAACTATAAGACACCAATAAATTTTCGCTTCCTTTTTTTTTTCTTAAATTTAAAAATTGTTTATTTTTGTTTGTAGCACTCGTTTTGACGGGTTTTTCATATTTCTTATTTTTGGATTAATTAAACAAATAGAAGTTTCTCGTCTATTTCGAATTATCCTATTTGCATTGTGTCTCGGATATTTTATGATTTCAAATTTTTTAAAAAAAATCGAAAGTAAAATGTATTACTACAAGAAGTATATGCTGATTTGTAAGAAGTGCATTCAATAACGTAGAATTAAAAGAATACTAAATACGAATCTATGAGACCGAAAAATTTAAAAATTTGTATCATGATTTCGATTAAATAAGTCTGTTCTAACTTCGTGCACTCATACATAATGTTTGTATTAGAAACTCAACATTATCATTCATGGTTATACGGTAATATACAGTGAACAAGATAATTGTATACTCTGTGTTCTTTGTTAAATCATGATCTTCCTACGATTATTTTCTTTCAGTTCTTTTACCTTCCTTTGTTTGTAATTTTGAGTCATATTCTATTATTTAATTTGTCCGAAACTTCTATACTTATTCACGTGCCTATTTTAATTTTGTGGATTATTGGTGATTAGCTAGGCCACTTGATACCTTCGATAATTTGGACTTCTTGTATTGCTGATTAAATTGTGAATAACCCAACCTCCATATTTCATCTCGCGTCTGATTTTATTAAATTATCGCCTCTTGGCGCAAACGCGTAGGGGATTTCCGTATCTAAGGAAAGATAAAGAGGGATGCAAAAGTGGTTAACAGAACAAATGTGTATCTTTTACTATACTTTTCTTGAACTATAAAACTTTATTTTCATTCTTTATTATTATTACTTATTAATATGAATTAGATAATTTTTGAAATACATTTTCATTCAAATATTATTAAATAATATTTGACCAATTTTCTATTAAATATACCATATTTTAAAGAGTATCACTCTCTGATGTTTCAAATTGAATTCTGCTAAAATATATCTTTTAATATATTGAAATTTTTCATGGACATTATTTAACCGAGTGTTGTAATACATCGCATAACTTTCATCTTTGTTATTAGCTTTCCCCTTTATATTCCATCAGTATTTTTTTTTAAAAAATATTCCAATAATTATGCATTTATTCTTCGTATGTGATCATATATCCCGTCTGTATTCACAAGAAACTGGTGAATTTAATTCCTAGGGCAAACAGTAAATGACAGCTGAAGGCAAAAATCGAAACTTTAAACGGACTAATTAAATTATTTTATGAAAGTAAAAGAGAAAAAAGATTAAAAGGAAATCTGCATTGCATATTTCAATGCAATGCAGATTTCATTTTTTTCAGAGCATCATTTCTTGAACGGCCAAGAACCACGTGCTCGTGCAAGTTAAATTACATTTTTATTCATTTTAAGGGTCTCATTGAATGAGTCACTTTAGTATTGCAAACGATAAAAAAAAACTTTGTGTCGCATTGATTGTTTAAAAAATATCGCATTTCCTATTCATTTCATTTCATATAATCACGTGCTCAAAATAACATTTTTCTAGGTTTTATTTGCTGTAGTTAATTAACTTTTTGAAAATCAGCTTTTGTAAATACATTGACAATACGTTATTAAAAGCTGTTTTTTTAGATGCTCGTGCAGATAATAAAATTAATTCACTCACTTATTTTTTTTATCAGAGCTTCTGTAAAGGTGATGGAAACGCGTTATTAAAAGCTGATTTTTTGCTCGTGCAGATAATATAATTTTTATTTTTCGCGTACGAATTTTTGTTGATGTCAAAAACCTCATCCCAAAAACAGCATCATGTTCTGACATGATAAAAATTTTTTTGTTTGTTTTTCTTTCTCCTTTGAAGAGTTATTCCGTACCCAAAACTTATCCAATAATTCAAGAATTAAAAAATTGATTCTCAATACGTCCTTATCCGTGTCATACAACACAAAAAAAATCGTATTTATGATACTGGCAATAACAATATGATGAATAAAAAATGAATGTATAGAAGGATCCGCTTTGTATCTTCTTATTAACTGACCCGTCTACTCATTAAGTATTTTGTATTTCGAGCGCTAAGAGTTGGACGTAAAACATTCATACAACTGGATGACGGAGACCGGCCACTTACCGCAAGGTCAGAAGTCCGGAGTGCAAGCTTTATCGTGGAGCTCCGCTTGCGCAAACGTGATGCATTTTAAATATTGAATGGTTTGGAAGATTGGCACGATCTCTAAAAAGAATTAATTTCATCTGAATAATGTAAGGCTGTTACTTCCTGTCATAGTCTTATCTCCCGTGCGAATTTCAAAATTAAAATAAACAGCACGTGTATTTAAAAGAGTTCCAATACATATACTAATTTTTTTGAAATTAAAGGATTAAATTCAAAACATTACTTACATTTTAGAATCATTTGTCAAACCCTTGAGTCTCTACTGCCGAAGGGTAACAATTTTGTTTAATGCGTCTTGACAATGCCCGATTTTACTTTTATTATTTGTTGACAGTCATTTTAATAGTTTCGATATCATCTATGATAATTTGCAAATATATTATTTGGGTATTCTGATGTGAAATTAAATTAACTATTTTTTTTGGATGTTATGATCCTTGCATGCTTGATGAGAAGCGTTGATTTTCCAAGAATTTTTTCGTCTTTATTTTGGTCAGTGGTTTTTATAACATACAAAATGCACAAAAAGTTTGAGTATTAATAATTTTATCTTATCTTTTGGCTTTTTTAGGAATTTATCTTCTGTGTCATTAGGTAAAATCTTTTTGCCTTGGTTAGCATAGAAATCTGGTCTCTAATATACCACGCTACTTAAATAGAGATATCGTTGTGGTCTTACACGTGAATAAACGTCGTTTCCTTCTAAAGGTAATTAAGCTTATTCGCAAGAAGTTCACATAAATAGAAATTTTGTACAAAAAGTAAATTTTAAAAAAAAAAAAAAGCTGAAATGGAAAATTAACTAGCAATGGGCATGGTTAATATACACCCCCGCTACGCAAATGTTCAGCGTCCGGCGCGTGAGCAATTTTGTGTTTCGTGGATTAGTAAAGGAAGCCGAATATGTTTCTTTTGAACTTTTCTTCCCCACTGAATAAAACCAAAATTTAACCCAAAACTGTAGTTTTATTATGCACTAAGTTCCATTTATTTGTTTTGCATGTATGCGGAAGTAGACTGATAAACGTCTCCAAATCCGTCCAGTGGTTGGCCGTCTATTAGTCTATTTGAGATTGATAGAAATTTCAGAATATACGCCTCTAGTATTAAAGTTTATATGTATTAAGATATTGTAGTTTGTCATGTTCACTTGAAATGAAAATGTGTGACGTCATCCGGTTTACGAAAAAAACCGTAATTCGAAACATGAACTTCAGAACTTGCATAATTTTTAATAGGAAGATGTTCGAAACGTTCCCCGTGCATGCATCTGGAGGCATGCATGCGTGCGTCGTGCAATGGTTGTCTGTACAACTTCTAGCATCGCAGTGTCCACAAAAGTAAACGCACTTTGGAGATGAATGGACAAAGACGATTTCTGAAGTAACTTTGTCTCGATAAACCAATTCCTTTACATGGTCCCTTAGGAAGAACTCTAAAGGGGTCAGATCTGGAGATCGTCGCAGCCATGAAACAGGCATCCGACTCCCAATCCTACTGCTGAATAAAGGTTTTCCGTAAAGTGGATATGACGTCATACATTTTCTCTCTCATTTTTTCTCGAAAACTTTGTAACTAACAGAGGTACAGTTCTCTGGGTGTTTATGTCTCCCAAACAATGAATTTGACTATGCAGAGTTTATCCGGTCTTACTGGGACAGCCTGTATATAATTGGAAAAATGTGTTTTTCGAGGTTAGGCAGTTCTAAAATTTCGTTGAACTCTTCTTTGTATAGGAGAGAGTAGGAAATATATTTTGATGTCTTTCAGATTAATTCCAAAAATCATCAACGGTGGAATCGCTGGCATCATTGGCGTGACATGTGTCTTCCCCATCGATCTAGTGAAAACGAGGCTGCAGAACCAACAAGTCGGACCACAGGGCCAAAAAATGTACTCCTCCATGTAAGTTTTGCCTCCTTTTTCTTGTAAGCACAATTTTGCATTTGAGATCTTTGCATCCTTATTGATACGATAAATATTCTAAAAATCAAATTTTATTTCTTTTACAGGTTAGATTGCTTTCGAAAAACATACACAAGAGAGGGATTTTTTGGCATGTACAGAGGTAATATTATAAACTATAATACATTCACCTATACTACTATTATAAGAGAAAGTTTGGATGGATAGATGATGCTAGTCAATCACGCCAGAACAGATGAACGAAGTTGCATGAAATTTAGAAAGGAAATTGATTATAGTCCGGGATAGAACATAGGCTGCTCTTTATCCTGGTTAATTGAGTGATTTTTTTTTATTAAAGACTAACTTTACTGCAAAAATATCTTTTAATTTCCCCACCGACAAATGAGTAAAGCTTTAGTCCTCTCCCCCACATGCTGTCGAGATGAGATTAACATGTTTTCGACCGATTATTTCAAACGATTCTTTTTAATTTTTTTTTTTAGTGTTCGATGCATTTAAAACTAAACATTGTTAATTAATCGATCTTTCGGATACATTCTGAAGTACTGTTGAATTTAAATAAACATAATAAAGGAAATTGAAAATTTCTAATATCCTAACTGAAGTAGAAAATTCACTCATTTGCGTTGCCGCAATTGGTGTTTAAAAAGCCCGCAGAGCACAGTGTGTTCTTGACTTGATTTTGTTTTGGCCAGATTAATCAGTGAAACGATTTTGATTAATTGGTTTGCTGTTTTGTTTTATTTCAGGTATACAATGTAAATAAATTGTTTTTAGGTTAGTTGTGTGGGTTAAGCTTTGATATACAATCATTTGGAGCTTTGCAAAGTTGGTAGTTTTTCAGTAGTGCTTTGTTTAGGTTTGCATTGTCGTCATTTTTTTTAATGCTACTGCTATTTGATCTTTCCTATTCATTTCCCTTGATTTTTCCCCCTGCTGTATGTATTCCTTTAGCCTACTTTCATTATTTTCGATTTTGAGTGCATTCCATTTTTCTCTTTTATTGATTTTTTCTTTATTTCCGTTAAATTTATTTGATTTTTTTTATTCCAATTGCATTTCTAAATAATATGCTATTAAATATATGAAATAATGATTGTAGTTATAATAATATAAAATATTTATTTTTTTATTTAATTTATTAGCCATTCTAAGAGATTTCAAATTAATCTTTCCATTGATTTTTAAAAAAATTATTCGGGATATTAGACTTTTTATATCATGCAAACTTTTTTCTTACAAATCTTACTCATGTTTTATACTCGTACATTAATTTTAATTGGTAAAGAAATTTATTTATCTAATGAGCATATGGCAATTTAGGAGTTGTTTTATGGTGATATTATTTGTTTTTATCCACTACCATTCATTTGTTTATTTATGATTCAATTATTATTATTATAAATGTAGTCACCAAATAATATACATCTTGACTTTTTTTTATTTACAGGATCAGCCGTGAACATACTTCTGATTACTCCAGAGAAGGCCATCAAGCTTGCAGCTAATGATTTCTTCCGTCATCATCTTTCCTCTGGTTCTGGGTAAATAATGTGTAATCATATGATTCTGTATTGTAAATTTTTAACTCAATTTGAAAGCTGTATATTGAGATCATATGTACATTATGCCTAATATGAACTGTTATTTTCTTCATCTAATTTTTGTTAAATTTTATAAAAATATATTCCCTATTACAATATTTTTAATAATTTAACTTTTTTTAAAATGTATTTTTTCTTTGTCTAATCTCGGTTCCTAGAATCTCACACCATACTTTGTTTAAAAGCTATATGATACTTTGCCACTGTTATCCTTATGAACATAACTTCAGCCATTTTCATTTGATTTAAACCTTAGAGTGATATGTTATAAAGAAAAAAAATCTAGACTTTGTTCCTTGACAAGGTGATTTAACTCAAAGATTGTATAATTAGTGATAGGTAGATATTAAATGTATATTATCAACTTAGCCTGTTTCTTTGAGGCAGCTCTTGATTGATTAAAAACAATGAAATGTAATTTTTTATTGAGTTGATTAAAAAACAGAAACTTAAAATATTTGATAATTTTTTAAAATTTAATATTATGAGGCAAGGGGCCATGTAAGGTTTTGTGTTTTATAATTTTGTTAGAAGTATAATTTTGAACTCAAAGAACTTAAAATATAGCTATTTACTTCATTTAGATTATTTTTTCCATTTGGAATCATATGCCTATTTATAAAAGTTTAAATTAATTGTTAGTATAGATTAGAATGGACAATATGTGTTCTGTGATCTATCCTAAAATATCTCTTATGTAGTATGAAAGAGCTAGACAATATTGCAATTAACTAAACCAGTTGGGATTATTTGGTACTTTTCCGTTAACCAGGTGGAAATAATGTAACCGAATTGCCGAATAATGTTGAATTTTGTCAAAGTTTTAAAGTGAAAAAATCGACAAATAATGTAGAATTCCGCCACATTTCATTGGCGATTTTCCGCTACCGACCGGCTAACGGAAAAGCGGCGATTATTTTTCTTAAGAAATATGTTTTCATTATTAAAATCGATAACCCTATTTCATTAAAATCATAATATTCATATCATATTATAATATCACCCTTTTATTTATATTTTATAACAATGAAACGAATAATGATCTGATGTTTCTTTTTGTATCTAGAAAACTGTCTTTGCCAAGAGAAATGATTGCTGGTGGATCTGCTGGTTTCTGTCAGATAATCATCACCACTCCAATGGAACTCTTGAAAATACAGTTGCAAGATGCAGGCAGAGTAGGTGAGTATTAATGTTTTCTTTTTACAAAATTATTTGAAGATAAAAACAATTTTGAAATATTTTTTAATGTTGAAACATCTTTTAAAAGTATTACTTTTTTCCCTGCAAAGCGTTTTTAAATTAATGAACCCGTTATTTTTAGCACATTAAAATTAGTTATGCTAAAAACAGCCATATTATTTGTCTCTTTTTAAAAGATTCTTTAAAAGGTTTTTGTTTTTCAAGATCAAAATACTGCTACTAGGCTTCTTCAAATATAAAAATATTGAAATTTAATTCTGTATTTCTGTCTAATTTAATGTTTATTTTGAGAGTCTTCTGTGCTTTGGATCTCTCAACTTAGTCTGTTGCATTGATTTTTCTTTTTAAGTTTAAGGTTTAATGTAGTGAATGCACGTTTATTGTAGATATGCTGAATTTGTATTATCTGATTTCTGATCATGTATGCTTTATACTAACACATATTAAGCTTATGAAAACTAGAAACAGAAAAGTACTTACATAATTTTTCCTGTAATTACATGAACCATTAAAAGGTTTTTGTAAAATTAAAAAAATTGATTGATAAATTGATGCATTCTTCCAAAATATGATTATTAAGGATGTGTGTTTTAAAGGATGAAACTAGTCTTGCTTTCTCTACTTTTCTCTTTTATTTGAAAAAAAAAATACTATTTACAGATTTAAAACCTTTTTTCACTAGTACTTTTTTTAATCCTTATTTTAATTTTTTTAAATTTCTATATTTTGCTTTTTTTTATCCTTATTCCCTCTTTTTTTATGACCAAAAGAGGAATTCAGAATTGTTTGTTTTTTGAATTAAACATTTCATTTTGATCTATGATGAAGTGACAACGGCAAGAAAACCCTCTTCAGATTCATTATTAAATTGAGCTTAATAAATATACATTTAAAATAACTAATAAGAACAATGTATAAAAGTTTTTATTTATTTTTTAATTATTATTTGGGGTTTCCCCTCCCTATCTTTCGTTGTTTAGCTTTAAATAATCAGGCCATTTGATTAAGCTCAAATTATATATGATTAAGACCCATTGATGAGGCTGTAAGTTGTTTCAAAAATAGTTGTTTAGAGAAAAAATTGTTTTACAGCTGCAAGAGGACCAGGTGGAGGTGGAACAGTAGCTGCGACTTCAGCAACTTCCATAGCCCTTCAGCTGCTTCGCACTAGAGGTATTGCTGGATTGTACAAAGGCACTGCAGCTACAATGCTAAGGGATGTCAGTTTTTCTGTTGTGTATTTCCCTCTGTTTGCACGCTTAAATTCCTTGGGTCCTCGAAAGAAAGATGGCAGTGGAGAAGCTGTATTTTGGACATCATTCCTAGCAGGCTGCTTAGCTGGTTCTACTGCAGCATTTACTGTGAATCCATTTGATGGTAATTAATATTTTTTGCCTTATTTTGAAATACTTTTTGTGATTACTGAGCTGTGACATCAACATTATAACTTTCAAATAAAACTAAATATATTACTTTGTTCATGTGACATGAATTAAATTTAACTTAAGATAACTCTAAAGCAAATCAAAGGAAACAAAAATGTATGTATGAGAGAAACTATATAAAATGTTTGAAAACAGAAAATAAATTAAACAATGGTCAAAGTATAGTAAATAAATAACTTGTTTTGAATTTAATGTAAGAAATAGTGATATAATCATATAAAATATAAAGTTAAGATAATCAGTGTATAATTTAAATAGCAGAGATAATTCTTAATGTTATTAATACCTTTATCATTTCCTGTTGCTCTTTGGCATTCAAATTTAAATCGATATTTTCTTAAATTTCTCAACATAAATATGAAGAAGTTCAGTATTTGTTTGAAATGTCATTATGCTTAAGCTAAAATTAATATATATTTTTTATTTTTTATTCCTTGCATATTCAGAGGTTTGAATAATTTTTGTTAAAGAAATTTATTTCTCATAAATCATATATCTTTGTGTATTAATGCTTGGAGACTATTACTGCTAACTTTTAAAATTATCTAGGTTAAATATAAACAATAATATTTCTATATATTTATTAACTTCTAATCTCTTTAGATATCACATGATTCCATTATCCAAATCTTAAAATATATAAATCTTTTAAGATTTGGATTATCTGTAATATTATGTCTTTATGAAATTCAAATGAATAAATGATTTATATGAAATGAAATTTTCAACACCACTTCTTGGCTTTCATTTCACACACCTATACATTGGCATTTTGCATTTACTTATACTTTTGCATTTCAATGTTGTTACTTTAAAGAATTTTTATTTTTAAGTTTTTTGAAATATTATTTTTTTAATGTTTCTTTTATTTATTTTAAAGTTGTGAAGACGAGGTTGCAGCTTCTTCAAAAGGCAAGTGGTGAAATGACATACTCAGGGATACCAGATGCTTTTGTGTAAGTTAAAAAGAAAAAAAGTGATGTTTAGTATCTTGTCTGAATAATTTAATTACTTACATACTCAATTTTATGCATAAATTATAAAAAATAAGTTAAATTTAAAGTTAAATTTAAAAGTTATGTTAAATTAAAAAAGTAATTGGATCTCATAATTGCAAATTTAGTGACACAGTTAATTATATATTTTTACTGGTTTAAAAATATATGAATGTATAAACAAAAAAGTTCTTCCTTCTTTTGAGACTAATATGTTATATGGTGTTGGAGTTACAAAAATAATGAATAAATTTTGAATTAACTAAAATCGAATCAATGGTCGCTTATATTTATTTTCTTTGCATTAATTTTCTACTTCTGATTTCTTAAAAAACTTTTTTAGTTTTAAAAAAAAAATACTGATTTAATATTCATTTAATTTTACAAGTATTAACTTCATAACAAATCAATTGCACCAATTTCTATACATTTTGAAGCACAATTTCTCTTCAGAAGAGAAATTTAAGAAATATTCTTCTAAGGGAAATTGAGGAAATTCTTAGAGATATTTCCTTCTGCTTTCAAGTCAAATAATTCTGAAATTCTACTTAAGCAATGTATATCAAAATCTTATATTCATTTATGAAGTTATATGGATGTTTAACATTGAATCAAATTTTTTGATAGGCTTTAACATGTTAATGAAATTCTACTTTGTACATTTTTTTACAATTATCTTTTAGTTTATTTATACATTATGAAATAAATTTTAAATATATCATTTTGGAAAATCATTTATAATTCTTTAAATAACAAAACTGTTATATATTTCAACAAATGAATTTTCACTCTAGTAACTTTATTTTTCATTAAAAGTAAAAAGTATGCTAAATTAATTTTTTAATTAGAAAATTAAATCAAAGGAATTAAGTTAGAGAAAATTAAATAGTTTTTAAAAAACTAAATTAACTTTCTCCATTCTCTTCCAGAAAAATAATGAAAAATGAAGGACCGTCGGCATTTTTCAAGGGAGCTGGTTGTAGGATGATTGTGATTGCTCCTCTCTTTGGAATCGCACAAACTGTTTATTATTTAGGGGTAGCAGAGTGGCTACTAGGGAAGAAGAGGAGGTAAGTAATCTATTTTGCTCTGAAGTAGCTCAAGGTAACTTTTATTGTTTTTATATAACTTTTTAAAAATTGGTTTTGATTCCCATTTATGTAATCTAATAAGCAATACATATGTTTGGGATTTTTGCATTCAAATTCCCATTCCATCTACTTTAATTTAATTTTAAGCATTAATGAAATGTATTGAGCTTTTAATTTTTGTGATAATTCCATATAGCTATATTTTTCCTTATTTTTTATAATAGAAGTTTGTCTAAAAATAATTCTTTCCCCCCTCCCTTTTTTCGATTAAATTTGTTACTTCAATTAATGTAAATGAATTTTATACTAATGATTTCTTTTATGCTTTGGCAATTTTTGACTTTCTATATAAGATTAGTATGCTATTTCATTTATTCTTAAATTGCTTGAAGTAGATGAATTATAGAAGTACATGTTTCTTTACTTTTTAACTTAACAAATATAATTTATTGATAAATTGTATATTATATATTTATTATACTTGATAAATATTCTTATTTGACATCTTTATTATTTTTATTTCTCTGATTCTTATTTAAGTTTAATGGGGGTGGGGGGTATTAATCATAGACTTGTGGTGAATGCTACCATATAAGCCAGCCAACATCCCTCGGACTGAAGTGCACTTTTGGGCGCAACGGATTTGGTACTGGACTACTAACCAAAAGGTACGGAGTTCGGGCCTAGCTCAATCCGTTACACATTACAAAATGGTAAGCCGGCGACCGACCTTGGATAAAACGCAACCTTCGCACATAGCTTCATTCAAATGTCGTGGCGCCCTCTATCGGCGACTCAAAGCTTTAGACGCGCATTAAATACGACAATTATTAACTTCACATAAGTATCGTTCGCAAGCTCACTGGGGAGATACTCTGTGGTGAATGCTTTCCATATAAGCCAGCCAACATCCCTCGGACTGAAGTGCACTTTTGGCCCAACGGATTTGGTACTGGACTTCTAACCAAAAGATACGGAGTTCGGGCCAGGCTCAATCCGTTACACACTACAAACTGCTATATTTTACATATTACTTGTTTTTAATATTATAAAATAACATTAAATTATCATCCTAGTGGCATGTATTTTTCTTATTTAATCTTATATATGACTTGTTGTATTTGCATGGTGTTTATTCTGAACCATCTAACATCTAAGTGATATGTCATATTGTAATTAAGAAAGGATTAAAATTGAATAAAAATAAATTAGCATATGCAAAGAATGTTTGGAGTAAAAATGAAGCAAATATGTTGATCTGCTTGCATTGAAAATGCAATTTTAATATTAAAATGTTCTAATATTCGGATAAAATCTTTTTAAAAAAATATTATTTAGATTAAATAAATGTAGAAGCAACCCTCCATTTTGCTAAATTTTTCATTAAAACTCTTTCAAGCAACTCTGTTTTAGTGTTGCATTTAATTTTTCTTCAAAATTTACATGTAGTGAAGACAGTTGCCAACATACTCTTGTTGTTGAATATTTTCGACTCTCTAAAGTAAACATTTCACCAGTCTAAAAAATATTTATGTATTAGTACAATTCATTTTTATTTGCTTGGTTGTTTGAAGTTGTTATGTGCTACTAAAACCAAATGCTGTAAAATATTTGATTCATGATAATCTATGAGTGTTTATTTTTTAAAAGATAAATAGAATAAATGAGATATATTTTATAAATAAACTTTAGATATAAAAACTTTATATTATGTGCTTTATGCATAATATGATGCAGGATTTCTTAAATAAACGTTTGGATTTTTAAAAAAACATACACTATATTTCAATCTATCTCTTCAGAGTAACTGCATAATAATGTACACAATACTGTTTTTAATATTTTAAAGAATAATTTACTTTTATGTTATTAATAAAAATTATCTTACATTAGGTTTCAATATTAACACTGATTGTTATTTTAAATTGTTATCCTATAAACAAATACAAGTTAAAAAATGAAAATCAATTGCATAATCAAAAATATTTAATGTAACTGTATGCATTTTGCATCCCTTGCCTGGAATTTCTAACCTATTTAATGACATGCTCCCATTGCATGCAAATTTTTTATACCTATCATACCTTATTTATATATTAGTGTGTGTGTGTAACCTGAATTTGTTTTATTGGATTCATACTAACTTTGCCTACTTTTTCCCTCCCTCCCCTTGCATGCAGTGATGATTCTGGAAAATAATGGTAAGCTCCTTTCCTTAGAATTTTTGTCTTGTTGAAGAAGGTTTAATAATTATTGTATAATAAGATATTTTGAATGTTAATAGAGTATTCTGAAGTATTTTAATTATATTTTATTTGTGTGATTTAAAAAAAAAACGTATTCAATTCTTTGGATATCTCAAAATGTGCTCTGGGTTGTCAAAAAAAGTTTTTACTGCAGTATTAAAAAAATATTTTCACTATGACTGGACTTGCTAAATTGCTGGACATTATAATTATTCAGTGAAAGATATTTATATTTACCCCATCAAAATATGAATATTAATTCTTTTAAATATTAATTTAGCAATGAACTGCTATTAAATTTTATATTGTTATCAAAATTCAGTATATAAATAAATTTATAAAACACTTTCAAAAGGAATATATTTTGAATCAGCTTTAAAATTTATCATTGGTGGGTGAGTAACTGAGGAGAGATAGAGAGAAAGAATTAATTTCCATTTATTTGCATACGGAAAGGCATGGTTTGTATACAGAAAGAAAGTCGAAGCACATTCATTTGCATCATAACACAAGACAAGAATTGCCAGAATTTTTCCCCTTACTGTAGGAATTTTCGATTTTAAAAAAGGTAGTCTTTAGTATTTTTTAAAGGAATACATAGGCATGAAAGATTTTTATTCTTTTGCTTGTAGTGTGAGGTCCGAACCCAGCATTTTTTTCAGAGCATGTATTTGAAATAAATAACAAAAGTGGGATTTTGATTTGGAAATAAGAGAACATTTTAATTTAAAGTAACATAGACTTATTTAAGATAAACAAATAGGAAATTATGAATTAAGACATTGATAACTTTCTGTTAAATTCATTCTTGATATTTCTGTATTTGTAAGAGATGGAAGGCCTTTGACTTTCTACAATGCATTTAGTAAATATAAAGAAATGACAATATAATTTAATTGTCAGAAGTACTGAAACTTGTTTGTAAATAATATTAAAAACAGCCATTAGGAACAATGAATAGCCATTTATTGAATTTAATAATGGATGATTCAAAATGTATTTTTCAATATGCTCAAAAGATTCATTTATAAAACTTGTAATGACAAATTTCTAATTAGACAACTGTCTATGGCTGGTTGTTTAAAAGGGGATCACTAGTAAGTTGATTAAAAAATTTATTTTCCTAGTTTTCAAATAATTAAATGTATAAGAATACAATATTTTAATAAAATGTTAAATTAATATTAATGCTTTATCAAGTATGATTGATTAGGTTTCCTATATGTTGCATTACTTTCACTTAGCATAATAAAACTGAACAGTTATTTTAATAATATTTTGTAGATGCTGAGAAATTTTGTATAACAATATACATATGTATATTTACAAGCTTAACAAAATTAAAACAAGTCATTAACATGTTACAAATAGATTGAAATATGAAACTCAACTATCACTATATTAAAAATGGACTTCATAATTTGCACTGACTAGGACTGTAAAATGCTAAACCCATCGCTAACTGTATTTTAGAAAAAGAATCACTTATCACTTTGTAGTGACTTCTGTAGGCCTTTATAAGTTTTCATAAATATTATCTTCATTAATTGATTGATGTTTTAATGTTTTTATTCATTATTTCTCCCCAGGCTTGCTAAGGAGGCTAAGTCATTGGAATTGTCCCCAATATCAAGCGTTTTCTGTGATGCACCACATGTCAATGTCGAACACCAGAAAAAAGATATTAATTATTTATTAGAGAAAGATCCATTTGTTGCCAATATTGCTGAAGATTAGTACAAAAAAAAACTACCAAGTGATAGATATATGTTATGAACTATTTATTATAAGAATTTTAATTGAAGCAGCAGAAAATTTTTACTATAATGTTCTTATATCAGGTCTTCAGTGATGAGTCACTATAGCATATTTATCATTTCAAATCAATAAAATATATTTTGGGGTTGAATGAAATAATATTAATATATATTTGGGATCAATTAAATAAAATTTAAATTTATGATATTTTTTTAATCATGCATAAAAAGTTACTCACCACTGAGACAGATTCAGCTACTGTCAGTATTTTTAAATATCAGTGTGCAAAACCTAATTTCACTTTTTCTAGTTCTTGAAAACCGTCTTTTATGAGCTTATGTCATGCAGTAACTGTTTTTATCCAAATGAAGCTGCCTGTGCTACGATTTTTATGAAATGAGTTTGAAAAGCTGGAAAATGAAAAGCCTGTACTCTGTTATTATTGAGATTCAATTTGATGAACACTTGATATAAGATCATTTTATTTTAGTATTTGCATTTTTTTTCTGTATTTACAGAGTTACCTTTTCTTTAAAGGTATATATTATTTTACATGTTCCTTTTTTACCTTGTTCATTATTTGTGTGTATATTTTTATATTTGTAATTTTTTTTGCAAATGTTTAATTCTTCAAAACTTTTAATTTGAAATGTTAAAACAATATTAAAATCATTTTTACATTTATTTAAATCTGCATTTGTGGAATGTGCAAGTAAAGTAGATAAGCTGTTTCTCTAGTCTTGTTTCATATGTTCATAATGACTTCTGAAATTTAGGTGTAGAAAGGGAAAAAAACACAAAACAATCAATGTTAAATGTTTTCTTTCAGTGTTGTATCTCTTGTAGACATGTATTTTAAATTTCTGCATAATGTCTTTTGAGATTTCATCTTTTTGCTTACATTTGTAACATAGTTGAAATATAAATTTTGTTCTGTTTGTTAGATTTTTAAAATAGTAATCGTGTTGAAGGTGCTTTGTCTATAAACAATTATGAAAATGGGCCAACAAAGATATTGCTTTTGTATTAACTCGAGTTCTTTAAACATTAAACTAAAAATGATTATTCTTTAATAGCTTAACTTAAAAGATAATTTTAATGCATTATATTGAGAATATACTACAAATTTACTGAATGTCAAAACCATGTTACTGCAGCTATTGTGTAAGAGATCTGTTAGGTGTTTGGACATTCCAATACTGTAACTTAGCCCACTAAGATGTGCATTTGTGTAGGAGTTTTTACTGTATGTGAATGTGGAAAGCACTTCTGATCAATGGCATGTTTCACTGAAAAGATAATTTGTCTCAAAATTTGCTCAATCGAAATATTATTGATAATGTCACTAAACATTATGTTAGCAATAAACAGGGAAAATCTCATTTTAAAATTTCAATTTTTTATATGTATGTTCCATTACATTATTTATCCAAAATCATTTAAAAATGTATAGATAAAACTAGGTTTTCCAGCTATTGGTGGAAAGATAAGTGTTTAGCCATTACTAAATGTGATAAAAGAGCCAAAAGTGTTCTTACTGTTGTGTAAACTGTTGTATCACTGTTTGCATAGTTTAAAATAAAATCGATCTAAATGTGAATTATGTCTGCTTTATTGATTTTTCTTTTTGCTAGCAGAAAATAAAATTGAAAGGAATTCAGATTTTAAAATGACTTAATACACATATTTAGGTTTTATTACATATATGTTATGTCCATATTACTAGATTTTATCTGTTTTGAAAGATTTGGTTAAAATTTGCAAAGCTTTTTTTTTATGGCAAAATATCATTTGAATTTTTTGAATCTAAAAATAAATTCTTTTTATACCACCTTAATATACAACTGACCATTAACACTGCATGCCTCTTCAAAATTCCAAATCTTTATTAAAGCACATTGCTAATTTCGAGTACCTAAAATAGGAAAAATCCAGCCACTAATTTATTTTCTTTCTGTTATTTGATATCAGCAGAATCCATTCCTTTTTGCATGTATTATTTCCAAAATATCATGGCATGACATAAATTATTCTCTGAAAATAGTAATCTAATTATTGAAAAAGAATTAAATTGTAAAAACAATTTAATAACTATCATAAACTTTTTTTTCAGAAAAATTGCTAATTATTTTTAAAAAATACCTGCACTTATGATATTGTACAAAGCGGGCCTAAAAGGTTAAAATACTCTTCTTTATTTTATTTGTTTATTCAAGATGAATAGAAACTAAATTGAGAAAAAATTGAAAGCTTCTATCTCAAATTTCACATTGTTATTTGAGAACATTAGTATTTTTAAGAAATTGTTTGACTTCATTAATTTGAGTCATTAACCAATTTAAGCATGTTTGAAACAATCATGTGACTATCCGAATACGCATGCGTCGATGAATCGAGAATCTTGTGCATAGCGAGCATGCGTGCCAAGTGTGACTTTTTGTTGGTCATAAATATCCAAAAGTGACGACCATCTTTACCGTTTTCTAATAACCCTAAAAGCGGAAAAGGGATGCCCCCAAAGCACCAATTTGTTGCCTACGCATTTTGGGGCTTCAAAAACCTCAAACCAATACCGCATAATGCTCTCGCATGATAAATACATTTTAACAACATTGCCATTGACTTAAACTTTTGAATTACAAATTACATTTCTATTTTTAGTTGATTTTTTCAAGAATAAATTGCCGAATGTAGCAACCTTCTGCATTATTTTCTAATAACCCTAAAAGCGAAAAAGGGATGCCTCAAAAAGCGATAAATCGCCGATTTGTTGCCTACATTATTTGAGGCTTCAAACCAAAACAACATCATGTTTTCACATAATAAAAAGTGTCCAAATTACTTTATATTAAATCAGCAAAACTTGCTAATTTTTCAAAAGTTTCACATTTAAATTTCTATATAAATACTTTAAAGTAAATTAATTCTTTTTTCTACAACCAGTGACTGAGTTAAGTACTTTGTGATCCTAGGAAGTACTCACTATAAGGTTCTTCTGCTCATAAACTGAAAGATTTAGTTTAATTAAAAAAAATTAATTATTTAATTTAGCTTTTTTATTTTATTCACTGCATTTTAATAAGAATGGCGAGTTAATGCATTTACTTTCATTTATCAGTTACGATTTCAGACTCTGGTATCGAAGTTTATACACATTATAATTGAAGATCTTCAGTGTTTATATATGTCATAGAAACAAAGTGCACATGAGAAAACATATAGAAACTTGAGCATATTTAATTAAGTGTTAAAGTTGTTCTAATATTTTCTAATTAATAATTTTTTTATAAACTTATTTATTTGACAATTATAAAAACAAAATTCTTTAATTTACTTGTTGTGGCCCACTCTGTTCCTAGTGACACAAGTGGGCCTCCTGAGCAGATATTGTTACTACTTATTATAATATCTAATGCAGATCTTTAAAATTTGAACTAAATTGTGATGAATAGCTTTCACTCAGATATAACGCATTGTAAAAATTACATTGAAAAAGTTATAAACTGTGTCAGAAATATATATGTAATGGAATTTTAAAATCTAATTAAAATTAATTTAAATCTTAATTAATTTCCTTATTCTTATCTTAATTTAACTTATATTAATTTCATTCTAAAATTATCTCTTATTTTCTAATCCAATTCCACCTTTTTAAATTATTTAATGCGCCATAAGCCTTGTAAAATGCTTGAATAGACATGTTCACACTCACCGAGTGAAGGGATAAAAATCTGACGGCCAAATTCTTTTAAAAGACTTACTTATTATCCCTTACTTAAAGTATAACGAAATCCCTATATCACAGTATATAATTATGGGGATAAATATTTCAATCGCGCTTTTCTCTCCTGTATGATGTTGTAGGTTGGAGTACCTTGTTTCTTTTTTTTTTGTACATAAATTATGCCACCAGGGAGGGAATAAAACGAAGCTTAAAAATTCAAAGTATCTCCTCTCTCTTCAGCCACGTCGCTTCTTCAAAATATGTATGTAAATATTACATATATAATAATAACAATTACTCTATTACAATTGTTACACAATTTTAACATTTTAAGTGTAGTCTTACAAAATTTGAAACACAATCTATCAAAAGGTTGGCCATCTGTCGGTTTGTCCTTTTACGTACATATAAACGGAATGACTTATGATTAGATAAATCAGTAATATGCCGTTGTTAGGATAGAAAAACTTTCAAAAGGATTTTCACCACAAACAATCAACAAGATTCTTTGAAAAAAAAAAGTGGCAAAAGTGATTTAATCACAATTAAATAAATAGAAAATTATAACCCTTTATACCAAAAAACGTTTGGAAATCTCACTATTTTCTTCATGTCCGAGTTATTATCATAGTTTTACCTCACCAACTTCATTTTGAACCGTTTTGCCGAAAAACATTCATGTAAATAGTATTTTCCTTTTTTCTTTACATTTCACCTCCCCCCTTCCCCCCGATTTATTAGTAATAAGCTAATTTCTGAAGTAAATCCTTTATTTTCTAAGTGCATCTACTTATTAAGAAATCATCATTAATTCAGATCTATCACTACCACTAATTCGGATTTATTCCGGCTCGGGTTTCATAATTTTCAAGTCTATTTGGATTATAATGAAAATACTCAAACCGGTATCCCAAACTCCAGACATCCACGCCACATATATGTATATCAAGACCTTGGCATTCAACGTCAGATTTAACTTGAACCTAGCCTACATGATAAATTTAACTTGGAAATGGTCTTGAATCATTCCCACTCTTCTAATCATAATCCAAGACATTGCCATTTGGCTACAGTGGCGAATTTAGGGGAGAAAAAGTTGGAATAATACTCAAAGCTATTATTACATGAACTAAAAGAAAAATAATTTATGCTTTATTTTCTAATTTCTATAGAAAAGAGAACAATTTATTTTCTACTTTATTACTTAATGTCAAATATTTTCTTTGATCAGTAATCTTTGATATATCGAGATTCGAATCCCAACAGATAACATTTTTTAATATATATATTTCAGTCCCTTTGATGTCTAGGTGGCTAATTTTAAACATTTTCCAAGAAGAAGAGAACGATGGATAGTTTTCCCTCTCTCCCCACATCTTGATAACAAGAACTCAAACGTCATTAGCCTGTTTTCATTTGAAAGCGTCAAGCAAAGTTATGTAGTATCATTTGTGGTTCTATTAACAGTTTGAATACTTGACTCTTCCTTCATAATTTTGGGTACATTATTTTTATGGCCTTTTCTGTCATTTAAGATGTTTAAAAATACTAAAAAGGTAAGTTATTTTGATAATTTACGTCTCAATAAATGGAGAATTCAATTATAATAGTGAGCTAGTTTATTAGTTTGAATATTGCAGAGGTTTTTATTTCCTCGAAACATATTAGAAGAAATTATTGTAAAGGAGGAGAGGGGAGTTCAACTTCGAAATTTGGTTTCGTTTCCGCATCAGAGACCTCTTTGTGTTCAGTAAACACCTTTGAATATCTCTTTCGGTAATTGAATTCGATAACTCAAAAACGTGAATGGCTGCAGGAATAAACTTTGATATATAGTATTTATTAAATATATAAATTTCTACCAAAACTTGTTCGAAATACTCGAGCCGGAAGTGTATTCATTTATGTCAAAGCTAACCTAACTGAAACGATGTATTCAAGATGCTTGAATTTTGATTTGTAGTTATGCGATTAAAACCGCACTGTAGCAAGTTTCGCGCTGCACCTGATAAAGCTTTAGTCACCTTATCTGTCCGAGTGTATTCGACAATTCAAAAACGGAAAATCGTTCATTTATATCAAATTTTGATTCATACTAGGTGCTTTTATACTTTGAAGTACAAAATGAGTGTTATTCGACTGTTTCTGATTAAACCTTTAGGGGACCCTTTTCCCCTCTCAATTTTCAAAACTAAATTTTTATAATTGGTTTTGGTTATGATTTTAGTTTAATCAGTAGGCAGTTTTAAGCATCAAATTTTGACAAACTGAGATTGCAAAACGTTTAATTACCGATAACTTTTTAGAAAATTGTTTTCAATGTGTACCATACATACAAAAATGTACTAGTGGAATTTAAAAGTTAATTTTAAACAAGATATTAAGGAAAAGGCCAATTTTTCTCGTTTATAACATTTAATAAGATTGGAAATCATTCAACGTTTATAAAAAACAATTTCTAAGAATCGTGGAATAAAACAAGTGACGATTAATTAGGAATGTTACAAGAATCTTTTAAAATTAGCTTAAAACAATATTTGATTAGGTCCAATTGCATAGCTTTTGTAATCCAAACTTCAGACCCAATTCGAACTTAACCAAAACTAAAACAAAAACTTTTCAAAATTCCGTAAAAATATTTTTAGATTTCAGGTTCCCTAAATTTGCGAAGTCCCTCTGAAATTGCCTGTTTAATAATCGAAATCATGTTTTCATATATAAATATAAAAATAGAATTATATTTGAGAGCAAAATACTCTGTTGCTTATTAGTGAATACTCTTCCATATTTTGCAGGTTGCTCAATAATTCTTAATTAAAATATAAATATTAAAATTTATGAAAAGGAAGAATTTTCTTATCGTTAAGTTGCAGCAGTTTATACTGGACATTTCTCAAGAAAAATGTATTGACACATACTCCCTGCGTGTTTAAAATATTACTGATCCCTGCTCCTTATAAGTTTTCTCGAAGGAAAATCAATCTTTAAGAAATAGAATTTGATAAAAATTCTAAATGTAATATCGCCAATGAACATCTTATTTAAAAATTTCTATTGTGAAACTGAAGAAACTGTATGAAGGAATTACGTTAAAATAAATAAATGAAATAATTAACGGAAATGATACAAAGAATGGATTGAAATACAAGTACTTTATGAAGTATTTATTTTATATCCAAAAAGTGGAAATATTTCTTTCAATGAAAAATAATCGTTTCCTAAAGTGCAAAAAATTGTATCTTGCATAAATTCCCTATGGATTTATTACTAAAAGAAAAATCTATCTAGTTTTACATAAAATTGTCGATGCATTCAAAAAAATTTCCCATGTTATTTCTTTTATACAAATAGCTTTTTTTATTTCATTTAAATGGCTTTCCATATTTTTACACGATTTTTATTTTAGTATTTCAATTAAATTTCTGTGAACACATGCACATATTTCAATTAAAATTTTGGAAAATTTAAAATCCGGGAGGAATTTTTTTAACTTCTTGAAGGATCTAGAGAATCTAGTATTGCATGTCAAGTCGAAAACTTCGTACGTTTTCATGAATTCTTCTTTAGAAAATCTCTTTAAAGATTTTCGAATACATCTGAATCATTAGAGGAAAAAAATATGGAAAACGTTAGTGAAATTAGAGAAAACTGTGCGGGAATAAAATTAACTTCCCTGAAAAACTGTTTTTAAATATTAAAATAATATGGAAATGGCTTTTTTCAATGCACTCCCAAGTTATCGACGAAAAATTAAAATGTCGAACAAATTTTATGTTTGAATAAATTTTCTAGTGAAAAATTCGAAAACCCTTCTTAGAATTAACTGTCCAAAATTCGATAGTTTTTTTAAAGCACTGTTTTGCATTCTGCAAAAAATTACACCGCAATTTCTGGAAAAACTGCCAATCTGATATATTCCAATTTTTTCGAGTTAAAACCATTGAACTGATTTGTTTGAGAGTGCATCGAATTGTCTTTTTTCAATTTGATTCATACATAGACGCTGCAATGCCAAACAAAAATTAATATACAATTCATATTAAAACTCATTTCAATATTCTACAAAATTTCAATTAAAATACTTTGCCAAAACAGGAATTCTCTGGATGGATGATCAAGGGGAAGCAAGTTAAGAATGGAATAAACCTTGTGCAGAAAAAGCCATAAATTGAAATGCCTTGGGCTATTAACTTCTATTTTAAAGCTCCAAATCCTGGATACTGCATGAAATAAACATTGCCAAACGATAGTACGGTATTAATGCGAGTAAAAGTATGATGGAAAATATTTTTACTGCTGAAATTTTTAATCTGTCAAATATTATGAGAAGAAATTATTTTGGTTTGAGGTTTTTGAAGCCTTAAAATGCATAGACAACTAATTGATGCTTTATCTCTCTTGTGGCATCAATTTTTCTCTTTTAGAGTTATTAGAAATTGGTAAAGATGATTGACATATTTGGTGATTTATCGCCAAAAAATAATTAAAAATTAGAAATTTAATTTAATTCAAAAGTTTAAATTATATATATATATATATATATATATATATATATATATATATATATAAGCTAAAAGAAAAATATGTTATAACTGTAATAGACAAATCAGCAAATAATTTCTGTATAATTTGCAAATATTTCTATAAAGAACTTTTAATTAATGAATATAAATCTAATGCAACATATATGATAATTAATCAAGAGAAAAAGGAACTAGATAAAAGAATGTTAGCTTTTGCTAAAAAAACTAAAATTAAAATATGTTCACTGACTTACCCTTATTTGTTCCCTACAGTTAAATTTCATAAAAAACCTTTAAAATTTAGATTTGTAACCTGTAGCACAGGTAGTTACAATTATTTCTCGGGCAAACATTTCTTTAAATACTTAAAAATTATTCTTAATAAAATTAAAGAAGAAGATAATTTTATAACTGATAGCAACAAAGAAATATTGAACTTCCTTAAAAATGAAAAAAATTTTAATGTTAATACTTATGACTTTGAAAACCTTTACACTAATCTCCCGCATGAAAAATTAATAAACGTTTGTATGTCTTTATTTGTGGAATATTTAAATGAAAATATTATAACTAAAAATAACTGGCTGGAACTATGCAGATTTAATATTTCTGAAAATTACATTTTTAATGGTATTAATTTTTTTAAACAAATAAAAGGTATTCCAATGGGAACGTCTTTTTCAAGTGCCCTGGCAAACATTTTTTTACATCACTATGAGAAAAAAATCATTAAGCTTAACTTAATTAACGGATGGAGATACATAGATGACCTCCTGCTAATTAATGTAGAGAATACGAATATAGTAACAAACTGCTATCCAAACGAATTAATTTTAAATAAAACAAATGAAAAACTAACCGAAGCAAATTATCTTGATTTAAAAATTAAAATTGCTAACGGTAAAACACTGGTGGGTCTATTTGACAAAAGAGACGAATTCAATTTAAAAATAATAAAACTTTGCAATTATAATTCTAATTTAAACTCATAAATTTTTAAAAAAATAATATAATCTTTTCACAATTTAACAGAATAAAAAATATTTGTAATAATAAAAGGTCTTATATAGAAGCTACAGATTATTTTTTAAAAAATCTAGCCAATAATGAATTCCCAAGAAATTACTGTAATATTGAAATTTTAATTAAAGAAGGTTTAGATCTCTTCAACTAACCCACTAGTAGGCACATATTTTTACAATAAATTAACAATTTTCAATTCCTCGGGGTCCGCTATGCACTGGCTTCAGCGTTAAAATTTACATTTACTTCCAATTTCAATAGGACTTCCCCGTGCTTCTAAAAATCAGAGAAAAATACAATTAACTTTATTATATTAAAAATCTTCTCTCTATGTTTACCTATTATTCATGAGATTATAAACTTAAAAAAAACTTAAAATATTTTGAATTAAAAAAGCCCGAAATCAAATAATCCCTTAGCTAAAACAGTCTTCGTCTCGGGGGCGGGATTTGACGAACTAAACTAGTCTCGGATTGGACAACCAGTACGTCTCCACTATCCTTCCTGATTTGGCATTCACCTAAATTTCTTCCTATCTGGTTCATTTGCTCTTTAGCACAGCTTGAGTACGCATCTCCGTCTTAAGGGTATGTTCAGACTTCTTGTTTTCTTACTTGTTCTTTTGATAATATGGGCTTATTTATTGTGTTTGGTTTTTTATTATGTTTAGTTTTTTTTTTTTTTTGTGATATATATTTTTTCTTCAATCTTGTATTTTATTTGTGAGGTTTTTTTTTTGATTGTCTTTTTGTTTTTTTGTGCTAAAAATTGATGCCTCTCTTCTATTTTAAAATTCGGAATTTTTCGGGTCATAAAAGAGTTAAATTTTTTAGACAATAGTCTAACTCTTTACAGA